>WEKY01008187.1:1392761-1557364 GCA_013390045.1 Picathartes gymnocephalus
AAAAGGTAACTATTTTAAAGTCACTCACTGAAAGCAGAATCTGCTACTGGCAAATGTGTGAGGCAAGTCAAGGCCTTCTGACTCTGCTTCCCAGCTCTTTCTGCAGCCTGGGTTGAAAATGCCCACGGAACAGGGCTCTGTCAGCCCCATGGATACCCTTCCACATGGCACACGTTGGTTATGGGCACCTTGGCAGAGATAAAGGAGGCAGAGAAAGAGCACAGCCCTCTAGGGAGGAGATATTCAGCCTATCCAGCCTATTATTTATATTACTGATTCAGTCCTAGTGTAGGGAAAAAAAAATAAAAAGGAAATAAAAGCTTTCCTCAGAGCCAGATTTGCAGAAAAGCCCAGTGGTTTACGGAGTGCTGGCCCTGTTCGAAAATCTGGCTTCAGCCATGGCTACTGAGCCCTTACAAGTTTCTCCTTCAGAGGATGAGACACATGATGGGACTCAGGCATGGTGGGAGGCTGACAAGCCCTCATGAAAGACGTTTGTAATGTGTGGGGCCTTGGGAGCAACATGAAGAGACAGCCAAGAGCCCTGAGGAGCTGGAGAGGAAGAAGCTGCACATGGTCTCTAAGAATCCAGGTCTGCTGGGCTTTGCCTCCCTCCTCTCCTTCCCTTTGTAGCTGTTTCCTGCACATTTTCTATAGGAATTTCCTGGGAAGGCTGCACAGCCAAAGTTGCATTTAAATTTTTTTTGTTTTTTGTTTTTTCCAAACCACATTTTTCAGAGTTAGAGAGAGCGTGTGTGTGTGTGTGGAGCAGAGGAGGACAATATGAACACAACTTTATCTGCACGGACAAAGTGCAGGCAAGTTTCAGCCAACTCTAACAGACTCTACATCAAATCACACCATCTCTCAAAAAACACAGTGGCAAAAGCAGCACTCTGCCTGCCTGGGGCCGGCCCACTGCAGCTTTCCAGGGCTCTGCTCCATCATTCCCTCCTTCCCCCAAGGTGCAAAGCAAAGCCCACAGCATAGCAGGTGTCCTCTGGCCACCTCCTGGCCCTGGGTGCTGCGACAGCGCTGCTGCTGTCATCACCCTGTCCCTCCTCTCTCCATCCACCTGCTTGCTCTTGCCTTTTCCATGATGCTGGGAGTGTTTTGGAGCAGGAATGGTGTGTTTATGTGACTGTGTAGCAGTTTTTGTAAAGGAGCCCAGTTTGCTGGCTGAGGGCTCTGAGTGCTCCAGTATCCACATCTCACTGGACATTACAATTCCCTGCCTTGGGAAGAGAGAGTGTGGGGCCATTTCCCCTCCTCTTTGGCTACAGGGAGGCTTGGCAACAACTTCCAGTAGGGATGTATTCACCCTGTGCCTGCAGTGCCTGTGGCAGAGCCTTGGGAAGGGCTCCCTTTGTGGGAGGATTTTAGGATAAACATACAGAGCTCTGAGGAATGAGAAATCCTCGCTCCTGCCCCACAGGATGGGGAGGCACTGGGACACCATCACCAGGGACATCTCATTGCTGTAAGTAATGGCAGCTGCACATGGAGAAATCAGACAAAGTTTTGGCTCTGCCTGGTTTCTCTTGGCTCCACAGATGGACAAAATTAGGGTGATATTTGGCAATTCTAGTGCCAAGGCAAGGCAGGCAGGTTTGGAAAAGCCAAAGATCCCTCTTGACATCTCCTGTATGCACAATGCTTTACAAGGGTCAGGCACGGGATCTGAAGTCCACGAGGGCCCCACACAAGAACTGATGCCAGGTTGACCCAAAGGATGCAGCTGAGATCTGCCAGCTAATTATTTCATTAGTAATTTCAAATAACTGACTCAGCCAAGGATGATCACACCCAGCTGTGGCACCTGTCTGTAAGTGAAATGATGCAGAGAGCAGGATGAATATCCCCAGATAAGATCCAGGGGTGGCACTCCTGCTGCTCTCCCTGACTGATCCTCTCAAGACAAGTAAAAACACACAGCAGCAGCCCAGGTTGAAATGCCCACGAGCAAATAAAGCAGAGGGAGCGTCCTGGCAAGAACACTGGCAGATGAACATGGCCTAAGAACACCCAGGAACCGCTGAGGAGAGAACTATCCTGTCCTGAGCCGTGCTTCACATCCATCTCCCCCAAAATCACACCATGCTGAGTGGTGCTCAGCCCCATGTAGGCTGTAATCCAACCCTTCCTCCCCATGCCAGAGCAAGCCAGTGCCCAGCGAGTCTCATTCCCCTTAACTCCATCAAAACCCAAGAATATGGAGCGCCAGGAATATGGAGCAGCCTCCAGAGCTGCCACCCTCAAAACCCAGAGTGTGTTTCAGAATAAAAGCAGTTTGAGCTGTGTCAGCTCTGCCTGTGTTTGTTTCTATGGAAAATTGTTACTTTAATGTGAGTCATGGGAGTAATTAAGAGATAAATAGCAGCGCTGCAGTTCATCAACACGCTGGTGCCATTGCAAAAGCAAAGGGACGAGCACACATTCCTACAGAGACACAAATCCAGCCAGGGTGCTGGCAAAATAACTGCTCCCATCCTTTGGCTTTGGCAGTCTCCTCTGGTCTTAGCCTGGTGTCGATCAGAAATAGCCCTGCTGATGTGATTTACCAGAGAATCTGGGAGGTTGGTTCCATTTAAGTCAGGACACACAAGAAAGGGACCAGTGCAGGAACACAACCTCAGAAACGGGGCAGGCTCAGATGGCTGCTCTTTGTTAAACTTGACAGCAAAAGAAAAACATGTTGCACCTTTGCTGATTTTTCTTTCTTTTCTTCTTCTTCTTGCTTTAGGACATGCTGAACAAAAGGAAGAGCTTGCAGATGTTCCCTGTAAAAGCACTGGCTGAATGGCAACTGTGACAGTGCTGTTGTAGCCCTCCCTGTGGGATCACCAGGGCTGCAAAACAGGCCAGCACGGATGGAATTTGGAGGTGAAATAGCTCCGGGACAGGGCATTGACTCTTGCCAGGTGTAAAAGAGAATCTCCATCCTGGCCATTTGGCTAAACCAGCACCTTTCCAGGCTGGCCCAAAGGTTTTAGCCAAGGAGTTTGTGTGTTCCAGAAGAACATTTATCAGAAGCCCTTGGTGCTTCTGGACACACCTTTGTGGCACCAAGGAGGGGCATGGCCATTCAAACGGCTGCAGGCTGGGGGTGCTCAGCAGCCTGGACTGCCCTGTAGGAGATTCCTGCAGCCTCATTCCTTCTGCCCAGCAAGACCCAGCACCACCAGCCCCTCAGGGCTTCTGGGGGGGCACTGGCAGCCACTTTGGAGAGGGATCTGAGGAAAGACTTGGAGAGTAGTGAGTGCCAGGAGTGCTCTGCATTTGCACCTGTCCATGTGGAAAGACACTTTCTCAGTTGAAATTCACACTGTGGCCCCTTCCTCTCTATTCCTTTCTCCTTGGAATTTGCAGATGATTTCAAGCAACTCAGTTTTCCATTCTCCAATGAGCAATTTAAATGCTAAAGTTCAGCTCCTCTGTTGAAGGCAACTGAAGCCAAGGGAGCTGTGACAGTTTATGCCAGCTGAAGCTTTGCCTTTAAGTAAATGTTTTAAACTTTCCACTAAGGAGCCAAAAATAAGCCATAGCATGAAACATTAAGAGCAAAGAATGAACTCTGGAGACCAGAGGGATTTGGGAAATGAAATTAGATCCATCTTGCTAGCACATTTTTCCCCCTTGTCTATTTTTGGAATTTAAAAAATTCCCCCAGATTTGTCTTTTACAAACCAGCCTTTTGTTCAGTGAGCAGCACTGAGCAGCCTCCCCGTTCACAGAGAGCAGGTGAGCTCTGGCAAGGCAGGATGCAAAATACAGAGCTGGAAACTCTTAATATCTTTTACTGCTGGAGTACCAAAGAGCTTGGCACAGGAGCTGTTTGTTTTCTTTAACAGGCTTTTCAGCTGTGAAAAGTGCAAACAAATATGAGAGGAACAAGATTTCTCATTGGGGAGCAGAGCAAACTGTGATGAGCCCAACCCTTCTCCAGGGCACTGTGATCCCTGCCAGGACAGAGGAGGTTTTCCTGGGGGATTACAGGAAGGTTTGACTGATGCCTTAAGTTTTTTTTCTTTTTTTTCTGTTCTGCCTTAGTGTGTAACTCTCAGCTGCATATTAAGTGTTACTAAGTTCTCCTCACAGGGCAGTCAGACACAACAATTCTCTCCAGCTCAAGATTTGAGGACAATCGTTCCCAACCTCAGGCCCAAAAGCACCAACAACGAAAAAAAGAGGAGGCCGAGCAAGAAGGATGGAACTCCATCATTGGAAGTTCTTAATTGGAGAGTTCAGCTCCAGATGCAAATGGAGCAGAACTTCTCCAAGTGTGAAACCCCGTGGCCAGGCCCCTTTTCTGTGCCCATCTCGAGGCCCATCCTGGCAGGGCTGCAGCCGGGCTCTGGCATTGCCAGGCTGTGCCCTTGGAAGGCCTTGCCATCAATCCCTGCTTTATCCCTCTCGTTCTGTCTGCCCTCTGCTCCAGGGATAACTGACCAGGCATCACGACCATGCAAGGTGTGTTCACAGAGCTGAGTGGGAGGCAGCCTGGTTCTGCTCAGTAGACAGGCTCAGGAAACCTGGGCTCTACCTCCTGTCTGTGGGATTAACTCTCGAGGGGACCCCAGCCTGTCACCTAAAGCCCAGTTTTGCTGCTGCCTTGCAACCCACACTTTCCACTGACTTTAAACGGAGTGGGGGGATCTTTGTTGCTTATGAAAACTGAGCTTCCAAACACTTCACTCTCCCTGTGTTTAAAACAAGAAGGAGAATATTTTGAGATCAGTGGATAAGAACACCTGGGAGCACTAATACCTATGTGCCCTGCCAAGATACTGGGAGATTAAGCAAATATTTTGAGGCCTGTAAGATCTTATGAGGCGGGTATGGGGCTCTTTAGTATATCAAGGATATATTTTTCTCCCTCATTTTTTTCCACAAATGGAAGAACTCAGCCAGAGAGAGGGGCTACTGAGACTCATGAAGGGAATCTAAATTGAAAACAAAGAGCACATCTAATAGCACCCTAAAATTTGGCCTGAATATCACCAACGAAAACACATCTGAAAAAGTAAATAATTTTTGGGGATGCTGGCTGCATAAGCTATTATTCCAAACAGGATGTTATGAAGCTGATAAGGGTTTAGAAAAGATTTGCTTTGTTGTGGGAGATTCCATCCCCTCAGTTTGGGGCAGTATATGTTCAGGAAGAGAATAGACTGGAGTGTGTGCAAAGAGAATGAAATGAATGATAAAGAGGTTTTGAAAACATGACCTGCAAAAAAAGGTGGAAGGAAGGGTATTTGTTTAGTCTAGAAGAGAGAAGAATGAGTGGAACATGATAATGATCTTCCAATATTTGCAAAAGGGATAGCAACTGTTCTCCAGAACCTTGGGAAGGGCAAGAAGAAATCAGCCTAATTTATTGCCAGGAAGTTTTAGACAGTACTGTAGGTAAAGCCAACTAAAGAGAAAACTCTAGGATGGGCTGCCTAGGGAAATGGGAAATGTCCATCATGGGAAGTTTTTAGGAAGAGGCTGTAGCAATTCAGATATAAACTCAGGTGCTTCACAAAACAAATCATGGTGTTTGCAGAGACAAGAATACCCCAGCGTGGGCAGACAATTGCTTACACAAAAGTGTTTTAAAGTCACCCAGGTGTAACAGCACTAAATAGCAGCTGATTCATTCCAAATTAAATAAATATAATCGGTATGGGAGTAACAAACAGCATTTTTCTTTCCAAAATTGCTTTTAGACCTCATCTCCAAAGAATAAATAGTTTCTTAAAAAGCATTAATGACCAAGAAAATTACAGAGATAGGTGACTGTAGTCCTGATCTCAACAGGAGAGTGCTACAGCATCTGGAGGGCTTTCAAAGCCAGCAGATCACAGTGTAAATAAGCTAATACAGACTCTGACTCAGGTAATGCAGCCTTAAGAGGATGCACCTTTATCTCTGTCTACTCTTCCTCTCACCTTCTGTGCCTGAAGAGCAAAAATAATAACTTTATATATAATTTTACACTCCTAATCACCAGCCCAAGTTGCTGCTCTTGCAGCCCTGTCCCCCTGCAGCATGGAAATCGATCCTGCTGCACTGCATGATGGAGAAAATTCAAGATCCGCTCTCCTTCAAGGCACAGCCTCCTCCCAGGTGGGATATGGAAATGCTGGAAGGGCAGGAATGCAGCACCTGCAGGGCTCATGGTCCCAGGGATGCTGCTGCTGCTGCTGGAGGCTACTCACTCAGCAGCCCAGGCAGAAACCTGCAGGAATCTCCTGACAAACACCCCAATCCAAGCTCTTTTTGCAACACTTGGTCTCTAATTAAAGGCAAAACATGCTTCCCCAAAAGGCTGAGCCTTGAACCTTGTGAGTGCTGCTGGTTGTTTGGAAATGAGAAGCTCTGCAGGAAGTGCTGTTCTCTGATCCTGTCGAAAGGGAAGCTCCAGTCTCCCGATGGGAAGAAGCAGCAGAGGAGAGGAGACCACAGGCTGCTGATAATATTTGGGTGAAACCCCACACCCAGTTATGTTATTCCTCCAAAAATCTCCTCCAGGGCTGTTTTTTGAACAGCACCTGGAGGAATTCTGCTGCAGGATGGTAGCACAGGCCAAAGAATGACTCAGAAACACCTACTCATTTTAGGATATTAAGTGGTCTGAAAGCATTGGATGCACCAAAGGTGAGAGCTGGTTGTGTGGCACTGCTGCATAACAAACCTTTTGGAAGCTCTGGATAAGAACAATGATAATAATTCCTTTCTTACAGACACAGCCTGGCTCTCTTCTGCAAGGGCAAGGCTGTGCAAGGGCAGCTTCTTTGTGAGAGATCTGCTCTAGACCAGTGTGAATTAGGATGTTCCCAGGGTGGGATTCACAGTTCCATGACAGCCACACATCCGTGTGGGGCTGTGGGAATCTGATGCAAGCACTACCCTGCTTAATTCCCTGGAAACTGCCTGGATGCTCTGATTTGTTTGCCAGAAGGGCTCTTGTGTCTGGGTCTTGCTGCAGGGATGCCCTGTGTTAGTTCCTCTTCCTTTTTTTTTTTTTTTTTTTTTTTTTTTTTTTTTTGCCGAGGAAACCTCTTGTTAGGCAGGACTGAGTGTCCTTGAAAGCACCAGTTATAACAAACAACCAGGGGCAGATCTCAGGCAAACTCTGTGCGAGTCACAGGTCACAGCTGGAAGTGGTTTTAGGGGAAATTCAAAATTACTGTCAAAAGCAGTTCTCTCTCATTTTAATTGTAATTGGTTAATCTCATTTTATTTGCCTTGTGGCTATGGCTGTGAAGCTCAGGAAACTCTCAGGGCCCCTGCTCTGCTCTCAGTTACCCTGGGAGCAATTCTGAAGGCTTCAGCAGAGTTGCTTTGGGTTTATCCCTTGTGCCACCGAGACCAGAGGCCATTGCTCTGAAAAGTCCTTGGCAAAGGGAGGAATGAATGTGGCAGGCAGCTGTTCCTTTTTCAGAAATGAAACCAGACAAGTGGTATTCACTGATTTAACCTTCCATGTGGCCTCTTGGCTGAGCTGCCAGCACAGGGAGTGATGGTTTTGCGTGTGTCACTCTCTTCATCCTCTCTGGAACTGGAGGAGAGGAGGGCCAGGCAGGGCTACACTGGTACAGCTGGGAAGGTGTGAATGCAGAGCCAGGGCAGCATCAGCTGAGAATACTCCATGACACAGAGCCAGCAGGAGCAGCCTGCTCCTGGAGGCATGGAACGCACCCTGCACAGAGCCACGGGCAGGCTGTCCACTAAGAGGTGAAACTGCTCCCTGCAGGACCCCCAGGGCACTGTTAGTCCCGTGGTATCCCACGACACTGCAGAGTAAACAAAGCCCTGGGGATGAGCAAGACGCTGCTGCAAACACGGGATGCGTTACCAAGCCGGCGGTGCCTGGTGAGGAGTTTGGCACAGACCTGAGAGAACACATCAGGCAGGGTGTCCAAGGCCTCTGTCTCCCCACCCTCTCCTCAGCACACGTGTGCAGTCACATGGAATTTGCTGTTTTGACTTGCAGGCAAGTCAAAAAGCTGTGGAACAGCGATCGCATCTACCACCACTCATCATCACCATCAATTGTTCTCCAAATGAAACAGGCCACGTCGCCAAGCAAAATGCTTGGGAAGATATTTTTCCACTGGACACGCATCCAAAATAAATACAGGAAAATCTCCTTCTCCAAGCACTTTTCCTGATTACTTTTCATTTGGATCATTAGTAAACCCGAGATGCACACACAATAGCACAAGACTGATGAAAACCCACTTCAACATAGTGCCCCATTTTTTTTTCCCAGAGATTAATCCTCTTTGTTATTCTCAGTGTATGAGAAAAACATCCCTCCAGCCTATCCAAAGCCAAAAAAAGATGTGCACATCTTAACACGTGCATCCCTTGCTACATGGATGCTTTTTGCAGCTGGTTATTTCAGCCCCAAAGAATGTTCTGGTGGGTTCCTGCCACGGTCTGTATAAGCCCACATTTATTGTTCAGCCTGTCTGCCCTAACATGCCATGTTGGATGAGATCCTGTTGCTGCAGCTTTGGGATTTTGCTTCAACGGAACACCAAGGTCCAACTCTGTGAATAAATCCCATCCCAGACAGATTCCAGGTTTACTGCCTTGGTTTACAATGAATAGGGACAGGGAAGAAACCCTGTATCTCTGTGAGGACTGAAAATAATGACCACCTGCACTGAAATCTGCAACCAGGGCAGAAGCACAAGGAAAGGAGAGCTTGGAACAACAGCCATGGCTTTCCCTCACTGCCTGAGTCCAGGAGCTCTCAGCACTCATCCCTTCACTGGGCTGCTCAGTGTCACCTCCAGGCCCTCGGAGCAAGACGTGCTCATCAAGGCCGGAGCTTCCTTTTGCCAAGATCTGAATCCAAACCACACAGAGCCTCTTAACTTCAGTGGGTCCCACCCAAATGGCCCAGGTTCACTCAAACCTCAAACTGAGACCCATCCCAAGCTCTGCACACAAGACCTTCTCTCTTTTTCTCTTTGTCCAAACCCCTGCCTGCAGCGGATGTCCTGGAGAACCTGGCTTGCAGCTGGAGACCATAATGAATCTTATGAAATGTTCACTCAACTGCAGTAACCCAGAGATGGGAAAGGCAAATTACAGCCCTCTAGTCCTTGGCTTTTGTGTGCTGGCATTGCCTTTGAATGTGCTAAACGCTGTGGACAAGAAATGTTCTGGTTTGCAAGAAAGCAGGTTTGCAGCCAACTCCTTTTACTTGGTGGATTTTCTAATGGATCAGTACCCATCCCTGCTCTTGGCTCTATTTCAGTGTGACAGGACAGATCACAAGAAATGGATGCACTGAGCTATGGTACAAGCAGGTGGGACTCCAAGGATTTCCCAGGCTCCATCCCACACCTGGCATATCAGACACTAGGCTGGTTACTTATTTCTCTGCAAAGCAGTGGGCAGCCCAGGGCCCCATCTGGAGGTGACTACATCTAAATAGAAGTCATTCCTTTCAATTTATCCTGACTTGTGCATGCAGTCAAGCCCCACTGCTTTTTGCAGTGAAGGTGGGAGTGTTTAGAAATTAAACATGCCAGAAGCGGAAGCTACCACTGCTTAGAGAACCAGCATTTCCAGCACCTCTAGTCTTTATTCTTAATGTAATTTACTTTGCCCTGCTTTGGATTGCTTCCTTGGCTTATTTCTAACAAGGCCTCTGCCTGGCTGTGAGAACAGCCCACGGCTCAGGCTGTCCCTCAGCTCACTGCTGTGCTGGTCCCTGGGATGAACTGGAGCTGGTGGTCTGGCAGGCACACGTGCTGCAGTGTCACAGCCCGGGAGGTACGAAACCAGAGCTCTGTGCCAAGGGGAACGTGCTGTCTGGAATGCTCTGTAAGTGCTGGAAGTGCCCAGAGCGAACGTGGCTCCGTCCCCTGCAAAGGCAGAGTCACAATCTCTGCCTGAAAAGAAAAGCCTTTCTCTCCTGGCCATCTGGATGCCTGTTCTGCTGAGCAGCCTCTCAGCACTGAGATTCCTGGCAGAGCTCTGCTTCACACAGCACGGCTGCCTCAGGACTGTGCCAAGCCTGTGCCCTGCTCACCCTGCCAGCACGAGCTTTGGAGATCCCTGCCCTCACCTCCTGCTCCTCCTTTTCTGTCCTGTGCTTACACAGTACAAACTCTCCCCTCAGAATGTGCCTCTCCAAGGTGGTCTCGGAGCCATCCCACACCAGTAAGGTGGTGGTGCTCCCCAGAGCTGCTCGTGACCACAGACCCTGTTATTGTGTATTGGGCATGGCTCTGCCTGTCCCTCCTGCTCTGCTGGTACCAGCCCCCAGTGCAAACCAGTGTTCCCAGCCAGGTGATGCTGTGGCAGCCCCCTGGCCAGCCCAGCACTGTCTTCAGCGAGCCATCTGTCACGGTTCTTAGAAATACCCCTGCCTGAATTAAGGTGCAAATGAGACCAGTGACAATAGTAGGGGTTTTCTTTGATAGTAAATATGGGAGAGAGAGAGAGAGAAAGAAATAGAAAATAGGTGGGGGGGACAGAAAGAGAGTAACAGGGACAGAATAAGGAAAATATCAGCACTCCATGGATCCCAGCAATGCTCCGTTGATCCTCTCCAGCTGGTCTTCTTGGTGGTGATGGTTGTGAAATTGTGCCTTTTCTTTTGCTTTTAAGCAGGCCATATGAAGCAAGGAAAGGAGGGCTGTTCTGAGAGATTGTTCCTAATGGTCTGAAAATAAACCCAGTATTTTTCTTGGCTTGTAGAGGAAAATGGTTACCTTGATTGGAGCTTGGTTCTAACACACATTTCAGACAGTAATGAAGACTGCAGATATGAGACTTGTACAGGCTCTGTTACACAAACCTTCACAGAGGTTTTTTTTTTTTCCCTTTTTCTTTCCATTCTATACCCAAAACTCTGCCTGGTAGAGCTAAGGACTTCTAATGGCTTTTTGGAAAAGGAGCTTTACCTCAGGTGCTAAAGTTGGGAGCCACCTTTTGTTCTTTGCCATACTGACAAAAGGTTAATGAAGCAGAGCTGGCATTTCATCAAGGCCAGCACTGAAAATTAGGGACAGAGCTGCCATTAAAAATAACCAGATGCATGTGCTTCTACCCCTGACACACCGGTCTTGAAATATCTCCCTCTTGGGTTGTACAGCTTCCAAGGAATAGCAGGAAATTACAATTGTTACACTGGCCAGAGAATGGATTTAATTTGTACTGTTTTATCCTCCCTGTTGGAAACTACCCTCTCTTTTCCTCCACGCCAGCTAGAAAGAAAATAAAAAATTCAGCAAACGCAACACATTTCTGTATGAAGTCTTTCATGAGGCTGGGTCACAGCCTACCTTGAGGTGTGCTTGCTTCCTCTATCAAAGGTATGGACTCTTTCCCCTCTTCAGGGTTTATTGTGGCACATCCACATAGATCATTCTACAGACAAATTAATGGGTGTTTAATTAAAGATAGTTTGAAAACCACTGGTTGGTGAAGTATCAGCTGGTACCCCAAGCTGATGCCAGGGGTGCAGGTGTTTAGGTGCTACAGAAAAGGCTGTTTCTTGGGCTGATAAAGAGCTGGTTAAAGGGGGTGTGCACACACCAGGGCAAAGCCTGTAAATTGCACTTAAAGAGTCTGCAAGAGGAAAATTGACTTTTTGGATGCAGAGAAGGAAGAAGCTGCAGTCAGTACAAGTAAAACGTCAAACTGTCCAGGAGTGACTGTCCAAACAGAGAGTTTCCATCCTGGTTTGGATCAGTTCAGCAGGCATCAGACTCTTACTAAGGCAACCACATTGTGCAAGCTCAGAGAAGGAGCTGGGCAAGTTATGAGCATGTACACAGTGCTGAGGTTGCTTCAGCTGAAGGGTAACTACTTGTTGAGCAACCATCATCCAAGTCATTTGATCTCATGTCTGTACCAGAGAGAGGTTTGCACTCATCTAAGCCACCTGTTTTCCTTGAGTAGGTACAACTCTGGGCTATGCAGGTGGAAATGGCCTTTGGAAGGACAGGTTGCTGGCCTGGATAGATGACAAAGAGCTGCAGATTTATGAGGGCTGAGCAATGATAGACAATTTTTTTTTTTTTTAAAGATGAGTTTTGTACTCTTGTGACATCACAGTGGGACTATGTTTGGCTCTGTTAAGGCTGGAGGGATGATTGCAGTGAGTTACAGAGGCTTAATGACTTATTGCTCATCAGCTGAGCTGTGTAACTGCCTGTGCTGTTGGACACACAGAGTACACTGTGTTAGCTCACGGCTGATTTTAGGCACAGCGAGGCATAATGTGGTTACCCAGAGCAGCAACTGGCCTGAGCCCATAGCCTAAAACCCCTCTGCTCTTTGCAAAGTACCTAGTTGTGTTAATTGGCTCCAGTGGGATCGCTTGAACAGCTCCTGTGGTTCCAGAGCACAGCAATCCCCAAGCTCACAGCAGGACTGAGGGTGCTTCCCAGCTCAGAGACGTGTGGTCCTGTTCCAGCCAGGCTCTGCACCGCTGCGGACAGCACAGCCCCAAGATCTGCACCACGAGTGGTTTGTTACTGACTCAGGAGGGAGCAATCATAAGAATGCGTTAACAGCACAAACCTGGGAGGTCTAAAGGAGGTCAGGGAGGAGAACAGCAGCTCTGCAGCGAGGCCCTGGGAAAGCACTGGGGCTCTTCTGCTCCAGTGCTCCAGCCCCGAGGTGATCTGGCTGGAAGGAGATCAAAGGCGGCTGGTGAGGCACCGGGAATCACCCCTGCTGGGAGCCTTCCCTCTTTCAGCAGGGACTGCAGCCAAGAGCTGAAGCATGATAGCAGCATGGGCAGGTGATGAGGCAGAGGATGGCAAAGCTCTGATCAGTGCCTGTCGTGGGGCCAGGCCATGGCAGGTCCAACAGCAGCCCTGGGGCAGGAGAGCTGCAGCAGCATTCTTGGTGGGGCTGCCATTACCAATGCTGTTGAGACTTTCTGGCTATCTGTTCTGCCTCCTAAAGCTTCATTTTCTCTTCCCTAGAGATGAACAGGAGCTTCCAGAAAACCTGCCTCTCTAGCTGCCTTCAGCCCTACCCTGCCAAGGCACAGTGTTGAAAGAGGAAGGATGTGGAATGGAGAGGGGAGCAAGAGTGAGAAAGTGAAATAAAGGAGGGAGCAGGACTGACAGGGGAGAGCACAGGGGGCAAGGGGGGACAGGCAATGGGGTCTGTGGCACTGCCACTCAGCCTTGGAATCAGGTGGTGATGCAGAAAGGAGGGAGAGGATGGGTGGGGAGGGAGAGGAGAGCAGTCATCCAGCAGCAGGGATGAGCAGGGACATGGCTGTGGCTACGAGGAGTCTGATCAGGCAACCAAGCCTGGGTAAGCTGTGCCCAGAGCTCCCTCTCCTCCCGGTGCCATGCAGGCTCACAGCTCACAGGGCCATCACAAGGGGATGCAGGCACAGATGGGGCTTGGCTGCTGTCTGTGTGATCCCTCCTGGGGGCTCCTGGCCTGACATGGCCTGCAAAAATGCTCAGAAATTCCGTGCACCTTTATAGTGGTCTGGACAAAGTTGACAGCAGGAAAAAGAGGCCCGGGAAAAGCTGTTTGTATGGTAGGTCCACACAAAGAACGCTTAATCCTGGGTTTTGCTACCTGTCACAGTGCATTACACTCCCCTGCAGCTGACCCCCACCGTGGAGCAGAGCTGCTTCCCCCGGCAGCAGGGCTGCAGTCACAGATCTGCGTTTGTGTTCAGGAGGGCTCTTTCCAAGGCATCAGACAAATGGGGAGCTCTGGGAGGTGGGGCTGAGAGTAGGCAACTGTCAAACCCTTTTATAGAAGGTCCCACAGGAATTTGTTTTCCTCCTATTTTTAAGTTGAAAAGGATCGAGTTTCACTGCAGGAAATAGTTCTTCTCCTCCTCCCTCCCACACACCTTTCATTTTTTTCTACAGCATGTTGGAAGAGCAGGCTGCTGTCTGCCTCAAGTTTCCAAAAAATCAGGCAAACTGGAATCAAAGCACTTGTTATCTGCAGCCAAGGAAGCAAAGGGAGAGAGGCTGGGGAAGATGTACTCCTGTCAGAGCCTTAGGGTGCCTTTATTGGTGATACACCATTCCCCATCCCATTTAATCAGGTTGAGATTGTAATCAGGGTTTCAGAAGAGGTTTCTGTGAAGTCCCTAGGGGAAAAAAAATACTCATATCCATTGCCCTGCTTCTTCCCCAGTAGAAGTGTCACAGGAAGATCCTGGGGAGGGAGTGCAATAGCCTGCCCTCAAGGAATCTCTTCTGCATTGTGTCACTTGCAGAGGTGGACATTTGTAACAGCACTCAAACACGGGCCTAACTCTGCATTCCTGCTAGAAACAAACGCATTCAGTCGGTGCAGTGACCTTGAAACCTCTGTGTGCTCTGCTAACACCACAGCACAGATCCTGCACGTTGAGAAACCTGCACAATTTGCAGGTGTAAAATGTGCATCCATGCACGGGGGCTCTGAGAGAGATGCACTTAAGCCACCAGACTCAAACCTGCCGTTCAATTCCCAGCCTGTCACTGAGGATTGAGAGCAGGGGTTTGGCTGATGAACAACAGCCTGCTGGACACCTTTTGATCCTCAGCATTCACAGTCCCGTGACTGCTCACCCACTCCTTCCCCATTGTGCTGATTCTGGTCAATTCTGCTCACCAGGCACACCCACCCTTCCCTCACCTGCTCCAGATCATTTCTCCTGTTTCCCTTCAGTGACAGCACAGACAATGCCTCCTTTGTAGGTGCTTCTACATGCCTGGTGGAAAACCTATCGAGACTAGCACAGTTCTATCAATGATCTCCTGTTTATTATTCCTCCTGGCACGGCATTTGCCATTACCTCTCTAGCACAGGCAATGTTTTCCATTCATCTTGTCCCAGCCAGTTGTTTGCTCGTTTGCAGCAGGGGGCTTCAGAAGAGACAAAGCTACAATTGATGGGGAACAGAAGGCCAGGCTGCTGCCAAAAGGGGGTTTCCTCAGGGATAGCCATAGCCTTAGAAATAGTTACTAATCTCTTTCAACAGTGGTTGTGCACACCTGTTAAAAAAACTTTGCCTTTGGACCTGTCTTTCTGATGACCTTTGCTGGGCACCTGTTACTCAAACACTTTTTAAATTCACATCCTTCCGATGCAACCAGTATTGGGTAAATAACTCCTCTCTCTGACTTACTCTAGAGTGTGCCAGAGGGCTGTCACTGGAGCAGGACAACCCCTCACACCTCAGGGTCTGATATGTGTTTTTGGCCTGCAGAGTGATGTTGGTGTGGTTTCAAGTAAAGTCCATCAGAGACTCATTTGCAGGCCTGTTCCAAGAAAATTTACATAGATGGCTGCTCTCATCACTTCTGTCAGAAGGGCACAGAATAACCAATTACATGCATTTCCCAGGTGCCACAAAATACAAAAGGGCATTTCAAATCTAAAAATCTAGCCAAGTTCTTGGGTTTTGCTCTGGTACAGAGATTCAGAAACGTCCTCACTGTTCTGTCAAACATGGCCACTGCTCCAGAGCAGGGTGTGTTCCATGGACATAAAACTTGAATGGGGCTGAATCTTTCAATTTTCAATAAGTCAAATGTCACAATGAGAGTTGCAGTAGTAAAGTTGCTGATGTAACCACCCTTCTGCAAAATACTTTGGGACTAGAAGATTTCTGCTATTGTTAGAGCCACAACACTTTCCCTTTTCGCTCACAAAGGGGCAAGTAGGATGCTTTGCTCTAAAGTCTTTGTGGTGGAAACTTGGAGTCCTGAATACTGAGCAAGACACACAGGACAAACTAAGGAGATCAGATTTGAGTTTGCAAAACAAACCCAGCTGGCAGAGGGAAGATGTGGATTAGAACAGACAAAGAGTGAGAGTTCAGCTGGGGAACAGACCACAGCTATCCTGGAGGAAGAAAGAACTTTTCCAGCTCTTCCTTCCCAACACTTTCACTGCAAAGCCTCATAGATTTTGACCTAGAACTGCCCTCTTCCTCCTCCACTCCTGCACGGACTGGCTGGCTGGGACATTATCTCAGCACTGCTCAGATCCCACCGGGTTCTCTCTGCCTGCACCTCACAGGCTCTGGTAACAGATACCTGTGAGGCAGAAGATGAAACCACCACGTTGTGGTTATTTCCACTTCCTTCCCTTTTGTTCACTTTCAGGAGCCAGTAGTGGCTCCTGGAAATAAATCACCTAGCCTGGGTGGAGTCCTCACCAAAGGGAAAGACCAAAGTCATTGCTGTTCAGACACTTCAAGTCCTGGACTCTCATTAGTAGAACAATATTGCTGCCTCAATCACTCTGGTAAACCCACACACAATCAAAAGCTGCTTGGCAAGATTCACATTCCATGAGCACAGGGTGAGTCCTTGTGCCTCCAGAAAAGCTGGAAGGGTGCTGCAGGCAAGCCCTTCGGATTGCACATGGACCTTGCACAGAAATGGGGACAGAGCCAGGGACAGCCCAGCAGCCAGGGGCTACCCCCACTTCAGTGGGCCAGGAAAACCATGCACATATGGGAAGAGGCCCTGGGAAGAAGGTGAAGAATTTAGCAAGTTAGAGAAGAGAAACAACAGGAAATGCTGCTGCTGGCTAAGCATCTTCATTCAGAAGTTATTTGTAAATACAGCTCCTGCTCCTACTGTGTTTTTGCCCCTTGGCATTAGAGAGGAGCTATAAATACAGGTACTGATTATGCCAAAGTCTGGGGGAGGTGCTGTGGCCTGACTGAAAATGTGGGCTGGCCCCGCTGCTGTGCAGAACAAGAATGTGCTGTTCCTCCACACAGGTCTTAACATTTCAAGCCAGACAGAGGGAACAAGTGCCCACAGACCTTTTTATTGTCAGGAGAGACTGGCAGAGCCTCATCTACATGCCTACAGCCCCAGAATGTCTTTCCATGAACACTTCCAGCATGCAAACCACAAAAGAATGTTTTCATCCTTGGAACACCACTGTAGGAGGAGATTGTCCCATGGAGGGATGTCCAGGCTTGGCTCACAGCACTGTCCAGCCCTGAGCAGAGTTTTTCTTGTAGGAGAAGGTAGGCAGTGAGGGGCTAGATCCTCTCTCCAGTTCAACCTTCAGAGTATCCACACAGCTCAGTGTTGCTTGAACCAAATGCCAGCCTTGCAGGGGGAATGGGATCCCCATGGGATTTGTACAGGAACTCTGGAGCAATCCAGAAGGTTACCATCATGAGCAAGAACATACCTGTAAATGCCATGGGCAGAAAAATGGGCTTTTGTGTGTCTGTGTGTGTGCAGCAGGTTCACACTGATAATTCTGTCTGGATTTGCAACTGTCTAGACAATGGGAAAATTAGCATCATGAAACTGGATAGTTTTGTGAAATGCCCAGCCAAATATCTGGGAAATATTTTTGTAATGGTTCTCCTCAGAGGGAGATATGAGCCTGAGCTGTCCATTAGAGATGCAGCTCTTTTGTCTTGCATTCTGGTGAGGGATGGAGGGGTTTTACTGAGCCTGCTGAGCCCCATCTGCCACGATTTCCAGCCAGACACTGGTGCTACTGTGGAGGAAAATAAACCCACAGCACAACCATGGCAAATGAGCTTTCTGTAGGCTGGAGGTGCTGCTTTTCTGGCACGGAAAGGGAATTTCATCCTAAGAGCTAGAGGCTAGGACTGTATGAGCAGTGGTTTACCTCAGGAGACAAACAACTGGAGGCCAGTGTCTCCCCAGCCTGTTTTACAGCCTGCAGTTAAGCCCAAAGGATTTCTGGGCTGCAGGGTAGGAGCTCACAGAGAGCAAACAAAACTCATTCTGAGCCTCTTGCCTGGAGCCCCAGGAGCACAGGCATTAGAGAAGCACGGGGATCTCTCCTCCTTTCACTCGGGACCAGATGCAGCAGCCAGGACTGTGCTCACAGCTGAGCTGGGAAGTGCTTTGTCTCCACGGCCATTCTTCCACAGAGCTGTAAGACCACGTTCTACCAAGGTTGTACTTTCTCCCACAGCAACCCTGGAAGCTCTGCTCCAGCTGAGCAGAGGAAGCACAAGGACACAGGTCATGCCTTTCCTCAAATGACAGGCAAATAATGTTCTTGGAGCATCTCCATTCTGTGAGGAAACTGCAGTAAGTTCAGATTTTGGTGGTCCTTGGGAGCCCCTAAACAAAGGTAACAAACGTGCCACAGCTGAGCCCTTCTCAGAAAGGCACCAAAGTCCACAAGGAAAGAATGGCAGATCCAGAAGATGGGGAAAAGCAATACACAGTTGAGGAAAGAAAAGAAAACCCAGCTCCAAAGCACGTGCTCCATTAATGACTCAGGACAATACATCAACACCTTCCATTTCTTCTCTGAAAAGCTTCAAAAAAGGCAGGGAAGACCAGACAACAGGCACCTCATCTTTTTAGAGCAAAGATGTTATCTTCCACTGGCAGGGAAGAGCTGTCAATTCATCTGAGGACAGCAGTGGATAAGTAGCAATTCAATATTATTGATGATTGTCAGCCAGGGAATCTTTGGCTTGGTTTAGCCTGTGGGAAACCTTGAAAAACTGCTCCAAGCTTTCAGTGGATATGTTAGAGAAATAAACAGATTAATATTTGCAAGCCCTGCACAGATTCCAGGAAAATGTGGTGCTTACAATGGGGGCTTCTCCCCATGAAGAGCAGTGGAGGTTTGGGGTCACAGCATCAACAGGGACAACCAAGGGGCTGGAGGCAAAACACAGAAGGAATTTTAATGCAGAAGCTGAAGCTGCCTTGGGTCAGTTTTATAGAGAACTTGCATTTTCATCTGTGAGGGACTGTGTGATGTGTCTGGATGCTGTTCAGCAACAGCTGAAAGAGTCCTTTGGAGGAGGGCTGTGTTGTGGCATGGGATTTCAAAAGAACAGACCTGCCAGTCCAAGGAAGGAGAGTCCAGTGAGGGTGGTTCTGGTAACACAGCCAGGGACACACTGGTGCTAACCAGAAATGCCAGAGCATCAGGTTCTTGCTGGGATAGGGGCAGCCTGGCTGAGTAGGGCTTGGAACTGATGCACTTCTGCAGAACACTCACAGGAGGGAACATAAAGAGAAGCCAGAGCAAAAGATGGAGCTGGCAGCCATTCCTGTGGCATGGGGACACTGCTGATCCACAGCCAACGAGGTAAATCTTCAAAATGCAGTGCAACATGCAGGAAACAATTGACACACGTGGTGTTTTCAGCCAGGTCTCTGTGTGCCTGGGAGGTGTGTGCAGAAACAGCTGTCCCTCTCTGGCAGGGCACAGCTCAGGCTCTCAAAAAGGCTGAAGAGACAGGCTGTGGGGTGTACTGAACATGAGAAACTTCTTTTACTGATCCCATCACGGCTTTTGGCAGCCTGGAAGGTAGAAGTCAATATTTGCTTATTACAGTTAATCTGGCCTAGCTGAAGTTGCTCTGACTCTCAGAGACAGCACAACAGAGAATGCTGGGTGCCTTAAACAGCTGCCATGAAAGCTGTACTCCATGTCACTCTTCTGAAGTCAGCAGAAAAAAGCTGACTGAGATGAAACCAGTCATCAGGCAGCTCAAAGTCTGAGCTGAGCTGGTCCATTTTAAGGAAATGCTGAGTATTTGACCAGTGTGCTTAAATGCCTCAAAACCAATAGCCGCTTTGGGGAAAAAGCTCTTGGCTCCTTCACTAGCCCTGATTTTTGATGAGGTGACTCAATGCAGTGAGAGAAGTGAGGCAGATGCAGAAACACAACCTGGATGCAGAAGCTAGGCCAGAAACAAAACAGGTAAATACAATCTAGTGCCCAGTTGGTTTGCAATACTTGGGGTGAGCTCAATGGTCCCAAAGTGCTGTACTTTGATTAGTCCCCCATGCTCAGCATTTTAAAGAGGAAGGCAGTTTTGCTCTTGAGATAGTGCAGAAGCAGTCCAGAAAAATAAAAGGCTCTGGTCCCCCATTTTATATCAGAGGAAGGTACTAATTAAAAACCTTCATATCCTATTGAAAGAATTTCCTACCTATGACAAAATAACAGCGCCACAAAGTCAACATTTTTTTGCTGCAGATTCTGTTGTTTGACTTGCCTGAGCTATTTCCTTGCCCCCATCCATCACAACCCTGACTGGATAATTCCACCACCTCCCCTCCAGTTTTTGTAGAAGTAATCTTTTGAGTTTTGTGAAGTTGATCTTGGCTCATGGCACACATCCCACATCTGTTTTCCTAGGCCTTACTGTTTGACTCAGAATGATTGCATTTTAACTTCATCCCCCCACTGCTACTGTCAAGTGTAAAACCCAAACTAAGCACTCCCACCACCCCCAGGGTGTACCTGATGTCTGGGGAGGCACATGTCCCCTCACCTCCTGGTACTGAATAGTGAGAGGTTCCTGTAAGAATGCTGACTGCTTATTTATTATTCTTTAAGATGATACGGTGTGAACTGACAGCATAGGTTAAATACAGTTATTTTGTGTGAGTGAGTTTTCAAAGCTCTCCTTTTGGTTCTTATCCAACATCCTTAAAAGCACATCGTTAAGGATAAGCATGCACACAGAGCAGCAGGATGTGACATATTCTTAAACTTGTCATGTAGTTTTTGCTACCTTTTGAAATCAAAAGAGAGAGAAACTGCCCATCCCTGTTCTTGGGCAAACTGCAACACCCTTCCAGGAGACTTTGGACCAAAGACCTCACTGCTGCATGTCCAAGGTGACTTGGCAGAACCATCCCCAGGTACTGCGAGACACAAACTTTCAGGTGGAAAATACTTGCTGAAAAGCTTGGTCTCTCAAGATTCAGACTTGCCCAAGTTGAAACTTTTAAAACTCCTCACCCTCTTTGAAACTCTAAGCTCTTGGCTTCTTGGAACCCCACTGAATTTCAGCAGGGGTGATTGGGAAAGAAAAATGCTGAGTTCCGTAAGGCAACTCCTACATTTGAGATAGGATATGGTCAGGCAAGAGCACATCTGTTGGGCATGCAGTCAGAAAATATCTGCTGGACCTCTGCTGATTCATGACCTTCAGTTAAATTTGGTTAGATGTGTCTGGGCTGGATATGCTTCCTACCATTCTGCATCTGGTAACAGAGTTAATAAATACTTCTTTCAGCATCATCTTTCCTGTGGTATTTTGCTCAGTCCAATTCTGCTACTAGGCAGAACTCAGAAATGCAGGAATCTGCAAGTTGGAGGGGAGGGCTTTATCCCAAGTGCAAAACAGTAAATCCAGCAGGAAACATGGAGCAGCTCAGGAGAGCTCCAAGTCACACTGCTGCTCTCACAGATTGTGATGCTCCATCTTACTCATTCCTTTGAATTTTCTATAGTCCCTCCTTTTCCCCACACCCAAAATAATGATCCTAGAGAATGTAGGTGCATCTTGGAACAACTAAAATCTCTAAGGCTTTGTAAAAAATCAGGTCCAAAGTGAGAGGAACATTTACAACGATCACCTGAGCACAGCACTACAAAAAATACCAAAGGCAAGAGAGTTGAATATTGCTTTTTTAGAACTACAGATGGGCTGCATTAACCACAAAGGAAACCCAAG
Source organism: Picathartes gymnocephalus (assembly GCA_013390045.1). NCBI lineage: Eukaryota > Metazoa > Chordata > Aves > Passeriformes > Picathartidae > Picathartes > Picathartes gymnocephalus. The sequence goes on from WEKY01008187.1 coordinate 1,414,207, forward strand.
GAGAGCCCGTGTCTGGAAGCAATAAAACATTTGCATAACATGCACTGTGCATTCAGTGCTAGCAGGAGGTGCTCGGGACCTCCTTGGTCACTGGGAGTGCAAACCCAGAAGTTCTCTCCCTAAAGAGGCTTGGAAGCAGTTCCTCAGGGAAGAAGGTGAGTCAGTGCCCCACCACAGGTACCATTTCACCTTTCACAAAGTCAACCCAATTTCCAGGTGACCCTGCAACGCATGACAAGCATTTTTGAATGCCAGAAGCAGATACACAGAAAAAATTCATATGATCCAAACAACTACAAACCAGGTTTAACCTCCTTACCCTGTGCTGGAATTAGGGCACACAGGTGCCCTAAGTGGTGGTACAACCACTGAGCACAGAGGAACATCACAGACTGAAAGCTGCAGAGAGAGAAATGTGCTGGTGTAACAAACCCAGTCCTGCTCTCTGCACTAGCCCAGAGGTTGCCAGCACAGTTTCTCTCCACCACTGTACAGCGAATCCCTCCCACGTGCTGAGGTTGCAATAAATCCCAACTATTCTCCACTACAGGCATCACTCAAGTGCTGATGTCTACATCAAGAGAACTTAAACAAAGCCACCCCTCAAGTCATACTCATTTATCTTCTGTCTCACCCCTTTTTTGTTTCAGAGGAGGACATGACTAAGAATGGATACATCAGTGCAGTGAAGGATCATCCAAAGCCAAGTCCTCACACGCTGTTGCCACGTGTCACACCAGGGCACAAACCCCCCCCTTTAACATAAATAATAAAGGCCTGTGTTTTTTGGAGTAAGGGGAATGTGGCTGAGATTCTTCCTTTGCTGACACACCACGGTGCTAAGCTGCTGTGGCAGGCACCAGGAGGAACAAATGTAAAGTCAAAGGCATTATAATTTAAGGAAGGGCTGGAGAAACCCAAACTGAGATGTCATAAAAACATAAGCCAGAATTCATTACCTTTATAACCAAAAAGAAACTATTGATATGCCAGTTTCCACCCATAAATAGCTATAGTTGAGGGTCTGAGTTTATAAAACATTGAATGACTTACCATATGTTGCACTGGATGGTTTTGGTCGGAAGTCCACAAAGGATCTGTTAGACAGCAATTTCTCCTGTTGAGACAAAAACTCAGAGGTAAAAACTGCCTTGCCAAGCCCAGAAGATAAGCACAAAGACACATTGCTTGAAATCACAGGAGAGCAGAGTGTGCTGGAACAAAGCAAATACAGACTCTTGGGGTGTTTAGACTACAGCCTGTCTGCCTTTTTCCAAGTTGGGTTGAATGAAAAAGCAATTTACAGTGAGTTCAGGATTACTGCAGTCATGCCAGAGAGTCCCAGCTGCACAGTGAGTTGTTTGGTCTGGGACAGCAGCTCATTTACAGGTAAAGTTCCAGGTGTTCACAAGGCAGTGTGGTAGGGAGGAGCTGGCCCACAACAACTCACCCCTGACCCTGTTTCCCCCCATCTCCTCTGTGGATGCCCAAGCCCCTTGCAAATGGGTCCCACTGCATTTTCTGCCTTTATCCAGTATAGCTTTATCCCTGAAGATGTGGTGGGGATGGGCATGGTCAGCAGGAGATATCCCAGGTTTTCCCTGGCTGTGTTTCTCTGCCAGGGATTTGCTTGGTCCCCGTGCCCTGAGCATCTTATTTAACACAGAAATTGGTCAATATCCAGCTTTTAAACTTGTGATGATTCCCTGAACTAGAATTGATTGGTGGAGGTATGTAAGAAGCATGGAAAAACTGTTCAGAGACTACAGATTCTCCATGCTGATTGCCAGACAGATTAATCCTGTTGACCTCTGTGGGATGGGTGGGTTGCTTTTGTCACAGAGGACTCTGTGGTCCAGTTTGAAGAAGGGAAGATCCAAGGCTGGCCATGAAACTGGGAAAATGGATTATGGCACAAACTTTCTCACTGTGCACAGTGATGGAGGTGAACAGAGACTCTCAGGAATTAGGCTGAAGTTCTCCTTTCCCAAAGATTTTGGTCACTCTGAGAAATACCCTCAGGATATTTGCCAAGCTTATTAAAACAAACATGGGGAAGCTCCTTGAGGCAGGACCCCCAACTTCCCAGCTCCTGAAGGTCTCAACCCAGCAGCTAAAAGGCAAGAGGGGAGCAAACAGCAGTTGCTTTGTGTGACATGGAGGGCTGAGGAAATCTGAAAGACAAATTATTCAAAAGAAAAAGCAGTGCAAAAACAGATTAGGAAACTACTGTGCCGTGACTATTAATGAAGCGATAGAAAATATCAATCACTCCCTGGCCTCTGAAGCTTGCTGTGAGAGAAGAATTAGGAGATTTTGTGTTCCAAGTACCAGGAAACCACAGGGCCCTGGTGCCTAGTTTTCAAAAGAACACTGAATCACAGGGAGGAAAGCAGAGTGCTGCAAAGAGCCAAGGGCAGAGTTTAAAAATAGCAGCTTTCAGTTTTGCTGCTTTTTTCTTCTTCTTAAGTGCCTGGATATAGGATTGTGTCAGAGGGTGGATAAAGAGAGCAGACCAGCCCCTGTGGAGAGAGAAGTGTTCCTGAATGAAGTTGTGCCAGTCGGGGGTTGTGGGCTGCTCATTTTGCACTCCAGCTCTCCCCCTCAAAGGAACCAGTCTCTCCTGATCCTCCTGTCTGCCCAGCACAAGAGAAGGCCACTGGGGAGCTTTTCAAGGCCATCAGTGTGTGCAGAAGGCAGTGCAAATGAGCAAAGCCAGGGGCTGAATGTGTGATCCAGGCAGAACCATCCCCTTCTGGGCACGCACAGGGCCAGCTTCCCGTGGCATTAAGGACACTTTTGAAATGCTGTGCAAGGAATGGGATTCACGGAGATGTTTGTGCTGATGCTCTGGGTCTGTGGGCAGGGAGAAACCACTGGCTGCTCTACACTGGCAAATGTGTTAAACCAAGAGAAAGGGTATCTGAGTTGTGATACTGCTCAAATTTCTCCAGACCCCAGACTCTGTACTATGCACCCCTTGAAAGACCACCAGGCCAAAGTCACAGCATCTACCAGAGCAACCAGGAGGAGAAGCTGAGTGTTGGTACTTTTGGCAGGCAAAGGAGACATATAAGTACCTCCTGAAATGGACAGTAGCGTTTTAAGTCATGCAGTGGGGTAACAGTGATGGTTTTAAGGCAGAAATGGGCAGGGACTGTAGAAAGAAATGAAATCTCATCCAAACAGATTGAAAAGCAGCTCTGTCTTTAGGTAGCTGATCTCAGAAGACAAAGCTCTGTGCTTGCAGAGAGAGGCAGGGTGCCCCCGTGGGCCTTTGCTTTGCCTGTGAAAAGAGAAGGAAGGCACAGCTGATGCTCTGGATAAGGCTGTCTGCATCTGCCTCTCCAGGGAAGTCTGCTGTGTCTTATGACTCACTGCTCAGAGGATGCTCTCAAATCTATAGGGGAATAATTTGTGTAATAAGGGCAGCAAGTGCAGGGAGCCACATAAAATCCCTTTTCCCAGTTAAGCAAGCAGAAACACAAACCCTTTTCCCCAGCCTTCTCAGGGACAAAACAAGCAAGTTTTTCACTGCAATAAACTATGATTGAAATGGAAGGTGAGGGAAGAGAAATACTGGCTCTGTCACTTGGTTAATGGGAGTACACAAATCACTTAAACTGCTACCAGTGCATTGTGAAATTAAATCATTGCAAGTTCAGCTTCTCCTGTCACCAGCAAGGACTTCCAGGCTCTACTGTGGACAACAACCAACATTCACAAAAAACTGAATACAGTTTAAAAGCAAAAACCTTGTGTGGATAATTATGCTGACCGAGTCTTAAAGGAACATTTTAGCTTTACAAATATGCAGAAAAATCCCAAACATCTGGAATCCCAAGTATTTCCTTGTAAAGGAGTTTCCACTGGAATGTCATCTGTTCTAGCTGTTATTTGAGATAGGCTGCTGACAAAACCAACTGGACTCCAGTGACCTGCATGGCACAGAGCTCTTCATTCCTGTGGCTCCTAAAAGAGCCCAGTAGTGCCACAGGCCAATCTAATTGCCATGTCTCATGCACAGATTGTTAAGCAGACAACCTCCTGCTTTCACAGACATAAGGAGCTCCAGTGTCCTAGAGATGCTCCAAGAGACACCCAAAGTTACCAGCTCTTGATGTCCTTCAAAAGAACCAAGCCAGGATGCATTAGCAGCAAATCCAGTGCTGCAGTGTCCTGCCCCTGAAAGCTTTTCTTACGTGAGAAAATCTTTAAAACACAAGCTCAGGTCCAGTTCTTCCCTCAGCCTTGCAGGTACAAAAAGCTCCTTCAGCCCAGCTGGCCTGGGATTTTCCCTTGCTCAGTTTCAGTGGAGATCAGTGTGGCTGCTGACAAAAGCTGTGTAGAAATGCCCTATAATGCAGCCCTAATGGTAGAAGAGCTCTCACCAAATTGCCACTCCAAGGACTTGCTTGTAGTTTCTGACTGGGATGTGGCAAAACTGCCATCCCAATACAGGGAGGCAATTCAGGAGCAGGACTTCATAGAATATTCCCCTCTTTTAAATGTAGATATTGCAGCAGATTGGAAAAACAGGTGGCTTTTCCTCTGAGAATATATACCAGGGAGTATTCTAAGAAGCAGGGCCAAGATGAATTAACCCGATCAACTACAGCAAACTTAGTGTAAAGTACAGGAAACGTGAAGCACTGCATTTTCCTCATTTGTGGCTTGGAAGACAAATTTGCCATTGAGTTTCTTTAGGAGGGCAGTAGGGGAGGGCTCAAAGCAACACACTGCTGCATCTTCATCTACCACTGCACCCTCCCAGCACAGATCCCCGGAATTCCTTGTACTTTTTAGCCCTCAGCAGTTGTGAAGTACCAACAAATACACATATTCAAGCCTGGGGAGTTTTCTGTTTTTCCTCTGGAAGATTTCAAAAGCTTTCACAAAGGCCAAAACGAAAAGGCATTTTGGATGTTTCCTAGACAAAACCTTGTTGTTTCCATTCTGCAGGAAGAGCTGACACTTTAAAAGACAACCAACCAACCACAGACAGTGAGAAATGGTGCAAGACACCTTTGAGTTTGTCTGTGCCAATGATTTGACCTCACCACAGTCACCAGACAGAGCTTGCTGAAAAGTTCTCAATACTTGGAAAAATAGCGGCACCACTCTACCATCTCTCATCCACAGCAATGCATGAACACATTGTACTTCTGGAACAATTCTGGCCCTTTTCTGCATTTTGGGGCTATAAATGCAGACAGCAGTGGAGGGGGCACATGAGAAGAGTAGAGGAAAGCTGCTGGTAGTGATGGATAGTATTTTTTAAGAGAGTTCAATGTGGCTGCTACAAGGAAGAAGCCAGGCACAGGGAACACTGCATCATGCTTATGTTCCCCAGGTATGCCCTGGATTGAAATCCTGATGCATTTCTGCACCCCTTAGTGCTGGCTGCAGAGTAGGTTTTCCTTGGGGTTTTAGAGACCAGCAATATAAAGCTATTTCTGAGAGAATGACACTTAAGATACATGGTGATACAGCAGCAAAAAACCAGAGCCTCTGGCACAACTAGAAACGTAAGAGTTTTCCAAGCGTTGTGTCCCATTATGGAGAGGATGTGGCTGTGAACGTGCACTTTGTTATCATAACAAAAAAAAAAGCCACCAGCATCTCCTAACACCTCCAGTGCAAGCATTTGTGGTAACCCAATAATTTGTAAGCCCAGGGCAAGGTGTTGTATGTTTAGAAATCCTTAGGCAGAAAGGAAAAAGGCCTTCCAAGGAAGTGGCACTTGTATTTTCCTTGCAACTTCTCTGTGTATTCGCATTACAACCAAGGGCTAATCTGAAGTAGCCTGAGTGTTCTAATTAGGGATCCTCTATAAAAAAATCCTACTGAAGTTACAGATTTTTCTAGGAGTTCAGGTTGGATCAGACTCTTGGTACCAAACTGCCAGCTCTCTGGCATACTTCTATGACAAATATAAGGAAGTATGGAAGAACTCCTTCCTCCCCATAGAGAACCTTACCTAAGATATTTAAAATACCTTTATCAAAGAACAAGGCTCCAGTGGAACCCTGTTAAGAATCCATTTGCATTGAGAGCAAAGACATGGATGGCCGGCAGTGAAAGTCAGTTCAGGCATGTTTTGTCACAGGAGAATTCTCACATCACAGCCTGGTCCCAGAAAAACCAGCGGCAAAATCCTTTTTGTAATGGGCCCAGTGGTTTGGATCACATCAATGCCAGCAGACACTTGACCTGGCTGTCTTGCCAGCTCCCAGGTTCATGCTTCCCTCCTTTGTTCATGAGATACTTGAAGCAACAATATCTAATTCCTCCCGTTTTCAAGAACAAAATCCCCTTGAGAAGCTTTCTCTGTTCTCTTCCCAGCTACACTTCCAGCTGGTTTTTGCCTTTGCACTGCTAGTTCTGTGCAAATCCAGGTCAACTCTGAAAATAAACCCCTGGCATTTAAAAAACCTTCCACTCTGATTTTAGATGGAATTTTGAACTTTTCCAAAGAAATTCTTTTGATTGGCCATGGAGATCCTACAAATCATCCCGTTTCTAGAACTGGATTGGATCAGAAGTTGAAGTATAAATTTGCCAGGTGATATAAACTGTGTTTTCCACATATACACGCATTCAGATTAGTTCTCTGCTAACAACAGCTCAGCAGCAGTACAATTTGTTATAAAATTCCATCATCAGGTATTCTGGAAGCCAAATCTCTGAGGTCTTAAAATGACTGCCTATTGCCCAGGCCTACAGAACAAGACCGAATTACTGCAGGGAGCTCACTTCATTATCCCTGCACTGGATGAGCTGGACCAGCATTAAGGCCCCAGTGTCAGGCATTGCAAGGCAGCCCCTGCCCTGGGGAGCTTGAGATCTAAACCAGACAAAGCAGAGAGCAGTCCTGAATTGCCTTTTCCTACACTGGAATATTTCAGATGAATAAAGCTGCAGGTTTTGGCAGGCAGTATCCAGCTCTGAACAATTTGCTTTGTATCCAGACTGCTTAAAAGATACCAGGGTGAATTCTTCCCATGGATTTTATTTTGGGAAGAGTCCTAGGTCTTTGATTTAACTCCATTTTTTGATTGCACATTATAACTCTGCCAAACAAATATCCATCCAAAGGAACAGCACTACCTCTAGCACGTCCTTTGGGACCCACACTCAAGTCAGTGGAGCTCAGGCACCTTCTGTTCCTGTTTCTGCTCCAGGACCACGTGGCCACCACGTTGCAAATGGGAAACAACACTTTATGTGCACTCAGGAGCAAGGCTGAGGTACCACAATTTTGACATGACATCAACACAAACCACGCCTGTTCTCCTGACAGGGCTGGAGCCCCAGGAGCCTCCCCCAGGAACACAAAACAGTTGCTCATGTCTCATTCCTGCCGCGGTTTTATTGAGGAATTTTCCTGATGCACTTCAGGTGGAACAATATTTTAAGCAAATACTGATGACTGGAGAGGCAAGTTAAGGGAATGCATCTAGTAGCTGGAAATCAGGTCCATTAAACTGTATTAAATATTAAGCTCAGTGTTGTAAGCCAATTGCGTACTGAATTAATAATGTTATTTATTCCATTTAGTGGATTGTGGAGGACACTTCATCACTGTGGCATTTTAAATCAGAGCTGGCATCCACAGCTCAGCTCTAAGGGTATTTTTTGGAGACACAGGGATGGGTTCAGTAGCTGGAGGTGAAGAGAGTGGGAATGTCTGAAATACAGCAGGTTTGGTAATAATAAAATTATAAAGCCTTCATTGTTCATTGGATAGTAATGCTCCAGCAACACCTAAGAAAGCATGAGCAAGTCCCCAAAGAAAAACTTGAGCTTCTGTAGTATCTGAAGGAATTTAACTTCTTTTCTTTTTGTAAAAGAGTTACAAATTCTCAAGCAAAATGCAAAAGTATCTGCTCAATCAAAACATGAAAATTTCATGGGAAATTCTGAAGCTTTTTTTTTTTCCGCAAAGTATAGATAAAATAATAAAAATATCTGAAGATGAAAAAATATATTGATACAGCTGTCTGAAAGCAGTTTTAATTTTTTTTTTTTTTAACCCAGAGTGGGCAATTACTTTTCCAGACTTCAGCAGTGAAACATCAAAGAAATTTTTGCAGGAAGTTTCAGCAGTAGGAATTCTACCTTTTTAAATATAGGTATTGAATTATTTAAGAGGTCCAATTAGGACACCCAAGGTATCTCCCCTCTCATTTTTCTTTCATTTTTTTTACTTCCTAGTTTTGAGCTCTCTGATTGCCATCTTTTTTAGCCATATGAAGAAATGGCTCCCCAGGCATCATGCAAGAATGAGCATTTTCCCCCATCACTCAGCAGGAACACCCTATCACTCCTTAGGCACATTTCTCAACCTAAATCACCTCCAGTTGCTGTGGGTTCTAAAATTCAGTGTACTGGAGAAAGAAATAACTGCTCTGCCATTTCCTGCAGCTCTGATTTTCATGCCTTTCATGGAACAATTCCATTGACTTCACAGGAGCCTATCTGGATTTACACCTGTGCAAAAACGAGGCAAGAAAACCTCACCCTTGGTGTGGAATATCAGGTTCATAAATGAATTCTGTATCTCCAAGAATCTCTCCATTTACAAAGGTGAACAGCTGTTGTTATAAATCAGACAATCTGAACCAGCCATTAGAACTTCATCCAGATGATCCATTTAAAATATACAGAGGCAACGTTTTGGAAATAAAAATCTACCCTCATGTCCTCAGGGATACCTTCTGTTAGAGAAAAATCTCATAATTCAAGGCTAAAATTAGTTGACTTTAGTGCTGTTTCAGGAGAGCCATGATACTCCAGAGTAACATCGCCTTGCAAAGGCCTGTTAGATGACTTAAGGGATTCCAAACATCTGGTAATTTGGTAAATACTGCGCTGGAGACATCGAACATCTTTTTCTACTTCTCTGTGGGTGTAATTCTTTGCTGTTAGCTGGAATGGCTGTATCTGGTTCAGTTCCCACCGACCATTTTCTGTTTGAATAGGAAACACTCGCTGAAGTGTGGAAGCAGCTGGCAGAGTTGGCTCTGTATGAACAAAACACGCTCCTGTGTCTGACCACAGACTGGCCTCGAAGTTCCAACTCTGATTGCCAAGGGCTCTTCTTGGCTTTCTGGATCAGACCAGGTTACCCAAGATGTACAAGCTGGCTGTGCTAAGGGTTGGTTCTTGGAGCATAATGGTCACTGTCAGCAGGGATAAAACTTTGTGTAAGTAGAGGGGAGCAGGATGAGCAGCCCCATTTTATAACTAGGGAACTGAGGCACAGGAAAATTAAATTAATGGCCTCTGGGCATTTCCCAGTGGGAGAAAGAGACTCATGTATCGTCTTCGGATGGAAATACCAACATGCAAGCGTTCTGTACACAGCACTCAGCTAGCAGGACAGGCTGCTGGGCTGAGCCTCCTGCTGCTGGGGACAATGTTCACACAGATACCTGTGCTCCCTGGGACACCAGGAACCACCTCATCTCCTGCTCATTAGCAACTCCCAGCTCCCTGATCACCCAGCACATGTCTTCTGCTCTCACACACACCAAGGGCATGAAGTGTAGCTGAAGGGACAAGCTGGCTGGTCAGCCCTGCACTGACCACTGCATGATCACCTGCTCCCAAAGCAGCAGTTTCCTGTGCCTTCACCTTGTCCCTGCCTATCCTGAATGGAAAGGCTAAGTCACGTATCACTGTTCTGATGGACTTTGTCGTTTGTCTTTCTCAGGGTTCTGGGGAGTTAGACATAACAAGAACACGAGGAAACCAATGAAACACAGGCAGAGCTCTACCCTGAAGCCCCAGACAGTCACACAGAGTAACAAGCTCAGCTCCTTTCACTCAATTCTTTATGCTCTTCTGAGACCATGAAAAGGAACTTTATGATATGCTGGAAGGGATGAAGTATTAACTGTCAAAAAGTAGACTGAAGTAACTGAGAGCCTGCATTATTTTCTCTTTGATGTATACTTATGTAAATTCAAATAAATATGCTTAAATGTAACCTGTCTTCAATTCTAGCAGAGCTTATTAAATCTATTTATGCGAGACAAGCTAGGCTCCATGGAATGCCAGGAACTCCCCTGACATTTGCCTTCCTACTTAATGTGATATTCTATGATTACACATACCAGAGCCTTTCATTCAGGCATTTTAATTTACAAATACTTTTTACATTTCTTAACGCCCCTGTGGACAGGCATTAAGAGTCCACTTTATTCGGGAGCAATCAATCCAAGTGCAGTGGGGCAGCCTGTTTTGCTCCAGATCACGCACTGAAATATTAGCAGAGTTTGGAAAACTCCTTCCATGTCACTCAGAAACACAATTTCCATCAAGAGCAGACACATTCTCTTAATGCTGGGCCAAACACTCTGAGCAGAGATGCAGAGGACAAGCTTAGTAGCAGGCAGGCCATAGGAAGGAGAACAAGACTAATGTCCCCAAGCCAGCCACAGTGAGGACAGAGACCACCCCTCCCTTGCCAAGGTCACTCACCAAGCAAGTGCTGCTCTCTGTGGTGTAAATCTGTCAGATATTTCCTCCATGTCTCTGCCCAGAGCCAAGCTACCTGCTAAAGGAGAAGCAGGTATTACAAATGGCATCAGCTGAGTCTTCCTTCAGCAACCTGCACGCTTCAAGACAGTCCTGACTCCTCAGATGACTGGCAACCCATTGCTCAGGCTCATCTTTTCTTGTTAGCTCTATTATTTCTGGAGCTTTTAATGTCCTTTAATAATGAATTGCTTCTCCCACAGTCCCTGAGATGAGGTTTGGGTAAGTCCAGTCTTTAGGGCTGGCAGAGCTGAGAGAAGCCTGCCCAACCTGGTAAGTACCAGGGAGCACAGGTTCCAGTGGGACTCCTACCAGAGCCCATAGGACACCAACTCCTCTTCTACTGGGCCTCCAGGTGGTCTCCATCATCCTCTAAACACTCAGCAACACTTCAGCTAATAATGGCAGTCCTTAAAAGCAGTACCCAAGAGGAGGCTCCCCTTCTATCTATATTTCTTCATGTTCTCTTTGTAAGTGGAATGTAATTATACACACTAGGAAGCCCCTGCCCTACCTGGGTTAGGAGAGCACCTCCAGCTTTGCACCAGAGTTACCCAGGAGAGGCGAGTCAAGAGACCCCTCTTGAGAGGTCAAATTCAGGTAAATGAGCCCCATCTGTGCTGTTTTAGGGAAACAGAGCACCTATGTTCCCCAGGTATTAGAAACAAACCACCTGCTTTGCCTTTGCTTGGGCTTTAGAGTGAGAGGGTGACCTGGCTGCAGAAAGGAGAGAAGATAAAACCCAAGGTGCAATTTGCATCTGTAGAAAGTGATCTGGGCTGCAGCAGTGAAATCTGGGAGATAAATAGCCCTGGGGATAGCTCAGAATGAATCTTGCACCAGCATTTTTATTTGCAGGCCTGTTCCTTGCAATGTTTTAGCAGGATAAACCCAAACCTGCCATCCCTCCATGTAAATAAAGGGATTTGTCATAAAGCTAACAGATCCTGCTCTGAAGTAGTTGCCCAGAATATGAAGTGGCAATGAGGTGCCTAAGAAAATAACTTTCCCACTGCCTGGGAAAAGCCATTCCTAGGATGGTAACTTTCCAGCTGTGATCAACACGGGCTTCGAGAGAAAACTTTGTGTATGGTCTGCACAAGGAGAACAAAGGCAACAAATAAAACTGGTATTTGTAAAAGGTCTGTGTCTTACCCCCAATTATCAGTTTAAAGGTAAGCTGTTGGAATGGTTACAGACAGCCAGCTGCTCTGTGGGAATCTCATACACATCTGGCAGACAAGGAGCTGGGAACCGGTGCTTGCAGCCTTTGCCCACCCAGGAGATCATCCTGAGAGGTCGGGTCCATCCTGCACTCCCACAAACTCTCCAGGTGCTATTCTCTGGCTGCCCCATCACTGCAAAAGGTGACTGAGATTTTTTTGTTCCAGTACTTTTACAGTTTTGTTGTGCCCAGAAGGTTGAAGCAGAGAAACGTGAGCCTGTGGCCTCCAAAACCCTGGGGCTCCACCAGAGTTTTGCAGTTCATTTACACTGAGTCAGGATTTGCTGCCAGGTTTGAACCCCCACTGCTTCCCACTGCTACCCTTCTGGACACACAGCTTTCTCCTACAATTTCCCCCATCCTTTCCCATGGGCTTGTGAGAACAAAGAAGCTCATGTTTGACAATTACTCCACACAGAGTCATTAGGTGTGATCATGGAGACCAGTGATGGAAACCATTTACCTCATGGGTCAGTCCCGCTTTCCTGGCCCAGCCTGCCACCTCCCTCTCTTGCTGACTGTGGCAAGTTGGGCAGAAAGTAACTGACAGTTCTTAAGAGCTGTATTCTCACAAAACCAAAGTTATGACGGACAGAGAGCAAGCACGCTCATCTCATGAAGAAATACACTGACAGCTCTTCGCCCCTTGTGTCACTTCATGGACTGCAGAGCAATTGCAACAGCACTGAACATGAACTCATCCATCCAGTGGAAAACAAGACTTCCTTCAAACCTTCTTTTATTTACTCCAGTCAGCTGTGCTGAGTGTATTGATTCAATCAGCTATTTCCTTAACCATCAAACCAGATGTGTGCCGTCACGGCCCATCTACAGGGGCTGAATCCGTGCCATTTAGAAATGCAGAATAAAAGTAAAAAATCCCAAGAAAGCTGTGATATGCTGATGTTTGGAGCCCTCAGTTTCCTAGGTAAATTGCTTTCTTTTGAGTCACATTTATTTTTGTTACCTCCAAAGAAATGCTCTTTTAGTTGCATTTCTTGGAAACAGTGTTGAGATCTAATGGGTTGTTACTGATGTGAATTCTCAGGGTGGAGAATAGAGAAAATGCAGTATTATCTTTGCTTCTGGGCACCAGCAACTTCTGCAAGCAGTGTGGTGCAGTGCATGCCTTTCCTTGCTAAGGCAATTAATTACCTTGGCCCCTAATGGGAAGAGCTGTTCAGCTTAAAAAAAAACAACACTGCAGTCCTCTGGACTTAGGTTAGCTCTGGACATCTGGGGTGATGTGTGAATTAGGGAGGCCACGTTGCTCAGTTTTCCTCTCTTTCTTCTCAGGCCCTGTGGTGTTGTTTTCCTCTGTACTTCTCATGGACACTACAGCTGAGGCAGGTCCCTGCAGCAGTTCTTTCTTGCAGAGTCACCAAGGAAATGTGGTTTGGCTTCGTTCTGCTTTGTGTCCTGGGTACCAGGTCTCCAGGTCAACTATTTCCCCAGTGAGTCTAAGGAGTAGAGGAAAGGATTCCCATGGAGCCTGTGAGGAGTTATCCACCTGCTGGGTGTTTCCTTCACCCCCAAGGATGCTGCAGGTGATGCAGGTGGGATGCACACAGCCACAGTCCCACAGCCTGCAGATCCTGCCCTTGCTGAGATGGAGACACAGGGCAGAGCAAACATCTGCACATGGGAGGCCATGCCCCAGCTGAGCCTGCAGCCACAGAGAGGAGCCTTTGTGCAGGAGCAGGCTGGGATTTGCTGGCTGGAGGGTTCTTTCAGCAATGCAGCTGTAATGTACTACATGCCAGATTGCAGACATTCCTGGGGCAGCTTTCCAGAACGTGAATAAACTCAGGATAAATGTATAAACCCAGCACACAGTGTGGGCTCTGCAAGGCCTGGAGATAGCATGGCATTGCCTTTGTACATGCACAGCCCGAAGGGATTTCTTCAAGCCCAGATGTCCCCTTCACTTCCAGGATCCACATGTGCTGATCAATTCTTCTCTGTACTGGAGAAATTATCTCAGAATGTCCTACCTCCCCAATGCACAAAGACTCATTCTGGCTGCACTGTCCCTTGGCTGCCCATGCAATGTAACACAACTCTGAAACACCACAAATATGAGCAGGGGGGCAGTGGGAACATGAGACAGGGCTGTGCTACTCAGGGAAGCCTGTGTAGGCTGCAGAGTGTCTGGGTTGGTCCCTCCTGGGGACCCAGCCACAAGGGTAAGAGTCACAAGTGATTCACTGCTTAGGGAAGTGTTCCTGTAGAAAACGAGTGATTCACATTCAGAAATTACTGAACAGCACTCAGGCAAGCCATATCCTAATGCCTACCTAAACAGCATCTGTCCTGTGACATTTAGCATTGCCTGGAAAAAAAAATCAGAGGGGAAATACGGCATCAGAGACAACAAACACTTAAGAAAGACAAAGTGTAAATGCATCTCCAGCAGCTGAGTACTCTCAGTCTTTAGGGAAATGTGCCTGCCCTGTAGTTGTGGTTTCCTCTGATGCAAGACCCCTCAAATAGTCAGTGGGGTCTTGCTTTTGATACAGCCATAATGCCTTTGTGGAATTGAGCACCGCTAATTAAAACCAAAAGGAAGGGAATATTTTCCAAAAACGTCTTGCTCTTTTTCCCTCCCTTAAGAGAGTTTGTGACATCTGAAGAGTGGAGCTCTGTGTGGGCATGGGCACACACATAAATGAATCCAGAGATGGCCTGTGCCCCTGTCATAACTGTCATAGATGCAGAGAGAAATAAGTCAAGAGGAACAACAAACTCTGGGAAGTCATACAGCCAAATGTTGGGTTTGAAACCAGGAAAATGTCACATGTACTGTTCTGCTCCTGACCCGTACCTTACACTGTACTGTTTTGTGTGTTGTTCTTTCTCTTCCCCAGAGAAGACAGAAACCAGACCTTAAAACATTCACAATGAATTTTCAAATCAATAACATGTGAGACTCTGTCTAAAAGGTAAAGTTGTTGTAAAAATCAATGTCAGAGAGAGCACTTTGCCAATTCAATTATACTTGTTCCCCTCAAACTGACACCAAAAAAAAAAAAAAAAAAAAAANAAGAAAAAAGAAAAAAAAAAGGATGTGGGCTTATTTCAAGCCTAATAAATGTTCCTTGAACTAACACCCCAATTTTATAAATATTCTCAGGACTTCTTATGCCAGCTCCCCTCAAGGGGTCATAATTAACTCTAAATAGGGTTACCTTGTTTCAGAATCAGTTTAATGTCAAGCAGCGTTTCTGCTTGTGTCCACAATTTTAAAATAATGCTGTATCCATTAAATAGCATGAAGGCTTCCCAGAAAATGGGAACCATACTTCAAAATTTAAACACAAATAAGTGTGATTAGACATGGCAGCTGTCTAGAAAATATTCAGCTATTTCACTGAGTTTTGGGCAAAACGTGAAAGATTGTACATATTCCAGTAAGTGCAGAACCAGAAAGGCTCCCACGTTACCCTCTGCTTCTCCAGGCAAATTTCATCTTAAGATTGACCCCAAAGAAAAAGAAAACAGCAAGATAAAAGTATAAACAGCTGTGCTTCTCCTGGCTTAGCTGGAGACCTCAAGGAGTTTGTGATTCACTCTCTCAAAGACATGTAGCACAGAGCACCCAGCCCAACTGAATCCAGGCCACCGTGGGAAGGGCCGAATGGAACAGCAAAATCCCAAGGCATAAAAATGCCCTGATATCCAGGTAAAATGTCTGTCCAGTCCTTGTCAAGCCTATCAATAATCTTTCCACAGCTGAAAGAAAATGACTGGGAAGTAAATGCCAACACCAGTAATCCAAGGGCAAAACCAAACTCTGAATCACCCTCTCTTCACTTGTATGAGAGAAATATCCTAAAAATATACACCTAATACAAAATCAGTTACAGAAACACCCTGGAAATCTGTACTTGGTTATCTTGAAACTAAAACACGCCAGGAATTCGGGTAAGTTTTGCTTACAGACTATCATTATTGGCACTTGATCAGATGCAGATAAGTTAGGTTTCCAGAGTGGGAAGAGAATAATGCAAAAGGAATTGGAATAGATTAATTTCACATGTTTCATTTCAGGACAGGTAGGGGTTTTTTTAAGCACTAAAGAAACATTAATATAAATCTGTGTTATAGCAGCACTGTAATTTTTAAGAAAGTTCTGAAGCTTCCAGTCCGTGAGTTTTTGCAATAATTAGAAGTTTGGGGTTTATTCAATTAACTATCAAGTGAATAAGATTCAGAAGCTGTTGAGCATTTATTGCTGTTTCTACAAATACTTGATTACCTGCCTTGTTTTCCCCTCAACAGGCAAAGAATGGATTTCAGTGGTTTCCAGAGCAGAGTATGAACAGCACAGGAGCATGTTTTGAAAGGATGTGGCTACTTGGAGTAATGTGAGAGATTCTGAAGGAAAAACAGCTTTGCTTTTTGGAACAGATGTCAGAACCCACTGCAGGCCATAACAATTGCTACTGGCACAGCTAATCACACAGCACTCTGAATTTCTTCTCCAGATCTTCAGCTCAACTCAGCACAGAAAGAACATTAGGGCAAAGCTGGAGAATGAAACAACCTGCAAGGAATGGTCAGATATGTCAAGTGAGGGGCTTGCCACGGTAGGAAATCAGGGAAGAGGGTGTATTCCAGCAGTTGATGTTTCATAGGAGTGCAGGCCAAACCTCCTAACTCACAAGTGTCTCACGGAGAAGTTTGGGACCACCACTGCAAGCCTGCTGCCTGGGGGAAAAAAGTGGGAGATCCTGGAAAATAGAGTACCGCAAAAGAAAACAACCCAGAATCTAAGAAGCAACGCATTTGTGATGGCTTCTCCCTGGAGGAATCCCTTCAGGGAAATCTGTATTCATTACTGGTGCCCAACAGACTGTGGCAGAGCCTCCCTCCAGCACCTCGTTTTCCCATGCTGAAACTACCACGTTAATACACTTCTCATTGGGATGCTGCAGACAACTGATGCTGGTGAAAAAAATTGGGATCTGCAAAAGAACATTTATAGGAAATGGAATTATATCGCCAAGATTTATGATGAAAACCTCAGTAGAGAGAGAACGCTGCAGGACACAACCCTCAAAACATTCCCACCAAGCCTTCTTTTCTCCAAAGATCTCTGCTTATGCTGTAGAAGCAGCAAAATACTTTAAAAATACTGCACGGTCAATAAATAAAGCAATTGTTGAAGTACAGATCAATACATCAGCTGGAAACACTAACAAGAAATAAAATCAGTGTTTTTAAGCTATTGTCTCTTCCGTTAAAAAGTTACCATATCTGGTTCTTTACTTAAAATGTTGCTCGACAAGAGGAAAGAGATACTAAAAACCTTCCAGATATTAAAGTATTAGAACACACTTCAGTTTTGTTAGGGAAGAAACGCACAATAGGAAGAGAGTATCCTTGCAGTATCTTCTCACAAATTAACTGGCAGCTCTGAAAGCAGTTTCCCTCCAAAAGCCTGGACTAATGTTACATCTGATCTCATGAAAATAGCCATAAAGTCTGACTTACCGAGATGACTCTGCTGGCTTTAAGCCTCAATGAATAACATAACTCTAAAAATAGAGTTTGGGTCTATAAAAATCAAAACAAAGTTTGATGTAGAGACAGTTTTGCAAGCAAAAATGAAAATATTGAATTCTCCATCAGGAAAACACATTTAATAGACCAGCTTGGGAAAATCTGTTTGAACACCATGAACTTTGTGGATATCAGTATGAAAGGCAAAACTTTTTGAAGAATATAATCTCCTTTTATTGATTGTCAGAAAACTGAAATATTCTTTCCACAGGGTGATGAAAAAATCCTGTTGGGACCTGGCTGTGGATACTGGGATTCATGTGCTCCTGTGACTTGTTTTAACGGAGCTGCTCCTGCATGGTGGTGATATTTCTCTCCTCAGATATCCCTGTGAGCCAGACTGTGCTGCCATTTCTATTTACAGATGGGGAGTAAAGACAGACAAGAGTCAAGGGCCAGATTTCCAACTGCACTTGTTTATGGAAATTAAAAGGATTTCTTGAAACACAGCTCAAACACGCCTAGACAGGGCTTGATTTCCTTCCAGCCCACTCCAGTGGGAGGCTCCCAAATAGCATAAAACACAACACCTGAACATTATGATGAAAGGTTGGAGCCATCTGTTGCAGAACCTGCTGGCTACTGTGTCCCAAAGGTTTTCCTGTGCTCATCCTCACTATGACAGTCTGGAACTCACGCTGGCCTTCAGACTGTGAGTGGTGCAGTTTCTAAAATGCAACAGTGAGGATGCCATCAACATCTGCGCCAGTCTGTTCACATGTCAACAACCACACCACATGGGAAGGTATCTTGAGTGCCTAACAAATGGTTTCCATGAGGTTTTGGGAAGGAATCTAGCTTTTCTTGTGAATGCTGAAGAGGACTTAATAGATCAGGGAGTTTCTGCTAAAGAAGCTCTGCCTCTGCTCTGTATGAAGCTTGATGAAACTTTTAGATGTTCTCTTGATGATTTCTGAACTTCTTTAAAGACAGGACAAACCCAGTGTCCCTCTCCTGGCAGTAACAAGGCTCAGAGCCCTTAAGAGAAACTGTCCAGAGGTGCAATTACTTAAGGCAGATCTGAATTGTTCTTTAGCAGCACATTTCTCTCTTAGTTTATGTTAGAACAGGCTTGGGATAAGTCCAAGAGCTCCTTCAGTTATTCCCATGGTGTTGTCTTAGATATAAACTTAGGAGGTGCAGAGCATCCACGCTGGTTGTGTTCCTGCACAGCAGATCCCTGAGTGAGACTGCAAGCTCCCAGTTTGGGTGTACATTCTGCCAACAAAGTGAGCAGCCTTTAAACATGCAGGGTTTCAAATGTGATTAAAAGTGCAGGTAGCCTTTAAGCCAGGAGAGAATAATCTCTCTGTGTCTGTGAAGTCCCTCCCTTTCCAGCAGCTGTACTGGCTGTTGAGGCCCAGCCAGAGAGAAGGATGCTTTGCATGACTCTCAGTGTTTACTCTCACAGGAAGCCCAGTATCCTGTCTGGCTCTTGGTATGCTCACCACCTGACTCCAGCATGCTCCAGACAGCAAAGCCTTTTTACCCAACTGGAATGTGCTGCAGTTCAAATGCCAGGAATAAAATAAGCAAGAAGGGCTGCTCTGCTAACTGGGAGCTCAGGGCAGTATTTGCTTTAGGGTTAGCATTGAACTGGGCTCTTTCTGTCATGGGTGGGCAGAGGGGCACAGCATTGTGTGACTGTAGTGACCCACAGTGGGGACTTCCAGGGACCTGTGATCCTCCACACTGCAGCCTTTGGCCATCTGGGAGGGTGGCTCATAAAGAACGAGGCCAAGTCCAGATTGTCACAGGGAGCTGGAATCTGCCTCACTCTGAAAGGCAAGGGATGGTGAGCAGGTCTGCAAAAATGGTCCTTCCAAGTGACATTTCTGTGACTCAGTGTTGTAATATCATAATATAATAACGTAGTATATAATATAATATAATAACAAAGAGCAATTCCCCCACCCTTGCATTTGGTATCGGTGCATTTGGCAGCACACAGCCCTTGGGTTCACCATTCACAGGACATGGATAGACTGGGAAAGGTTCAGACAAGAGCTATGAATTGAATTAAAAGGTTATAAAATAGGTTTCAAGCAGAAGCATCCAATACTGCAATTTATTCTTTTTTGTTACGGAGTGATCTTATATCCTGCTGAAGCAGAAATATGGGGAATAAAGCTGACCAAAGACTTTTCATTCTGGCAGACAAAACATATATTTGGTGGCTGGGGGCTGAAGTGAGAATTTAGAGTAGCAATAAAGTGAACATTTCTAATAACTGGAACCATTTACTAAGGTAGCAATCAACTTTTCACTACTGGCAACCTCTGAAGCAGACTGGACTCATTTCTCAAACACATATTCAGTTGAAAATACATTAATTTCAAATTGATTCTGATTACTACAGCCTGCATTATATGGAGGATCAGAACAGATGAACTAATGGATTCCTGCTGTATGTTTCTTGAATATTATGAATCATTGTAGAGATGTGGGAAACCTCTGATTCCCCTTTGTAAAGACATTAACCTTAAGATATTTCTTACTAGTGCTGCCCAACTAACCCGGCTGCCTGATCACAAGTAGTGCCTCCCAAAGAGGTGGCTCATTGCTGAAGCCATGCAATTTTTATTCCTTAACTCAACTTGCATTTTTGAGTTGAATAAACTTAGGGAAAGTTCACATGAACATGTGATCTGTAATTTCATACAATAACTAGCTGTAAACTCTCTGTCTGTGTTGATTCAGAAACCAAGAAACCCCCAAGATACATTTCTTAAAAACCAATTAAATACTCCTCTGAACAGCACACAAATCTACAATCTCAGGTTGCACATAACACAAAACCAGCCCAGCATTTTCTTTCTAATAAGCATAGCAATGTAAACACAACTACAGACATTGTTTTCTAATTAGAAGAATGTACCATGAGATGTTTACAGACCCCTATGGAAATGTGCAGACATTTCGTTACCTAGCAAATGAAGGAAATGGAAAACTCTCTCAGCTGGGACACTCAAAATTAGGTTGGCAAAGGGAAAAATAAAAAGTCTAGAAGCAGAGGCAATAGCTCCACACTGACCCAGGAAAGGCCAAGACAGTGCCAAAGAGAGGCACATAAAGGTGAATTTTCCAATGTTTTTATTTGAATATTAGCTTACCTCAACTCTGTGTGTGTGTGTGAGCAGCCGAACTTGGGCTGCCTTTTTGGAAGGACTCAGTGGGATTGCTGACACATGGAAGCTGCTGTGTGGCCTTGTCTCCATGGGACACGTTCTTGATGTTTGATACTTGGCAGGGTCTAGGAGCTTCTGCCCTTCAGGGCAGGATGTTGCTGGGCAGACACTGCATTTATGGAATACAGATCCACTGTGAGGCAGCAGCTCCTGTTTGTGCAAAAAACCAGCAAGAGAGGCCCATTTGTGGGCCATGTGGAGGTAAGACCAAAGAGATGTGCCACAGCATCTACAAAATGTGTTTCCTGATGGCTGAGTAGCAAAATGCTTTGGCCAGCTGGATTTCAAAGGCTGCACCATTCATGACTGGGTCTCCAAAAGCAGAATTTCCTGGAGTCTCAGCACAGCTGTGTCTGAGAACTGGTCCACAACAATCCTCCAACCCTGTCTTTGCTGTGAGCCATGGAAAGCATGTTCTTACACTGCTGGCTTTTGTGCTTCAATAAATAAAAAAACTTGAAAAAGACAATGTAATTTTTACTGCCATCAGGGCCGGCTCCAAAAGAGAAACTTTGCAGTTTTGATTCTGTTGGTGTCATGAGGAAACTGTCCCCTGATGCACACAGCAAGTAGCTCTGCTTCCAAATTCTCACATCCTCATATGATATTGGCTGCATCCTCTGGGAAAGTGAAAATAACAAAGCCTGGCGCAAGAAACAAGATGTTTTCCTTGGGGTTAAATGGTCAAATAAACGTGGGAAAAGGTATCATGCACTTGCTTGTGAAAGAAACGAGTTCCTCAGGCATCCTCCCCCATTGTGGTATTGGTTACCACAGAACAAACCTTTTCCATCCCAACTCCTACCCATGGTTACATCAGACAAAGCTACGGCCAGACTATGCTTTCTTCATACAACATTCCTGCTCCTTGGAAAAGCAGGAGGAAACCTGTCTGTACAGCAAGAGTCAATCACACAGCACCACTGCAAGCATTTCCCAGCCTACTGATTTCTCCTTCTGTGCTGCTATAGCTCAAGGGTTTTACCTCGTAAGTGCTTGGGTTTGGGAGTGTAAAGTTGCTTTGATGTAAAGATTGCTCTAATTTACAGGAGCTTTTAGTACCATGTTATACAGCTTAACCACATACATGAATCCTGGATATAACTTGAAGAGAATTTGGTTTCAATCTGAAGCCTTGAATTTTACATATAGGAAAAAGCCAATCAATTTCAGATTATTTATGATGGGGTGGTGGGAACGTAGGTGAAACTAACTCCATAATAATCAGCCAGCTTTGCTTTTGGCCAAACAACTTCTACACTGAGCAAATAGTGTTTGCAGCATTTTTAATCCCACTTTTATCCCACAGACACTTCAAATCAGCAGTTTTCAACTCTCATGAAGTATATTTTCCAGTGCAAACACAAGGCTTTAAACTGTGAATTTCAACTTGCAGATAATATCTTTCTTACCCCTCCTGGACCCTCAGCAATAGCACATCACCCTGCATGGTTCTGCAGAGCACAGGGATAGGAGCCACTGCCCAGAAAAACAGCTCTATTTGTGTCACTCAGCCCCAGGATTTCTGCACAACTAGAAATTTTGCCTGGCTTTAACACACGGGAATATAAGGTGTGGTGGAGCAGGGGGAAGGGATGTTTGCAATGGCTTGAATCTGCAAAGATGGTTTCCAGCTGCAGTTCACATATGATTTGGGGTTTGGATGAAGTTTTAACAGAATTTCTCCATGAATTATGCAAGAGGCTGCTGGAACGCTGCAAGTACGCAGAGGCACAAAGAGATTTGTTGAAGCAGCCCTCAGACAACCCACGGCCATCTGACACACGAAGCAAATCAAAGGCCACTCCAAAAGGCAGGGAGACTTAGGCAGGGGAGGGGAAGTGAGGAGAGGACCCCGGGTGCCGAGCTGGGGACACGCGGTGGGTGACCTGCTGCAGCACAGCACTAGATGGTGCTGTATTTTAGAAATAACTCTGCCTCCTGGGTCCCTTCATGCTGGATGCAGGCTCAAAGATGTGGCAAACACACAGGCTCCTTTTGAGAAACGCTACTGCTCTTTTCAAGGAAAGTATGGATTTTCCTTTCTGTCTGTTTATAGCACAGGAGTTTAATAGAGACTATGAATTTGTAACTGGGGAGTTGCCAGTTAAACTCTCCAAGTGCTGCTGTTTCATTTGGGCGTGTGATGGGAACTTCAGAGTGCTGTAAAAGTGTCAGGAACAACACTGTGTCCATGTTTACCTTTCCCTGACTTAGCCTCTTGCTTCTGGCTTTAGGCTGGTGGCAGTTTCCAAAAGCCCAGCAGCAGAACTGCACTCCCTCACCAGAAACTTGGAGCATTCAATTCTGCCAGCAAAGCTCTGGCCTGTACAGGAACACTGTCACCCTGGGAAGGTGGGTGGCACTGAGTGTGTGCCTGGTGCCAGGAAAGTGTTCAGGGGTGTTTTTAGAGAAGGATCCATCCTTGGGTTCCCACACTGCCACAGGCTGCACGTGGGCAGCTGGGACCCTGTGCCTCCCCACTGATATCACATACTGCAACAGGGCTGTTCAGAGGTGACAGGGAGGAAGCCACGGGCACCCAGGCGAAGTGAAGGAAAACAACTTTGAAATCAGTGGCCTAAAAAGTCACCTGTAGAAGGAGATGGGTGGCCTCCAGGGTTTACTCCTCCTGCTGTTCCTCACTGCGCTTGTGCTGGGGCTGTGGTGCATTTCTGAAGATGCTGGGCACACACTCAGAGCTGGCCCATCTCCCTCACTCCCAGAGACTGCAGCAGGCAGAGCAGGTGCTCCGCAGTTGGCTGGATCCAGCCTGGGCTGCAATGGGCAAAGCCTTCTATCAGCTCTCCCTGGGGTAGGAAGGGCTCCGAGACACCTGCTTGTTCCAGTTGGCCATCCAAGGAAGCAGACACTCTCTTCCCTCCTGCTTCGCTTCCAGGCGCAAGTGAGTTTGGTTTCCTGGCCACAAACAGGGCAGCCTGAGCCAGGAAAGGGTAATTAATGTCAGAAAAGATCAGGGACGCAGCACAGCACAGCTCCCTTGGCAGGAGCACAAAGCAGGGAGGGGAGATGTCTTTGAGAGAGCCTGCAAGAGGCCAAACCAGCCAAAGGAGCTCTGCAGTGGCTGGGCCAGATTGTTCACATGGCAGTCAGTCCCTTCAAGGGGTCATTTAACTTTCTCTATGGGGCATCAGCAGTCCAGACACAGCTTTTTGGAAGGGAAGGATGGGGCAAACATGGGTTTGTCTCTCCTCGTAAGGTGTGGATGAAAGGACAAGGCAGGTCCAGAGGAAATAGGAGCCTGTATGAAGTCTGTAGGATGGAGGTTGGCACAAGCAGCCTGTCTGCAGGGATGCTCAATAGCTGAGTGAGAACAGGCCCATTCCTGGCTGCGTGCCGAGCAGCCTGTCCCATCACACAGCATGGCAAGGTTTAGCTTGGCAGCAGAAGTGGGATCTGACTGCCAGAGCTTTAGAGGGAAGTCAGGAGCCAAGGAAGCACCGTTCCAATGGGCTAATGAACTCATGCTCAGGAGTTTTGGCTTTGCTAAGAGTCAGCGGTTAAACAGAGGAGGAAGATTTGTGATCATTGCTCCATAGTCTGCACAAACCCACCATTTTCAAGGGGCCTAAAAGGATGGGGTCTCCCTCCTCAGGTAAAACCCAGCTTTTGTGGAATGTGCTGTGCTCCAATGCCAAAGCAAGTGTGGCAGCTAAATTAAATTAAGACAGTCCAGGATATGCCGAAATGCATCCTTAGTGCTGTGGGAATCAGCACTCTATAGCACACTCCAGTGCTCTCAGCAAGAGTTGCCTCCTCTTATCCCCAGGTCCCTCTGGCATCTCTAATATGACAAAGGATGCCAATCCCAAGGACTGTGTATAGACTGAAGCAGGGATAAGCAGAAAGAAAGAGGACACTGTCTACAGCAGACAGCAGGGCAACAGAGCATGCCACCTGAGGATGCTATTTTGAGAGCTCAAGACAGGATGAAGGAAGTAGAGTTATTAAACTCACTGGGAAAAGGCACTGGAAGTGGCTGGCACCTGTCCCAGACTGGAGAGAGGCTCTGCAGACAGCCCAGGAAAACCAAAACATGCCTTCCCTTTCATAAGGAAGAGCAGCCAAACTGGGACTCAGCCTTGGCTCAGAGTCCACCTGCAAATTGTCTGCCACAGTCTGCTCTCACCACCGAGGGTCGTGTGGGCAGGAGGAACTGTCAGTCAGAACTTATGGCCAAATTCTTAAAACAAATTCTTAAACCTCTCTCTATCCTGTTCACAACTAACTCTGACAGGGAATAGGAATCAGAGCCCTAAGCTCTCCAGTCTTTGTTCTCCTCTTACTCATCTGCCCAGCAGGCAAACTGAGGCACACTGGGCCACAGCCTCGCTCACTCTCATCCCAGGCTCTGCCTACCTCACCCAGCTCTCAGAATTTTGCTCATTCAAGTTATGTCTCCTTAGAGTTTGCCTGTATCAGACATATTTTCACACGGAATTTACTGCATTTCCGCACATTCTCTCCAGCAAAGGCATGACTGTTCTCTAAGTGTGATTAATTCTGTGGCAAGGAGAGCAGATTCATAGAAATTCTCAAAAGAAAATCCATCATGGGGAGGCACTGGAGGCCTCCCCCACTGCAGATTACTATGGGAAAAAAGGTTGAAGTTTGCTACTGCAAGCTCCAGTGCTGGGAGAAGCCACTCCTGAGGGTGAACTGCAATAGCCCACAACTGTGAGAGAGGCTGATTACAGCAGGGACTGCCACGCAGGGGGTCCTGATGTCTTCCTGGATTATCCCCTTAGAAATCCAGGCTCATACTGGATGTGGCTGCCAGCACAGTGACTCTCAGATCTCATAGCAGGAGAGCCTCATGGCCAGGGGATACTTTTAAGCAGAACATAGATGTAAAAATCCTGCTTTCAGTTAATTGCATCACCAGGGAACTAGAGGGCAATTTAGATTAAACTACTGAGGCTCTTTCAATCACTTCCCAGGGGAAGATCCAGCAGGAGTGAAGGATTCAGCCAGAAACGACAAATAGGGAAGTGAGTGAACTGTGGGGAGAGTTACATTCCTGCCCTTCATAAAATTCTGTTTTCATACAGATCCGGACTCCAGCACTGCCAGCAGTGGGGAAATGTGGGGAGTCTGAGGCAGCTGACACAAAACCTGTCGTGCACAGATGAGGGAGGCAGTGCAGAGTGAGCTGCTGCTCGCTGGGATAGAGGCTGTATGGCCCAGGCTGACCCGCCTGGGGCCTGCAAAAACACAGAGCAGTGCCCTGCTACCCTCACATACCCACTTTGTGTGTGGCCCAGTTTCTGACTCCTCATAAAGTAGCCTCTGTTCTAGAGGATCCAAATTCTCACTCTCTCCATGGGCAAAGCCAGGATTTTTTTTGGGTTCATGCCTGGTGCTGTCTATGGGATCTGCCTTGCTGCTCCTTCTTGGATTAGAAAGTATGCACTACTGGCAGCAAGGAGCACAGTCTCCTCTCCCCACATAATGCCAAAGACTCATTTATTCTCTTTATTTCAAATAAAGCTCTACTGTTTGGTAGTGTTAGAACAGGCTGGTTTTTTGTTTTATAGCTACTGATTAGACAGGATTACTTCAGCTGCCTCACAGCTCCGGGGTACCAGGGCAGCACTCAGCTCCTCTGCATCACAGGGCGTGGCCAGCTCTGGAAGCATCTCTCACTCCCACCTGCCAATCAAACCAAGTGATTCTCTGGCCCCTCTGCTGTAAATCAGATTAAAAATTGGGAGTGAGGCTGGAGTGTCCCCAGCTCAGGTTCCTCCAAGCACAGCATAGGTACCTGGCTCTGGATATGATACAAAAGCTTTTTCTGGCAGAAAGGTGGAGTTTAGCGTCTCAGGGGATGGCTCTAGAAGTGTCTTTAGGCCTTAAAGGAGCCACCCTGTGCAGAGAATATAAAGGCAGATAAACAGAGGGAAAAAAATAAAAAAGAAAAAAAGGAAAAAAGCATTTTATAAGGCAAAGCTAGTTTTTTAGTGGTATATAATTAAACAAGTGGTCCAGTCCAGATAACAGTCAGAGCAACAGCTAGGAGCAAGTAGATCAAATCTGAGTTCAATTTACTAAAACAACATCCCCCCCAAAGTAGCTGGAAATCCTCTGTATCTGCATTTTAATTGTGTCATTTCTTTGCCTTTAAAAGTCAATGAATGCCAGATGTCCCTGATTTTGGTTTCCAGCAAACAGGTATCTTGCCCAAACCATCCCTTTTAAATTAAGCACAATTTGCTGCTAAGTTGGTTTTGTAAAAGTGAGAAGGGGCAGGGAGGGAAGGGACATAAAAACCCCAAGAACTGCCAGCATTATCATGTGCAAAATGAGTCTGAAGGAAATTGGGGACATGCAGCTGTCAAGGCAAACAGCAACAGATTGAGGCCATGGCATGAAGCAGCATGGAGCTCTAATGAGCAGGAAGAGCAAAGCCAGAGCCACAATTTTATCCTGTGTTGATATTCTACAAGAAAAATGATCACAGAGAACATTTATTGCCCCCCTAACATGATCAAACGTAATAACAAAGCTACACATGTTATTTACTACAGTGTTTGCCTATTGCATAAGCAGCAGTGCCTGTTGCCTGGATCCTTGCTGCCTGCTGAGGTCTTTTCTCTCAGGCTGGCTCTTTCCCAGAGAGGTAGGTCTGGAAAACCCTGGATGAGTGTGTGAGAAAGAATCAGATGCTGGGGGATGGTGATTTTACATGGATTGCACTGGGCATGAGCTTATCCAGCATGGACAGACATTTTAAACAAACCCCAGTCCATTGTGTGGCTCCTTCCCTTTGCCCACAGCTCCTGCACAGGTCTCCTTCCCTGTGAGACAGGTCTATAACTGGCACAAGGAGCTTATCCCAAACTCAGTTCCCAATTCGAGTGACCATCAATATGTCCTCTTGAAATCCCCAAAGGATTCATGTCCACAGGGCCCTCTGCATAGAAATCAAACTGCATCCACAGAAATAGCAAGCCTGGATAGAGTAAGGGCCTATAATGCAGAGAAATTGAGGCTATAGTGGGAAGAAATGCAAGAACATACTGGGAAGAAAACCCTCAGAAAGCTCTGAGATGCACAACGAATGGCAGAGATGACAGCCTAACAAGATTCCAGAAGTGCAGGGGAGCAGCCCTGTGAACTCTTCAGCTCAGACAGGGGAGACACACGAATGAGCAGCCACTGCCCCTGTATCAGAGGCTTCCTGCCTCCAGCACTTGAAGCAGCAGCATGTGCTCATTATGAGTTTCCCAGAGTGCTCCAACCAGGCACAAGGACACTCAGGGAAAGCAGGACCTATTTAGCAGTGTAACCCCCTCAGTGTTTCAGCAGTTCTTGTTCTGGAGAGCACCCTCAGACGGGCTGGTTGTTACCTGCTTGTTCACACCACCTGCAACATTTAGGCCCTGCTAGAACAAATGTGCTCTGAGCCATTTCTATCCCACCCTTCTTCCATGACCATGAGTTTCTTCTGATTTTGGCTAACCCCTCTGTTCAAAAGAAAAAAAAAAAAAAAAAAAAAGAACAGAAGGAAAAAATGAATGTACACCCTAATATGTAATTTTAATAAGACATATAGGATCTGCTTTTATCATATCAACTAGAATATGCCTGGGGGCTCAGATGGGGTAACTAGACCCTGACACAGCAAAAGCAGAGGTTCCAAAAATCCCCCAAACCCAGCACAATAGGGAAGGAAGATAAAGATGTATCCGTCATGCACTGTTTTACAGTTACACCCTGTGGGTGCACAAGATTAATTGTCTGGGTATGTTTGCCACATGTGAAAGCATCCCAGAAGCAGTCAAACAGGAATACGAAACTATTGTATTTTTTATAAGTATATAATTTCCTCCCTTTCTTTTTTACCTCTGAAAGACATGAAAAACCTGCAAGGAAACAGGCTGCAGGGTATATGGACAAAGGGATAGAGGACACATGTGGGCCAGCTACCAGAAGGGGCCTCAGCAAACTGGAAACTAGGAGATCCAGCAGGTAGTGGAAAAAACAATTTCTTCAGCTTGGAAAAGGAGTGTCTAGGTAATTTCATTGTGCTGTTTCGGGTCATGCTGCTGCCATGAGGTATCAGGCAACATGACTTCCAACACTGCTGATGCAATGCAGAAGGAAGCAGGAGGAAATTAATTTTTGAGATGCCATTTACCCACTAAAAACCTGGAGCATCAAACAGGCTGTCAGCGGCCATTTCCAAGTGAGAAGTGTTTGCATGGCCCTCGTGATGGTTGAGCTCCTGAGCCCTACTGAACCACACTGTTCATGTTTTTCCAGTGTTGCAGCTGCCAGGACAATGTGGATGGGCAATGCCCCCCAGAGCCAGCTGGTGCTTGCCTGCCCTTGTTATCAGCTGGCTCAGGTTCCAGTGTGAGCTCCGTGCCTGAACAAAGCCATGTGCAGTGCAGCACGGGGAACATCTGGCTGGGAGGTCTTTGAAACAAATGGACTCATCTCATCCTTCAATATCCCTTTTGTACCAGCAGGTGTATGGAGTTCAACGAGATACATTCCCAGACCTGTCAGAGCCCTGAATTCAGCTGCTTTAATTCCAGGGTTCAAGCAGGACTCTGGGTTTCTCAGCCAGCTCAGGCAATGTAATCCATATCCAAAATACTCCCCAGTATTTCAAGGTACACCTGCTGCTGTGCAGCAACAGGTAGTGCTGACTTACAGATAACTGTTCTTGTGGTGATGCAGTTAAAGTTTGTAAAACTCATTGTACAGCAGAGATCTGCTGTGTCCCTTCTCCCAAACAGTGGCTGACAGAAATGCTTCTGCTCTCACCTGAGACAGAGTTCATCAACTCACAGTGCACCTGAAATTCCACCAAAATATACAGACACACACACACACACACATACGTGTATATATATATTTCCACAGAAATACAGCCACATCACAACCTTTACCCACATCATCCCTGCCCAGGCAGAAGATCTACAGGAAAAATATTGACAACATGTATTGCTCCTTGGCAGAAATGATGTAGAACTGCCCCCATTTTCAGGCTCTAAATGCAAAGTCTCCCCATTTCCAGAGACTAGAGAGGTACAATTGATCTTTCATGCAGGAGTCCTCCCCATCAACTTTCTCCCTGGTCACCACCACAAGGCAAGAGTAAATAAGACATGCTGGTTTCCTCCACAATGAGTAAAAAAACAGGGAACAGGCATGACAGAAAGAATTTGTTAAATACTACTTTAAAGAGCTGGTTCTACTCCTCACTGACCCATGTGTAACTCTCTTACAGCTAGCTGGGACACATGCATGAAAATGAGGAAAGAATTTGGCATTTGGTCTTTGAAAAAACATCTGAGAAAGCTCCAGCCTACTAGCACTATTTTTAAAAATCCATTATGTTTTCTCTAGGGCAGTAAATGACATTATCTTAATTTAATAGATAAAAGGATGGAAGCACTCAGACCCCCCAAGGTAACCCCCCCTTCAGGGGTGGAGCTGGGAAAAGTCCTGCATCTCCCAGCATTCAGAAAAGTTTTCATTACCAGACTCTTTTGCTTCAGCCCAAGCCTGATGTCCTGGACACCTTCTCTCTACTGTTCCTTAGCTATTTTTACTTCTTTTTACTTCTCCAGCAAAAAGAACTGCGAGCGTCCCAGCCACAGCATCTCCATTTCAAATGGTTTGGCTCTCCTTCCCACAACATTATTTCCTGACTTTTTCCAGCCTGCAGCTTGCTGAGCAGAGGATTAGGATAAACTGAATCAGGCAGAAAAACGTTTTTTTTTCTGGATGGCCTGCAAATATTACCTTTTCTCTCCAAGCTCAGGTACCCAGCAGCTCCCTGTTCCTGCCTTGCACTGGGTACACAGAAACCTCCCTAAATTATGTGCATGTGCGTAAAGGGATTGTTTTGAAATCAAACCTTCTGAAGTGTATCTTGAGCCCAGCTCAACTTTGGACACACTGTTGAAATTTGGATTTAATTAATTCCACTTGAGTTTTGAAATGGTGCGATACATTTTTCAGAGGTTTTTTCCCCCCCCCATTTCCTGGATCAGAGCCTCAACCACATTCATGGAAACACTGAAGGGGAAAAAAAAAAAAAAAATCCCTAGCAATAATTCACCAAGTGGGAACTGAAAACATTTGCTGAAGAAGAAGGAACCTCTTGGTCTCTGGATGCTGGGAATTATTCAGTCTCTCCTCCCAATTCCCTAAGGCTCAAATAGCCCTTTTTCCGGCAGAGCTGTGGTTATTTGAGCAAGTTGCCCTGGGGACAAGTGCATGTTACTTGTAGGATTTGGTCTGGAAAGATCAAGCACATGGATTTGTAGGCAAGAAGGGCTTTGTGTTTTAATAACTGCCAACAGCCCCACAGAAGGGACCAAGCTTGCAGGATGAAAAGTCCTCCTTGGCAGAATTTAACTCAAATATCCTGGAAGCACGCAGGGAACAAGAGACATCTTTGTCAGCATCATCTCTTTCAACACTCCATCATCTTGCATGCAACAAATGTACCAATCCTGGATCCACAGAACCTCCACTTTGTGTTTCTCTCCTACACTGCTGGTTTTTGGAGATGTTTCATGGTGTACCATGTGCCCAATGAACAATGTTAATATTGCTCAACAAGCAGTTGCTGTCTGCCCTGCAAGTACCATCTGCATGCAGGGTCATGGGGTGCTGCTCCTCAGATTTCCAGGAAAAGGAGCTGCCTCAGCCCTTGGGAAGAGGTGCCAAGACGAAATGCAAAAAAGGATGCTGCCATGTCCCCCCAAACTCCTGCAGGTGCAGAGACACTGTCAGACCCACCGTGATTGTGATGAAAACCTCATGCTGGGGCACTGGAGGGTTCTAGTATTCTGCTGTTAGCCTACAACTTCTTTCTTCTCCTTAAAAGATGGTGTCAAGTTTCTGGAAATTACTTTCTTTCTCTGCCTCCCAGAACAAAATCCCATCTGCACCACAGAGGCCTGGAAGGAGGATTAAGAAAGCAGGAGATCTCAACAGGGAAATTGTACAAAATCTCTATCATTCTGCATTTCTCTGCAATTCAGTGAGTTGAATTGTCTCAAAACTTCCAATGCTCTCTGGCCATAGTGGATGGAGAGGACTTCCTCTTCACTCAGCCCCAGCCCCATCTCTCTCTTGGGGCAAGGGAGGGTCTCCTCATTCCCAGACAGAGGGCAGCACATCCTCAAGGGCTGCAAGAGTAAGTGGTTCCATTTCCTGATGTTCAGCTCTGCCAGTAGCACCCAGCAACCCCTGGCAAATTCTCGCTGATGAGCGCTTGACACAATCAGAATCTGAACTTCCTAGACTCTGCTCATGTTGTTTTCCAAAAATCAGACCCCAGTTCTATTTACAAACACAGAAGGAGATCTTATATGTAAAAAATCTGTCAGAAATTAGGTCTTGATTAGCAATGAGCATCTTTGCAAGTGGTCTGCCAGGTAAAAATGGGTGACTGAAACTATCTGAAACAGAGTTAAATTCTGAGTACTGGCCTAACTACAAGGAGGGCAGATTTTGAAGTAATTGCTCCCTTCTTGAAAAGCACTCAAAGCAGCAGAAACTGTTAATGCATGGTCATCACCCAGCTTCCATTATTTAAGCTGCTAGCAGGTAAAAAGAACTGCCAACCTGCATGGAAAAAAACATCCATCTATTTCCCATCTGTCATATTTTTCAAATCCATTCCACATAAATCTGAATACACACGAGACAGAGTATATACCATTGGCCTCAATTCCACTTCAAAAATATACAGCACAACCAAAGACAAACCACAATCCCACAACTAAGCACACATTTCAGGCCACATGCACTATACAACCACACTTTCCTTTACTGCTACAAAGAAATACTTTCACCAGTTTTGTACACCTGTGTTTAGTGACTGCTAACTGGGTCCCACTCCAAGATTCTTGTCACCTTTAATGACTGCTGACCCTTAAGAAAACCAGCAAAGCCCAGACTGGATTGGGTCCAAATTTCCAAACCAATAGTGTCCAGTCTACGTGCAATGGTGTCCGTAGATTTTAGCCCTCTGAGTGACACTTTGTGATGCAGACAGGAGACAGCAGTGGAGTCTGACACTTCTCTTGAGTGGCCACTGTCTCCCTCCAATCCCTGCTAACCCAGGCACTGGGTAGTGAAGGAGGAAGTTTCTTCTTAAGCAATGGAAACCAAGAGTTTAAAGATGAAGATTGCCAGCTTAAATTTCTGTGGATTACTAGGGATGGGTAGAAACTTTAACAAAACATTTTACCATCAGTAAAATGATTGTCCATTGACAGATAAAATATTTAGGTGAAAATCAGCACCTCAGAATGTAAGTGGAAGACAGATTACCTCATTTTGATCAACTGAAAGTAGAAACAACCCATTTTGGTTTGAAGTAACTAACTCAACAGTTAAAAAACAAAGTGAAAAAAAAAATTAAAATGGAAATGAGTTGAGGCTTTTACTTGAACCAAGATGCTTCTTAAATGTCTTGGCATGAAGAGTGACTTTCCCAAATCTCTTTACGCTGTTTATTTCTAAATACCGGATGTCTGGTTTGCTGGGAGCATGTGTGTGTGTGTGAAGTATTTGCCTGACTTGTCTGCCCCAATGTCACAATCACAGCAGACTTCAAGAACTCCTGGCACAGGGAGAAAACACAGAAAGCAGACAAAGGGTAGAATAGAGCATATATTACATTTGGAACTGCTTTTCCAGTAATATGGACTAGGGTTCTCCTCCATAGCAATCTGGGGAGTCTGAGTCTTGCTGTGGTGGTGTCACCTGGCCCAGAGAGGCAGAACGGAACCAGCACAGAACACACAAGTGAAAACTCAGTTTGGCTCCTCAGACAAGCCAATGGTTTTGCATCCACCCAGTTGGGTTTCTTCAGAAACCGCTCCTGTATTTCTGGGGAGGGGCTGTGCAATGCAGAATAAAAGCTTGTCTGCCCCGTGGGACACAACACTGGCTTCTCCCCAAGGGTTTGCCCAGCGCAGACCCCAGCACAGCACAGCCTGTGAGAGCCAACAATGCAGATCCATGTGACATCACAAAGCCTGCTATTCCATCCTGCTCCTTCCAGCACCCTGACAGAAGAATCTGTACTAATTACTGGTAATCAATTGCAGACTTTGTTTACAAGGATCTAATCTTCAGCTTCAGAGCAGAACCGCTTCACCTACGCTCAGCTAAAGATGCTGGTCATCTGCCATCAACAAGGCAAGAGCAGGCTGGGTAGGAACACCAAGCCTCTGTCTCCTTCCACGTTTAAGAGAAAAGCAGTGTTCCTGCTGTTGGGCTGCTGCCAGAGCTATTTCCATCAAGTGAACCTACTGTGGATAGCAGACCTGTGCAGTCAAGAATTTAACAAGCCTAAATATCTCCCATGATATTTGGGCTACTAAAGACAGCCAGCCCAGCTGGTTTTCTCCAGAAGCTTGCTAAGCTGTCAGCCACAGATGCCCCTTTGCTGTCTCCACACACAGGCTGGCAGCACAAAGGGCCAGGCACGCTCTTGGACTTAGCAAACCACAGAAAAGCCCAAACCAGCACGACAGCAGACAAACAAGAATGTAATTAGCACTGGATTATAAATCTCTGGCTAGGTACCTGGAAACACTTGCATTGTGAGAGAAAGCAACAGCCTTGCTGATGGCATTTGGCCTTAATTTAGGTCATGATTACAGACAGGGTGCTCTGAGCTGGCAGGGGTCAGATGGCAAATCAAAAACAGGCTCGTATTTGTCTTGCCTCCTGCTGCTAGCCTCACCTTTCCAGCCCCACAGCCCAGACAGAGGCAAGCACTGTTCTCCCCTGGCCAGCTGGTGAGCAGCAAGTGTGGTGCAATTCCCACTTACTCTGCTTGCACTGTGTCTGTCCGTGAACCAGGAAAAAAGACAACATAGTTGGGTTTTTTTTGCTCTAAATAGCATTTTTAAATCAAGACAGCAGAGATGTCCAAACCCAGTGAGGGGAATGTGCAGGTCAGCTTCTGTGTGGGGAATCTGAGTTGAAGGCAGGCCCTGCACAG
Source organism: Picathartes gymnocephalus (assembly GCA_013390045.1). Classification (NCBI taxonomy): domain Eukaryota; kingdom Metazoa; phylum Chordata; class Aves; order Passeriformes; family Picathartidae; genus Picathartes; species Picathartes gymnocephalus. The sequence goes on from WEKY01008187.1 coordinate 1,448,741, forward strand.
CTCTGTGATCAGAGAACCCAGGGACAGACTTTTGAAAAGATCTCAGGGCGGCTCTGCAGCTCCAGCTCACAGCCCAGAATGTTTCTTGTCAGACAGGGTGACAACCCAGAGCACAGCAGATCCAAGACCTTTGCTGGCTCTCAGGCACATGCTGGTGAGTAGGAACCAGCAGTGAATTTAGAAACTCCCTGCCATCCCCAGAACCACACGGTGCCAGCTGGATCTACAGCCAGCACAGCACAGGCACGTCTGTCTGAGCAGCCTCCCAGCCTCGACAGAGAGAGGAGAGAGCCGTGACTCACCCAAAACTGAAGGGAAGGTGTGAGACTCCAGACCTTGGCATCCCACCCCTGCCATCCCTCCTGAAACATTTCAGGGCTGTTTTTCATCCTTGCTTGTATAGGATTGAGAAGCCAAGGTCTGACCAATCCAGGAGGCAATCCTGTGAACAGAGTGTGGAAGGGACTTTAACAGGAATATTAATAAATGAGCTGCCTTTCCAAAGGGCCAGATGGTGTTTGAAGTGTTAATGGTTGAAGGCTACTGTATGATTTAAAAGCTTGCTGGTGTGGACACTGGCTGGCTTTGTTTGAGGTCGTTTGCATTTCAGGCCCACCAGCTCTTATTTATCTCCAGAGAGGCAAATTTAGCTGTCATTTGAACTGAACCCTGACTGACACTTCATGCTGATTTTCTCAGGAGTTTGGTGGCTGGTCAGTCAGTCCTGGCAGGAAAGCAATACAAAACTAGCTGCAAAGGTTTGGATCTGATCTAAAAATCCCCCTGAGTCCCTGCAAAACATTCCTCTGATATCAGTAGGTTTTGGATGGGGGCCATCACAAACAAGACATGTGCTAAAGCACATCACAGTTATTTCTATTCAGGAGAGCAAAACAGGTTTCTGAGGGAAAACCAGCAGCTGCAGAGGAAAGTGGGAGTCTGGTTCCCCCAGCAATAGCTTGTGCCTCAATGAGTGCCATGGTAGCCAGGGAAGAACAATGGTCCCAGCTTTCCTATCCGGGCCTCTTGGGCACATCTGGGCTTCTGCCAATATGCCTGGAGATTTTTAAGTGCACAGAGCAATCAGGCTTCAGTTTCTCCTACCAGTTTGCAGATATTCTACCACCTGTAGCATTTTACTCTTTAACCTCACACTATTGTGAGCAGGGCTGTGAAGGACAACAAGCAGCACATCAGCAATCAGGCAGCTCAGGTTTTCCTCCAGCAAAGCAAGGCAAAGAAAAGTTATTCAACTCAGCTCTTTGAAGCTCAAGATAACTTCCAAAGAATAGGCAGCTTGAAATCAAAAAAAAAAAACCAAAAACTTTGACCAGAGCCCACACTTGAGAGACAAGGCTATTACTACAACTAAAACTGTCTTGGGGCACAGTGGGTCAAGCACAGCTGTCTCAAAGCTCTTCCTTGCCAGAGTGCAGTGTCAAATGCTTAAGGACGGCCTTGCCAGAGGAATCTGTGCATCCCTTCAGCAATTAACAGTTGGGGATCAAAACCTTTTGTGCTCACAGGCTGTAGGACAGGATTTCTTTCTCAGTGCTATTCTCTATGGCTCCATTCCCCATGGCTCTATACTCAGCCAGCATGAAAAAGATGCTTTCTAAGCCTGGTTACATCAGCACTCGGTGCCACGGTCAATTATTTCTCCATCAAATGGTTCCTAATTATGGGCAGTCACTTATTTAAGTGCTTGAGCCTGGCAAGGTAGGAGGCCCACATTGTCTCAGTGCTCTCAGAGCAATGTGAGGCTTTTGGAAGAGTCACACACAAGAGATTACACGGGAAAAAGCACAAATTGCCAGGCAGGAGCCAAGCTCAGAAGCACAGAATCCACCATAGTCACTGGTGAGACCCACAGCATGTGAGAACTTATCTTTCAGGGTAGCCTGGCTTTCAAAGAAACTGAGTTTAATCTGGATGGGTCCACGACAATGCCGAGGCTGCAACCCAGCGTGCTATAAAGGATTACACTAAAAACATCCCTCTTTTCTCCCCAAAGATGGAGCAGAACAGCTCCACAGGTAGTTCATTTGGACAGCCATTTCACAGCTGCAGCCACTTTCCCCCCTCGATCAGTCTGGGTTGGGGAGTGACCATGTGGGTCACACTGGCCAGGCCAGCAGGTCAGAGATCGCTGGGAGTCTCCTCATTTCACTTAGCACAGATGATGACAACCTGACTACAGCCTTGGATCTTCTCATAGAGAGAACTCTAGGCAGCTGGTGAAAAATAGACTCATGACATTAAATACCAGATGGTTTTTGGGAAGATGACACAGTTGGGAGAACAGCCCACTGATTAGTTTTGAGCAGCATACGACCATACACTCTTCCTGTCTGCAGCCACTCAGACCCTGTGGCAGCAGGCAAATGCAGCTTAAAGTATCATTTTTAGCTATTAAAAAGCTGACAAGCCTCAGTTTTTATCTGCCAGCAATTTTTCAATAACAAATTCAGGATAATCATAAATTTTATTCACCCACTAATTAGGAGTTTGCAGATCACTTACAAGCAATTGCTGTGGGTTTGGGTATTTAAAACCCAGGTGCTTTGCTGTGGGCACGTAAAGGACATCACTCAGGTTTCTGAGAGAATCTTTGTGCTGTGATGACTTGTAAATCCCCTCTAAAATACACAGAAAAGGTACTATTTTAGCCAATCTAGAAAGGCACTAAAAGTACACAAGTAATCCAGTTACAGGAAGGAACAGGGCAGATGCCAAGCCTGTCAGGGGAACAGGAGGAAAGCAGAGATAAATGCAACTTATGTGCTTTAAAAATAAATCAATACAGACAATCCTTGTTTTACTGTTTTTCCCCCAACCTGCTAAAATATGCAATTAGCTCATTTACAGATCAAGAATTGATGGTTTATGGGCAAATTGCTCCTTGTTTGCTTCCCTTCACTCCTAAAGGTTGAAGTTAATGGAAAAGTTACTAAGAAGTTTCTAATTCAGTGTGTCTTCTAAAGCTACACAAATTTCAGTAAAATCAAAATGTTTTCTGAGAAGTTTTCAATCCCCTCCAGGCCCTGTCAGCTCCCCACACCTCCCAAACAAATCTGTGAAAAATGATATTCGTGGTAAAATTTCTATTTGGATAAAGAACATTTCATTAAGGAACAGAATGAGACACTGAATACAAAGTTCAGACCAATTTTAGTTGAAACATTGGCTACATATGTTTTTCCCAAATTGCTTTTCTTCATCTAATTTATTATTTTTCTGCATTTTATTTTCAGTGGAAAAAGATACTCTGATAAAAAGCACTTGGAGGTTCCCAGGTTCAACCATACAAAACCTTTGTATCTCCTGGGTGCTTCACAGACCAGGATTCTGTTTGTTTCAAATATGCACTACATTTATTCCAAATAAACTCCATAAATCAATCTGTGTAATAGAAACCAGAAAAGTTTGTGCAAAACAAATACAGAAAGTCATAAATACTGCATTTAAGATGTCATTTTTGTGGCTGGTATATTTCTAGGCTATGTTTTTACTGTTCGTGGGATACATTTTTCAGAAACATTAAAATCTTTCCTCCCTTCCATTCTCTATAGGTTTATCCCAAAGAAATAACGAGCTGAACTCTATAAACCAGCATTTATTAAATCCAAATGGGCACTTCATCTTACAGTAGCTTTCAATATAATCTATTTGATCTTTCAGAGTAGTTGGAAAATTATTTCAAGGGGAACTTTCACAGAACAAATTAACTTGAAAGAAGAGAACATTTTATACCCCAAAGAGGGAGGAAAGCAATTTCCTCAGTTTTCCCCTTTCTAGATTCCCCTCAGCCCAAGTGCAGATGCACAGATTTGGAGAGACAATCTGGGGCTGCTGTTGCCTGGTCTTGGCACTGATGCCAGAAGCTCACGGAAAGCAGGGCCACAGACTCATGGGGGCCACAAGGCTACAACCTTGACAAATTAATCTTTGGGGAAAGCTCCAGATTGCAGAGGAGATGGGAAGGAGCAGACTCATGGAAACTAAAAATGGTTTGCTCAAGTTGCAATTAAAAAAAATCTACCTCTTAAAAGTTACCCTCTGTATTTTTAGAGGGACTTTATTTCCTGCCTGCTACAGCTCTTCAAACTGCTTGTTAAGTCAGGAGATAAAAATAGCACTGGAGCCATAACCTGCTCAGCAGATCCAGGCACCTGCCAGTTTTAAGAATCCAACATTAAGGCAGTAAAGGGACACAGAGAGGGTGGAGCTCCAGGGTAGATGGGTGTCGGGGTGTTCCACCAAGAGCTAAATCCATCTCTTGGCAAACATGATGTCCCTGTTCTCTCTCCAACAGCCCACTGTTTATCTTTGGATTCATTCAACTCCCCCAAGCATTAAAAAGTCTTTCTGAACAAGTTTCTAAAATTAACAGCAGGACACTAGGAATCTTCATCCAGTCTAAAAACCCTGTACAAATTTTCTTCATCAGACCAAAGTGAAAATGCTAATTTTCTCTGTGTCCGTGCAGGTGGAGGCTGCAGGAACCAAACAGAGACTGAAGCTGAGAAGGACTAGGCATTTAGGGTCATGGGGGTTAGACAGCCAAAGGGAAGAAAGACAAGTTTTCTGCATGAATGTCAGAGGATTTGGAAGCATTTCATCCAAGGCCTGGATCACACAATTCCCTATAGCACACACTGCTGAAGGTTTCTGTCTCCAAAGTCTGCTGTTCTACATTCCCTTGATGGCTGGCAAGGTTACCTGAGGAGTGCTAGCTTCACTATCCTAAGCCGTAGAGAAAATAATTAAGATTTTGAAAGGCTTTAGAAAAAGAGGATTTCCTTAGTATGCTCTTTCAGAGCTCAGACATTTGTTTCATCCTTTTGGTGGTGGTACAATCTGTACATCCTTTAAGCTTTCCTGTAAGTTGATTTCTTCTTTTGGGCTCAATTACTGTTAAAGCCATACAGTTCTGGGAGCTATAACACAAGATCTAAACCAGTATCTACCAGTTTTTCTTCCACAGCTGTAAAGTGTGGTAGGGAAGGGCTGAGGAGCATTTTGTCCTTATTTTAGAGCTGAGGAACTTGAGGCATGACGTGAGGACAAATATGTGATGTGGCCAACATGTGAAAAGAGCCAATGGAAGGTCCTGAAAACCTCATTTTGGTACCCAAGCAATAAATGCCTCTCCTGCTGTAGTAATGATACGGGTGTCTTTTTGATCTCTGCCCTTGAATGCTGGATTGCAGACAAGCCTTTTTCAGATGCCCTTGAAAGCTTTAAATCCCCCTGAGCAATTCAGAAACCCTGCTGGCAGATGCACACAGTGGAGAAATTGCCAGCACCTGGGCACAATGCAGGATCTGCCAAGAGCACAAACTTTATCACCTCTCACTGGACACCTACTTCCTCCAGCACCCAAAGCCTACACAGAGCCAACAACAACCAAACTCTAGACAGGAGCTACCCACTGGCTCAGGGCTCTGAGAAACCTCAGTTCACCTTTAACCACCTCGCTCAGCACAAGCAACCTTTGTCTGAGCTGACAGCCACGGCCTGGCGCTTCTCTCTGGGCCAGCTACAAAGCTTCCCTGTACTCTATGTAACCTTCCAAGAGAGACAAAATCATCTGCTGCTCCAGGTTTAACCCAGGCAGGTGGTTTTACCACAGGCTGCTCAGTGGATGCTGTGTTCCACACCTCAGAGGGGACCGGATTTCATTTGTTTAAAATGGGACTAGGGGAACAGACAAGGGAATGGAGCAATGCTTTTAATATGTGTTTCCTGAAGGAACATTGTCAAGTCCAGCTCACATTAGGAAATCCCTTGTCCTCCTCTCACAATTAAAAAAAATAGCCCCCCTCTGCTGATCTGCAGATCTCCTAGGAGTCTTTCTGCAGTCTGTCCTAGGAGAATCAGAAGGAGGTTGCAGAACTGAGAAGAACATGACCAGACCCATTCCAGGAGAAGGGATCCACCAAAGTGTTGCAGGCCATGTTGCTAAGGTTTAGAACTAGATGGCTGGAGCAGGCAAAGCTCTTCAGGACATCAGACATCTCTGCCCTTGTCAGGGAGCTGCAATCATGCTAGAGCAGGGCATTTCAAAGGGAGATGTCCAGTCACAGCCTCCAAAACTTTTGCTACAGCCAATTTTGAGGAAGGCTGTTGACAAGGAAGACAACTGTAATAAATGGGTAACTCCTGTGACAAGGCACAAAACTATTTATAGCAACCTTGAACTCCACTGCTGGTTAAACCTACATGGTGAAGAGACACCAAACAAGACACCCCTCCTCTTCAGGCAGCTGGATTAATTCAGCAGAGCAGAAAGCATTCACGGGGAGCCTGATACTCCTGTGTGTTGACCCAGGAAAGGGGCAGCACAGCATGAAGCTCAGCAGAGCCTGGAGAAAGTCTCTCCTAAGACCATCTCTACACATTTGCCCTTTTCCATTCCAGTGAGAAAAATCAAGTGAAAGAAATTTGGAGAGCTTTAGATGGATACGAACTCACGCAGCATGTCTGAATGCAGGCCAAGGTTTTGCAGAAGAGGCTGATGATGTTTTGGGATGGGAATGCAGAGAGGTAGGGGTGTGTACCACTGGAGGTATGGGGCTGGTGAGTGGCCAGCAGGCTGGGTGTAGATGGGATCAGGGAGTTGCCATGGGAGCAGCACTGCCACGTTACAAAGCACGGGAGGGATGTGCAGGAGCAGGAGATGAGATGTGTGGGAGCAGGAGTTGTGTAGGAGCAGGGTCTCCCTCGTGCATCCCTTGGCAAGCTGCTGGAGGAAGGAAGGCTGCTCCTGCAGATGCAGAGGAGCTGTCAGGGGACAGAACACTCCTCCCAGCTCTGGCAGACACTGTGCAGATGCTCTGGCCAAGTCACGTTTTCACAGCCCCATGCCTCAGTTTCCCCAGCTGTAAACTATTACAGGGATGTTTTGTGGCTGAATGCAGCCCATACTCACAAAGCAAGCAAGAGCTCTTTGGACAGATGATCCCAAGGAATATAAAGCATTTACTTGAGAATTTTTTTCCTGTGCTTCTCTCTGATCTTTGATGCTGACACCTAAATAATTTACAATGTGAAGAAGGAAGGAAAAGACCAGAAGCAATCGCACCAAAGCATCCAGCCTCCTCCAGGCACAGCCCAGGAGTTACGGGGAAGGAAGGAATGTGCTCCCACCCCACCCCTTCATCAGTCCTTCTGCATGTTGACATGCAAGTGCTTGTTGATCAGTTTATGGATCTGGGGACTGACAGACTTTGAAGTCAGAGCTTGGCATCCCCAGTTATACGCTAGGGCTCGAAATGATCAAAGCTGCCAGCATTTTTGAGGGCTCATCAATGAGCTGCACTGGTAATGGGAGCTCAGAATACAGGATTGGCTCCTAATCTCCCCAAGAGCATCACAAGCATGAGCACACATTCTGTGGGCAATTTGGTGGCCTTTCAGTGTCTGTATTCCAGGCTGTGAGCTGCAGAAGGAGGGCACACTACAGCACTGCAACACATTGCACTACTTATCGCTGCTTCCTAGCGTGAAGGATGCATTCTGCAAGCAATTCTAGGGCAGGATTTCCTACAAAGAGGCACTAATGACAACAAAAACCTTAGCTCAGCTTTTAGGTTCCAGCTGGAGTTTGCAGATGTGGTAGACAGGGATAAATACCCTCTTGTTGTTTCGCAGGAGTGACTCTTCTAGCTGTAGGCACTGCACGATCCTGGACAAGGGCTGGTTGGTGTCCTAGTCCTTTTTAAATGAACATATTTGAGCTGGAGAAGAGGAGAAAGAAAAAGAGGGTACAGAGCAGCTCTGAGGGCACAACTGCCTCTCAACAGAGTGACCCTCTTTCATGTGAGGCATCTGGGACACAGATATGAGCTGCTTCCAGTCTGATGTGGCTGGAAGGGGCAGAGGGCAGAATCCATGTGAGAAGTTTTACAACCTGTAGCCTGAGCATCCATCTAGCAGCCTACAAGATCTGCGTGTAGTGCACAGGTATAAATCAAACTCCTGAATATGAGTTTTCTTTGATAAACATGTCCGACAATTTCCTTGCATTGCTCTTTGAAGTTTGAACAAGCAAAGCTCTGTCCCAGCAGCCCCATTAAGTTGCCTGGTGGAGAGAGGAGCAGCAGGAATGCAGGCTGGTCAAACAGCCTTTTGATAGGCCAGACCTGCACAGCTCAGAAATGCTGTCTGGGTGCAAGCTCCAGCTACGTGCCCAGACTGCTGTGGTCTGCCTTGTCCTCCTTGGGAGGAGTCAGTGTGACAGCTGAGCAGACCCCGGCCCTTCACTGAGTGACTGCCCTCCAATTGCAGTCTTGCAGGTTTGCAGCATTTCCTACATACAGAGCCCCCAAAATAACACCATCATCCACCACCAGGAAGATATTTGGCACGTCAGAAGTCTAATTCTGTGTTACCCTTGTGACCAAAACTCTCACGTGGTTTTTCTGGATTAATACATATTAACCAAGAGCTGTGAATTCCCAGACTCCTCAAGCACTAATTCAGACAGGCAAGGAACCACTGAGACATTACCATGAACACCCTTCGAGTTCTTGCACACCCCATGAGTACAGCTTATCAGTGTTTGTCTTAACTAGGAAGCAGTTATAGGCTGTCAAATTCACATTGCATATCCTGTTCCTGAGATACTGTTCTTGGCCCACAAGTTAGTTCAAAGACACTCAAATCTGACGCTGGAAATTCAAGACCACCTCTCCGATTTCCCTCCACCACATGGTGAGAGGATCAAATTCACCCTTTGCTGGGACTTACTTTTTTTTGACTGAAAACCCATTAAAGACTGCCAAGCTGTTCACAGAGATGTCACAGCTCTGAACTCATTCTGGGCTTGTTGCAAAGAGGTCTAAATCTTTACACTGCCCAACAGCAGTGCAAAGTCATCTGCCTGAGAGAACGGATTAAAACAAGTCAGACTCTTCTAAAATCAGGAAGACTGTATTTGTCTAAATAAAAAGGTCTTCTGAGAGCACTCAAACATCACAGTTAGTATGAAAATAGAGCACACATCTGAATTGCCTCGGCCAGTTATAAGTGGAGCTCAGTGCTGTTGTTTCCCAGTGCCTCAGACCCACAGAAACTGCAAGAAATCCCCACAGGTCCCAGAGTGCTCAGACCCAGAGCTACCCCAGCTCTCAGCCAGCAATTCTGCTGCTGTTTGGAATGGCAGCAGCTCCCACATTTTTGCACTGCAAACCCTCAGTTCAACACCTCCAGTGCCAATGGAGACACAGGTGCACACACATCTCTGCAGTTTTCTATTCACGGACCCCCTGTGTTCCTGATTGGGCCACTGAGTGATCATTTTACACCTTCTAAGAATTCAACAAGGTATTAATAATCCAAGAGTCACATGCCCAACTGGCACTCAGAGTTGGGAGAGATAAGAATTTACCATGATGGGCACCATCACTCCCTCTCCCTTTCACCTGAAAACTTTAAATACACAGTTTGGCTGGAAAACATTGAAAAATACCAGGTTTTTTGAATCAGAGCTGAAATCAGAATTGCTTTCGTCAGGCAGCATCAAACTAAAAAGGTCATTCAGAAGTCTTGTGTGATTTAATAAATGTATATAATTTAACTGCTTGAGTTCCTTATTAGTGAAGTTAATTGCTGTATTTTAGTTTTCTTGCCATTTCTTAACTAAAAGCATTCTTGTTCTTTATGAGTCAGTCAGCAGGTGTACACATAACTTTATGTCAACATCTGATTACTACTTATTGCTCATTTAACTCGGCAAAATATAAAAATTGGACCATGTCTCTAGGAAAATAAATAAAAGGAGAATGCTGGGGAGTTAGAGCAGAGAAGTTTTTTTTTTTTTTAATCAAAACAGGAGAGGTTTTCTTGACTATTTTTTCCAAGCACTGTTGTTATAGGTGTTTCCTGAGGAAGTGACAGACTTCCCCCCATTCCATGACTTGCACCCTCTAGTTTCTATTTTTTTTTCTTTAAGCACAGAGTCCAAGAGGTACAAGCAGGCCAGCACAGTGGACAGCTATTTCACTTTGCTGCTAGAATGAACTGATAGGAAGAGAACCAGACTTCTTTGTATTCCAGTAAAGCAAAGCAGGGCATAGAGGTAGTAGTGTGCTTAATTTTAGGCAGGTGCCTTGCTAAGCTGTGGCCACTACAAGCTACACAAACCCAACAATGAAATTAAACATAATTTAGTTATTTTTATGACCGTGCTTCAGTGCAGGGCTCCTGCAATTGGAAGCCATCTGATTAGTGATGGATTTATGTTCTGCATTTCCAGAGCTCCCTGCCCAGCACGGTCAGAGCTTGAGAGGGCTCCTGGGACCTCAGCTCCTTCTCCACAGGAGCTGCTCCAGCACCATGAACTTACAAGGGTCCCTTGAGGGGCTGGTTTCAGTCCCTTCATTGCCACCAAGAGCCAGCACACCGGTCCTGTGTTGAGCAATCCTCTGCATGTGAGGTGCAATGTGGAAGGGCAACTCTTTAAATTGGCCAGTTATGGACCCAATTCTTGTTTCCTCCACCCCAAGCTGGTGATCCCAACAACTTCACATCACCTTTTCACACGAGAGGGTGACAGGTTCTGCACCTGACCCACAAACTCCCACAATTCAGGGTGGAGGGAACTGGATTTCTACCGTTGGTTTAGCTCTTTTACAGAGATGAGCAGCTCATAAATGCAGGCATGTTGAAAGCTTTAGAGAAAGGCAGGTTCAGATCAGCAGTGAGCTCTAACTCACATGTGCAGATATGTAGCTTATCCTCTAAAACTAACACCTAGGACAGTGCTGGTAGATTTGTAAAAAAAAAAAAAAAAAGAAAGAGAGAAGCCTTAGGTAGCTGTGCTGAGGTAGCCATTGCAATTTAGTCGCTAAAAACACCCACATTATTTGACCTCTCCTTGCATACATGGATTCAACTCTACAGAATGGCACCTTCTCAGTGGAACTCATCAGCTCAGAGGCTTCACTGCATCTCAGGTTCAGCCAGTGACAGCTTCAATAGGAGCACAGGCTGATCCAGGGCACAGGCAAAATGTTCCCTTTAGGATTTTGTTGCTGTGACATTCTCAGCAGTCACTGTAAATCTGCTGTGGCTTTTTCTCCTCTCATCTTCCTCCTCTTCAAAAGCAAGCAGGGCCCATTTCCCCTGCCTTTGCAAACACCTCTCCCAGACATTTACAGTGCAATATTTAGCAATGGGAAGTTGCTTCTTTGGCAAGTTTCCAAGATGCTAAATGAGAAGTGCTGCAGGAAGGTGGTGTCTCCCACTGGGTTAACACCCTTCCCCTCAACTATGCACAGGGGGGCTTGAAGCCAAGTCTTGTTTCTTGGATCCTCTGAGTAAGGAGAGCTCATAGAAAAGCTATATCAAGGCATAAACGTTGGTTTTTATGCATAGAAGATTGCACTTAGGCCCAATGCAGAGTATGTCCAGGCAGAACACAGGCCCTGGTGCCAGCTTTATGCATCCTTAGATAAGAAGTGTCCACGGAATTGACCCAAGGAAAGTGCCAACAGTACACAGAAGAACTAAGCTATAAATCAGCGTAGAAAGCAAAACTGATCTTAACTTTCTGTGCAGACACAAAAGCAGGTAGCAAAGCCCTCTGGTTTTACACTGACACACCTGCTGTCATTTCAGCATAGTGACTCCAGAGTGGCACTAGACTTCCTCAAAGAACAATCAAACCAGCAACCTCCACCTCAGCTGAGGCTGTTAGTTAATCAGAACAGGGGCAGCACATTTTGGGCAACAGAATTCCATGGGCTTTTACCATTGTTCCTTAGCCAAGATTGATCAGAGAACTAAAAAAGGTTGCCAAGTCCTCAAAAGATTTTAGTGTGAGAGATGCAGACCACATGTGCTGAATGGTAAACAGCTCTTGAGGATCAGAATAAAAAAGTCTTTATAGTCCAAGCAAACAAAAGTAAATGCCAGAATCTAAATGAAACAGAACTTTCCAAAAGCCTGAGGCTTCAGAGCTGAAAGTATAGCCTTGTTTGTTTCTTAGAAAGACCTAAAGCACACCACATTACCAAGAGAGGTGACCCTGTGCTGTTCCCAGCAGGGCAGCAGTGTCTTTTGATTCTCTTCTCATTTCCAAGCACCCATCTGAGCAAAGTCAGTCCATGATATTGCTTGAGCCTCCTATTAAAGCTACATGTAGTTGATTACTTTGTAAGGGTGTAGAATAGAGGAATATTGTCAATAAGGCAAATACCATTTACTAAATACAGTCTAAGCCACAGCACCAGAAACACAGTCCTTACACAGAGAAACCTTTGAAATACTTTGCTTTTCTGCTTTAAAAAAATGTATGCAAAAACAGAGTGGAAAGAAGGAAAGTTGTTACTTTTGGGGACCACAAATCTGAGGACCAGGTAAAAGCACGCAGATTGGAAAGGACTGCAATTCAGCCATCGCAGACTGGTGCTGCTGGGTATGTAGAATTGTTCCACAAAGATCCTTGGCCCTGTTTCAAGCATCCTCAGAAGCAGATCAGTGAAGCTTTGTCCAGAAGACTGCGTAGAATTTTAACCCAGTTGGGAACTAAAGGCTCCTGCAGGATAAATCCTCAGGCAAATGTCCCACTTGGCCCCAAGACACACAGCCTCTGTGAAGGCTGATGAATGCCTGCAGCTTTGAGGTTAGACAGATTTGGTTTATTTAAACTAAAGTTTTGGCTGCTGCAGCATAAGCCTACTACTGCTCATGCAGTCCTCGGGCTGTGCAGAGCTGCTCCCCCCACTTCAGCACCACTGGTACTGCGGCTGCCAGCAGCTGCTGCTCCAGTTCCTCCCCGTGTGTCTGCTCTCTGCAGATGGCTCTGCAGCACCACTGCCATGGAGCAGGATGAAATGCAGCCTGGCAGCCTCCTCCCAGCCCAAACCCCTCCTTCCCTGACTGCTCTGGGTCTTTTCCCACCTCAGTTTCTCTCCCAGTGCATTAACCAGCCCCGCCTCGCCGGTTTCTGTGATGCTGCTCTGTTTATCTCAGGATGAACACATACATCCAATCTGTTCAGCAGCAGCCCTGGCAAAGCAGGCCTCCATCTGGAGTGTCCATCTTTGCTGCCTTCAGCTCTGGAGGAGCAGAGAAGTGACAACAAACTTGGGCAAAGGAGAGCCAAAAAGCAGCTGAGTATCACCCCTTCTAGCTACCAGATGGGTCAGCAGCCAACATGTGTGATCTGAATCACTGGCTTCTGGATTTTTGATTGGTTTTTTGGGTCATTCAGGAAATATCCTGAGAAGCATATCCAGTCTCTACCAGGGAACTTAGTTTATGTGGGCAGAGTCAGCTCAAATCCAGTGCAGAAGGAGGCACAGGACATGGGAAAATGCAATGTCAGTAGAGAGGCTGGAAACATGTTTTGAGATTAGAGATGCTTGGACACTTGAAGCTCATCCCACCTCACACAATCTACACTGGTACCATGTAGAGAATACAGAGAGAAGGCAATGTTCCTCTCTCTCTCCAAATCCTTTAACAAATACACAAACCAACAATGAGAGAGTCCACAAATTTGAAAAGCTTGTAAAGCAGCACCAACACTTTAGCTCTTTTATGGCCCCATGGGTAAACAGAAGAAGCATGGTTCACCTTGAGCCTCTTTTATTCCCCTTAAGAAATTCTTTCCAGTGGTGTTTTACAGGTTTGTACAGCCTTGCAATGAACAGACACCCCACAGCAAACCAGGCATTTAAAAAACACACTAAGCTACCATGAAGTAAATTACTGATTTAACAGCCAGGCACCGACAGGTATAATTGGGTTTCATTTGAAGAACAAATTAAAGCAATGTGCATATTAGCTGTGAGTCTGCAAGGGGGCAGAAAAAGACAGTCTGGAAACTTTCCAAAGTGCACAAGATTAAAGAAGGCCTGCCAAAACAGCTCCCAGGAGACAGCAGTCACACCAAGAAGGACCAGCTCCCAGAGAGAGCCAGACCCACACCCAGGTACATCTGCTTTGCAGGGTCCCATCAGAGGAGCAAGGGAAGGCTGCCTTTGAACTGTCAACTCCAAAGCAGGGGAAGATTTGGGTCAATAAGAACATTGATGGGGACAGAAAAGACCAGGGCAGGGTGAGCAGTTGGATGGATATTGCAATGATTAGATCATAATGCTCTTTTCCTTCATGACCTTTTCCTAAAGCCCAGGGGCAGCCATACAGAATTCCCTCTCCCAGTCTAGCACTTCAGTATATTTTAGGGCTTTTCTAGTACCTATAACTTCTGTTAAATCCCAGTTCCAAAAGCTTAAGTGGAAAAAACATGACCCCAAAGCACTCACCAAGAATTCCTCACAACAAAGTACTCCACCACAGTGACAGCACGTCTCAGGCCACAGTTTTCTCAGATATACAACTGCTGCTACTGCAGGAATATTTGACTAGATCCAGAGTCTCCTCAGGATGTCTCCTCAAAGGGACAGGACTCATTTCCTTACTAGCTTAGCCTCCTCCACCCACACCTCTTCTGCTTGCCATCTTTTTGCTGCTGCTAAAGAGGAGAGCAAAAGATGAAAACAATCAACCAGCTAAATGGGAAAATAAGTAACAGCCACTGAGGGCTTCAAAGTTAAGCAAGGAAGTAATTAGTGGAAGAGCTGAAAGAGGAAGGCATCAAGAAAAGGCAAAATGGTAAAAGAGTCAGATGAAAGTAGGGAGAGATAATGAACAGCCTATTAGCAGCTTCAAGGCTGGGCTTGGGTGTTATCCTCCAGTTATTTTTTTCCACCCTGTCCCTGGAGGAGTGGCTTTCCTTCAAACCACTTTAATTTCTGAACTCTGTGCTGCTTCCTGTCCACAGGCAGGGTCCAGATCTAACTGTTGCTTTCCCTCTTCTGACTCTGAAGGCCACTGAAAGTCTCAGCACTTGCCTTCCCCAGATAAAACACCTGGATTTCAGCTGTGCAGCCCAGTCTGAGGCAGGCAGGGAGGGCTCTCTCAGCAGCAGTGCTCACAGTCCTGCCCTGGGGAGCCTGAGGTGACTGTGCTGAAGAAGGGCACAGCCAGACCTCTGGAGCAGGGGAACAACTTGACATGAAATCCTGCTGGAGCACTGCAGAGGGAGGCTTGGTTGGTGTCAGCTCAGAACATGAGACTAATAATATTTACCCTCAGTTCAACTTCATATACTATGTACAAAAGTCTCTGTTTGAATAAAGGAATGACCAGGGAAACATGAACCAAGAAGAGCCAAGAAACTCAAAGCAAAGTCCCAATTCTTTTTGTCTGGAAATCTAACTGTTTTGGAAAGAAAAACACACTGAAGGTAGACAAGGAAAGCTCAAGACACAGCTTTTGCTGAATTTTCTCAGTTTTCTTTGATGATATTTAAGAAGGAGAGAGCAAACACACATGTGTTCCCCAGAAAGGGTTCAAAAACATGCCTTTTTTTTTTTTTTCCCCTCATACAGGGAACCAGTCTGGCTGTCAGAGCAGCCTTGGACTCCTGGATAAATAAAATCACAGTATTTTTTTCATAGCTTACAGGGTGGGAAGAAAAAAAAGAAAACCAGCAGTCAGGCAATCTAGGTCTCACCCTGCCCCAATTTTGACCTAGGACAAGCCACTATCTCACATGGCTCAGGTACAGTCACGAGGGTATGTGTGCCACTGCTTCTGCAGCCATCTAACCCACAATGCCTCCACATCTCCCTGACCTACCTTTGCCTTAGACATTTTAAAGGTTTCTGTGCAGCACATTGAATGCCAGGGCCTGTAATGGCACCAGATTCTGGCACTCCAGAAAAAAAATATAAGTTGATTGTCAAGAGAAGGGTAAACCTGGTCCAAGGCCAGAGGGATGTCAGGATATAGTAAAGTATTTCTCCAGCCCTCACCTAGACCACTTTCAGCACAGCATTCAGAAAACGGCCTTGGCAGTTGTTTCTCTCACTGATAAGACATTGATAAGGTCCCCTGAGAGATGTCTGAGCCTGTACACACCATTAAATATTTGGTTTGGTCATATGAATACTAGTAACCAAAGCTTTCTGGGCAACAAAGACCAGTGCAGCAGGACTGAAGCACCAATACTTAGGATTTTCCAGTTGACTATGTTTTTCCAAATAGGTTTGAGAAGGTCCAGGCAGGCTTACCTGCCCCAGACACTACCTCTTTCTCCTTGAGGTGTATTTACCCAGATGGCAGGTGTTTTATATTTCAGAAAAAATTCGAGTAGGAAAACATTTGCACAGGCAGGTTCACTTCAGAGGGCTTATTTTCTTTCTCCCTTTTTTCTGGGAATAAAGAGCCTTGCACCAGACCCTGGAGCTACTCACTAGCTAACCCTGAGTGCATGTGAGGCCACTCAGAGCCAAGGCACGGGTGGGGGACATCTGTGCTGCCAGCTCAGGGAGGGAGCGTGCTGGGGCATTTGGCACTGCTAGGCTGAGGCAGGAGGGTGACATTATGGATACCTTGTCTAAGAACCCAGATGTGACTTAGATATGCACACAAGAAGCAGCTCCATACAGCTGTAGCTGCTTGTATGATTTATTTATTTTGTTAGTGCTAAAGGAAAGGTTCTCAGCCTTCTGGCCTCTGGATGGGCTGGGGAGGACAGGTAACCAGAGTCAGCTGCAGCAGCCTAGCAAACTCAGTCATGTGTCATCAACCCATGAAGCATCAGCTCTGCCAGACCTCTCCAGACACCTGCTGTTCCCCTCAGATAGAAGAAAGGGCCAGTCTTGAAACAGGCAGAGCCTGAAGCAGATCTGGCCAGGAAAGCCTGAGAGTGCTGTGACCTGAAAGGCTACAGTTATTCCCAACAGTTCCTTTGCTAACTGGGCATCTTCTACATCAGGGTTTGTCAAGGAGCATCAAAGGCTGCTGCTCCTTTCAGGAGAGGGAGCCAAACATCGAGCAGAGTAACAAGGCCAGCAGTGCCAGGCCTGTGCCAAGCAGCCCCAGCCCCAGCCCCAGCCCCAGCCCACCTGAGAGCAGAGCAGTGGACGTGGCAGCCAACGTCAGCTCAACGCACAGCACAGGCTGCGAGTTCAGAGCAGGGTCAGACACAGTCTGGTCATCACCAAGCACATTCCAGGAACATCCAAGACAGGAACAGTCAACAATTCAGGGACCACATCAGCAAAGTCCACGAGAAGCCCCAGCATAGCTTGGTGGAGGCGTGAGCTGACATCCCTATAGCACAGCTCAGAGAGAGGAGAGCCTCAAGGCTGAGCTGAACTGGATTCAAGGGCCCACCCCCAGGCAGAAAGTGTGGGTGGGGGCCCAGGTGAGGCTCGTCAGGGCCAACAACCAACTCAGGTGTGGCTAATCAGGGCAGGGACAGCAGCAGGACAAGAGGAAAAACACACAAGGACAGATTTCAGTTCTTGTGATGGAAGTTTGTGCTATAAGCAACTGAAGAGGGGTTTCTTTATGTAAGGACCTATGAAAAAGATTTTCTTATGTAAAGGATTAATTTCTTATATGAATTAATCCTGCTCTCTGCCAAAGTCTGCTGCAGGAGAGCAGGATGTTCTCTGGAAAAACGAAGCACAGAGAGGCTCCCATGACCCAGCTAGTCCAGCCACCTGAGGGATCCCAGTCTAGTGCTCTGCTACACCATGCTGCCTTTAATTTTATTTACACATTGCTCCCCGTTCTCATAAGCCAAGATGTAGAATCTAAAATTGTCTCCTATGTTTGCAGAAGTTTGGAAACTGGAAGCAAGCCCTGTCACTGCAGCCTATGTCTAAAGAGCCAACTCATTTGTCTTGTCAGTAGCTTCTTTCTTTTGATCTCCAGAGCTATTCACAGTTCAGTTGCTTTCCAGAGATGACTTGGTGCAGTTTGCTTTGGTTTGAACCAGGCTTTGAAACTAGTGACCAGAATGCACAACACTTCTGCACAAGCTCTTGAGGAAACAGCAGGGTAATTTATGAGATGAGCTACTAGTCTTCAAAGGATAACATCTTTTCAGCAGAAGTCCCTTTTCTTCAAAGGAAAAAAATGTATTTTACTTAGTGAACTTGCGTTTTTATAGATATACACATATAACAAACATTTATTTTACACCCACCATGTCTGTGGCATGATGTGTGTGTGGAGAAAGGTCAAAAGAAAGCCACTGCCCTCAGAGTGTTGGAAGAGATGTCTGAAGGTGGCTGCTCCCAGCCTCTGTGCAGTTTAAAGAGGGACTGTGAGGTGCCCTGTGGAAGCAGCCAGCAAGGGCTGGCCTCCCTCTGGGCTCTGCTGCAGCAGGAGCAGAAGCACAACAGCATCTGACACAGGAATGGAACCTGTGGGAATGATCTGGCAGCAAGGAGTCTGCGGGGGAAACAAGCTCAGGCAGATAATTAGAAAGACACAAATGGACTGGAATGGCCTGGATATCCACAGTAATGATCCCAGCCCCATCCTTCCCTCTATACGTTCTTGGAACAACTCCCTTGTATCCTAAGGAAAGCTGCATCTTTACACAAAGTGCCTTCATCTGTGTGCTAGGACAATGGAAATGGATCACAGGCCTTGCTGGAATTAGTCCTAAGGTGGGAACTCAGCCATTCTGGAGCACAGATGGGGTCAGGTCAGGTTTTTCCCTACAAACAGGAGAAGCCATGTGGTTTTCGTATAATTTGGAACGTTTTCTTACAGAATGAAGATTGATTAGATGCCTGGAGTTCCCCAGAAACAATGTTGATAGTGTTAGCAGCCTGCACACCACAAGAACCCATTCATAAAAAAAAAAATCCTCATTTAAAAAAAATTTTTTTTTAAACTTTATGTTCTTGGAAAAAGAAGCTTATTGAGTAACTATCAGAGTTCCTCTTTCATCACCTTGTCATAAATCCCACAGGCTCTGAATTCCTTTAACAATCTCTCAGTTAAATTGTGACCTGCCTATTCTAATAAATAAACCTTTTTTTTCCTCCCACCTAAAAAAACTGGAAACATCCAAGGAGTTGCTCCCCCTTGCCCTTGCCCTGAGTTCTACTAATTGAGACATCAAAGCAGATGGAAAATCAAGGTTGTGCCTGTACAATCCCTGGGCATTAACCTTTCTCTTTAGACCATTTTCAAACAGGGCAATTCACTTTTGCCAACACAGATTCCTCTCTGAAGTTTCAGCCATACATTCTTCTATCACTATTTATGTGAAGGATGGAACAGCTGCTGCCTTTCACCCTGAGGTGGCTGTTCCTGGGGGACAGGCAAAGTGTTCCTGGGTGTATTTTGTGCAAACTGACATCCCATCCCAACCCAGTTCCAAACCAAACCCATGCTGCTGCTATGAGATGTGGAGGCTTTTTTATCATTCACAAATGCACTGACAGGTAAATTTGATACTGCAAACTGTCAAGGCTAGAGATGATACTGCTGTAAAAGGTAAATTAAAGAAAAAGCTGCCTAAAAATCATAGAGCATGAGAGTGCACTTTAAAAATGATCCCTGGGCAGATAGGAAGCAATGTCACCTTAACTTCATTGGACTGGGGCTTTGCTCCCTCACAGAGCCCTGCAGATAGTTTCAACATTTGAAAGAAACACAGGAACACCTGCATGAGAGCTGTTCTGTGCTCTGCATTTGCCCCACCCTAAACTAAATCAGAAAACTCCACTATGGAGCAATGTCTAATCCACACTGTGCCCCATGGAGGTAAACATTTCACTGACATCCTGAGAAAAGATAATACCAGGCCTCCCAAGGGCCCCCAAGGATCCACAGCATTTTTGTAGCTGGTTGAACAGGGTAACATATGTGTGCCCATGTTATATGGAGCAAACAGGATGCATAAATGAAGGCTGCCCTTGGGCAAGAACAAATCAGGTGGTGCTTGTTTTCTCCCTAATTTGCTGGCATCGTTGTTCTGCTGGTGAACAACCCCAGCAAAGCCCCCTGGCACATTTTCACTCATGTTTAGCTCAGTCCTCTGAACACTGAACATTCAGGAAGAGAGACTGAAATGGGACCAGGCTTCAATGAAAAGCTGGCCCCTAACACACACACACACACACATTTAAGTGCTCTATGCAGTGACCACATGATTGTGCTTAGGACAATATGCTGCTCCCAAAAAGGGTTTGCAGGTTTCCTTGTAGAGGGGGTGGTGGCAAAGTTCCAGTGACAGACACAGCTCATAAGCCTCATTTCTCCACAGTTTCTGCCTCTCCTTGTCAGACAGGACAGCCCCATTAAACCAGATGCAAAATACAACCTTAGAATAACTGAATGAAGCGTTTCCCTGGGTGTCCCAAAGGACCTGGATAGAACATTGTATATTCAGGGAGTGTCAGTGGTACAGGGCAGAAATACGCATCTTTCCCTCTTGAGGTGCCAAATTACTTCACATCCACGGGCAATGCAGAGTTGAAGTGTGACATGCTGCCAGCCCAGAATGTGTCCCTGATGTCCATCAGCAGGGCCAACTCACAATAAGCCATAGGACATCTAAGCACATCCTGATTCAGCCAAGCATTTTTGTGGGTGCTTCAGTTCTTCAGTGACAGGGAACCAGTGTGTGATGCTCCCTGCAATAAGTGACCACATGAGCATCTGGAAGCCAGTTCCTGCTTTTAGAATTAGCCTGTTTGACCAGTGGATGATTAGATGTGACCCCCACCTCTGGGAGGAGTCCCCCCAAAACAAGCTCTGTCAGGACCTCAGTTCTTCACCACCTCACATGCTGGGGGGTCGCCCCTCATTTCAGTGACCCCCACCCACTGCTGAGACCCAGCAAATTATGCTGGGTATCCAAGTCCTGGAGAAAGAACCTGGCCATCATACTCAGCTTGGGAGGCACAGATGAACATCACAGCTTCTCTCCAAAGCTTCCTGGCAGGCTCTGACTTGGAGGAGACAGAGGGAAAGAAGAAATTTGAAAACACCCTTTCCCCTTTCAGAGCAGTGAGCTGGAAATCAGTCTGCCTGCCAGATCTTGTGGTGTAGTTGCCAGGCAGTAGTACTGCTCTGCAGGCCAGGATCAACAAACTACACATTTGTATTCTCACCAGGGCCAGCATTATTACTGCCACAATTTAACACCCTCAAACATGGACTGCTGCAGCTGAGAGAGCTTTCTTGGGATTCGGGAGAATCACAGCACCCAGTTGATGAAGGACCCACAGAAAAGAGTGGTGGCTATAAACCTCACGGAGAGGGCAAACTCCTTCCTGTTGTGGATAGAAAACAAAGCATCTGATACCCAGATGGATAGAAGAAGATATGTAGGAAGGAAATAGACCAAATAGTTGAAGATAGAGGCCTTTGGATGGACTTCCTGGTGGCTTGACCACAGCCACCACTATTGCTCCAGCAGGATGCTGTCACAAGCACTGTGGGAATTAGGACTGACATCCACCACAGTCTGTTGGCACAAGCAAGCCCACTGCCACCTGATCAAGGGCCTCTAACTTTCTCCATCTCTCCCTCTCATGTGGCCACTTATACAACCTCAGCAAGTGACCAGTTACTTGTGTTCAGGCAAGGGTTCATCAGCCAGCAAGCAGTACCAGACACAAGGAAACTCTTGTGCCAGTAAAAATAAAATTGAGATGCTGGAAACACTTTGCTTTTTCCACACACAAATCTGACTCAGGTCATTGTAGAGAGCTGGAGTGAGCTCCAGGTGAAAGGGTTTAGACACGGTAATTACAGCATGAGATTCCCTGTCAGTATTTCAGAGCGATCCTTTCGTGGCGCATAGCGATGGGCACGGTGGATGGCAGGACAGAGGTTCATTGTTACCAAGGGTTTTCTCCTCACCCTGGATTCCTGTGAATGTCTCAGATCATGGACAGGAGGCAAATAAGAAAAAGTGTAAATTCTGTGCTTTGACCAGGTTTTCTTCCCTTCTTGCATAGCTCCTTTTACTGGCCCACAAAACTACTGCTGCAGACAAACCTCATGGAGGGACCTCTCCATTTCCTAGGACTGAGGATGACAGTCTTACATATTCCAGGAGCTATTAGAGCTGAAAATCTTCTTGAAGAGAAAACCAGATCATCCCTTGAGACAACACCTTCCATCTGAACCTTCCAGGGTTGATGCTTCACAGGAAAATTCTTCAAGAGGTCTTAACATTGAGCTTGTGGAACACCATCTTCTTCCTTGTTTATTACAACAAACAGCTAAAGATTCTCTGGCCAGAGAGGAGACCAAATCACCCCATCACCTCTCTGACAAGCTCATACCAATGTACCATCACGGTGACTGAAAAGCTGTGGATGGCTCTAAATCAGGATTTATTTTTAGGTTTCCAGACTGTGCATGCTCTTGCCAAAAGAGCCTGGTCCAAAGTTTATTCAAGTCCACGATAAAAATGTCTAATGGCGTGAATGACCTTTGGATCAGCTCCAAACACTGTGCACTGATATTAGCACTGGGGCTGGCTGGGGATTCCCTTTGGGAAGGCTGCCCAGTAAAGAAGCAGTTTTCACAAAACTGAAATTTTCAGGGAGAAAAACATCCTGATTTTGAACCCTCTTTCCTTCCACAATAAAGAAATAAAAATTCCTTTTTTTTTTTTCCTTTTCAATTAAGAAAAGTCAAGAAGAAGTATTTTCTTCAAGGCCAGTTGGAACAGAATCAGAAACTATGTTTTGGTTTGAATGTGTTCAATAAACCATTAAAACCTCATTTTCCTATAAGTACACAGTCTCACTGGGCTGTGGTTTAGATGTCTCATCTTTCCTGCAGGCTGTTTCCTCAAGGACTCCATCTGCCATGGAGCAGAGACTCTCAAGGTCTGTGAGACATGACAGCAGCTACACATTGTTCCCTGAAAAATCCAGGTATTCAGTTACTGCACGAGAGCTGCTAAAAGGAAATACAATTCAAGGCTGACGTTCAGCGTTGAGCAGAGTTAAAGCAAAGCTTTTAGGGTTAATTAACAAACTAAAGTGAAACACATCAATTTGGAGCACACCAAAACTTTTGATCAAAAAATGTCGGAGCAAAGCTTATTTCCCTCTGCAAAGCAAGATGTTTTGAAATCTTATTCCATGAAAAATTTGGGAACATTGATGTTTCTTGACAGCCAGAGAGAAAAACAAAGGTTTCAAGGGAGCAAACCTCCCTTTCAGAGCACCGCTGTTATTAAGAAAGCAAGAAGGGTGAGGAAGGAAGGAAGATGTGAGAAGCTTACTGCTCTGTAGCTGAAAAGTCCTGCAGAAATGAGAACCAAACATCCATGCACTCTCAGCAAATGTATGCCTTCGTATTTCTGGGATCCTCTCACAGGATGACACGCAATGCACCAGGGAGGAGAGATTAAAGAATCCCCAGATGATGACAGAGAGTTTTGAGTAACCATTTCCCTGGATGCCTCAGCTCACCCATGGCAAGAACACATCTCTAGAGCTTTGTAGGCCCTTTCAGATCTAATTTCACCTTCACTGCATCATTGTCTTTCCTGGAGCTGTTCATGGTTCAAGGGAGGCCAGAATTCATTCCTCTCTCACTTGCCACCCAGCTGACAGGTGGTGTGAAAATGAAGTGCCATGTGGAGCAAGCCCAGGGAAAATCACCTTTTGATCTCATTGAAGGTGGTCCTCAAGCCAGGTCATGCTTGAGAGAACTGGCAGGGAAAATAAGGAGAGGCTGGGCTACAGCTGTCTGTGTTGGGGCAGTCTCCAGTTCAGAAGAATATTTGCCTTTCTCTCGCTGCCAATTTTAGAGCCTTTATAAATACCACACCTAAATAAAATGGAATAAAATAAATGATCCTCTTCAAGCACCCCACGCCCTTTAATCACCCTCTGTAAGACCATCCAAAGGCTGCAGGGATGCATGAGGGCAGGAATTATTGTTAAAAATAACCAGTCTAGGGAGGAAAGCAATTTATGCTGCGTCTGGAGAAAGGATGAAGTTCCATTTCCTTCTGAGAATCAAGTGAACAGTGTCAACCCAGAGCCTGCTGTGCAGTCATCAGTGACTTCCACAGCACAACTTTCAACCTGCAGCAGCACACACAGAGTCAGACACGGGGTGGGGGAGCAGCCAGCCCATTCCCTGTCACTTGTCCAGTGACAAGATTTCACAAGTATTCCATCACATCCTTGCTGGGAAATCTGTCCCTTGATGTGCACAGTTTTGTTCTGCCATGCAGCACAAAAATTAATTTTCTGATTATTTGGCAAGATGCCTTTGTCCTGTGAATGCTGCTGGGCCCAGCACGGATCGAGGGCTATTCCCTGGGGTCTAATGCTCACAGACAGGTATTTGCCAATTCCCAAGAGGTCCAGATTTTTAGCCACCTTTTCTGAACAAGGTGCTTGGCCAGAGATGAGATGCAAGACAGATGCAGCACTAATTAGCTCTGAACCTAGGGTAGTTCAAAACACAGCTCTTAGAGAAGATAATGCCACTCACCTTTGAAATGGACCATGCAAGCTATAAATGTCAGGTCTGGAATATACACTACAGTGTGGTATTTACAGTGCCTTTTTACTATTGCTATTATTAGTGTTATTATTTTCCTTTTTACCTGGGGACTGAATGTTTGGGGACTGTGGCAGGAGAGGTCTGTACATCTGGAAAGCGTCAGATTTAACGCCCAAAGTCATCAGACCAGGTCAGCTAAAAGTACATGTTTGCTTCCAGCAGCAGCTGTGCAAACTCCTGTTGCCTTGGTTGTGCAGGGTTTATGTAAAGATTCCTCAAAGACAGTGCCCTCTTTGTGAGCCCATAGCTCTGCTGATCCCTGGCAATTCCAACCCCAGTTTCAAAAAGAAATGGGCCTAAAATGGCACTCCCACCGCAAACAGATGTATTTCAGCCTCTGTCTAAGGCAGCATTCATTTCATCATGAAAAGGAAAACACCATAATTTAGGGTCACACGTCTCCTGCCTGTCAGTCAAGCACTGCCAGCTATTTTTACAGCATCCCAGGGTGTTGTGGCAGTCTAGAGAACAAGTGACACACCTTTCCAAAGGCAGTTCAGAATGATACCGTTCAGCAAGAAACTCTGAGCGCCAAGCTTTGGGTTTGTCCCTGATTTTTGTTTTTCCTTGAACAGGCTTGAAATAATATCTCTCTGTATTGCACATTTTTTCTGTTGCACATTGATTTTCTTTGCTTCCCATTGCTTCATGGACTGGCCCTGCACACTGCAAAATCCACAGTGTAGGTTCAGCATTAGAACTTTTTCCATGGGGCTGTGGCTTGTGGGTGGAGCAGACGTACCATGAGAAGAAACTCTCTCACACCAGTGGGCAACAGCTGAACAAAACTATACCTATTGTAAGAGAAGCCAAATTTCACTCACTGACTTCAAGAGCTGTCAGTTACTTCTGTTTTACATTGAGATTGAAACCGGCCATTTTTTTTTTAACCCAATAAACAAAACTATAATTAAAACAATCCAGTAAAACTGCCAGGTATCTGAAAGAGGCACAGAGAGCATAGAGAAAACAGTTCCAAGCATCCCTGCCTTGTAGCCAAATAATATATCTGCAATGCAAACAGAACACCTCCACATTTACAGTTTGGTAGGAGTTTTGATCAGCTTCAGGGTTCAGACCACTGCTAATTAAAGTCACCAAAAGTCTTTGCATTGACTTTAATGAGCACTGAAACAAGACTGGAACATAAAGCATTCTACCAAGAATTCAAAGTGGAAAAAACCCCAACTCTGGTAAAACTCTTACTTTGGTATTTTTGAAAGTTGAATGCCTGAAGGGACTATGCTGCTCTGGCTGTGCAGTTTCAGCCTCCATGGATAAAAAACCCTGCTGAGCCCCTCCTGACAGTGCCAGAGCTCCTCACACAGAAAAGTCCTCTGGCAGGTTTCATTACAATAATTGTGCAACAGTTAATAGTACACTGTGGAGAAAGTGGGCAAGAAAACACAAGGGAGTAAAACCCAGATGATCAATCATCCTTTTCCCTGACACTGTCTTTACGTGGGTTGTTTTCACCAGGAATATACACCAAATAATTGCCCAGATTCCTTGTTTTTTCAGCCTCATTTCTATGGCAAATGCCATTAGTCACTGTACTGTGGTGATTTAAAGCTGAAAACGTACTGTGACCTGAATCAAAAGACAGATTAACTTATCTGCTTTAACAAGGAGTTGCTTGAAGTCTTATAGGAAACACTGTATGAACTTACATTTCATAAAGCCAGTAATTGCTTTTCCTGTTACTTTTCTATGAGAGAAATACAAAAGGAAATGGGAGCTGGGTGCATAATGGGAACTGGGTTGCACAGCTCTAAGTCTGCAGGTCATCAATTCAAGGTAATTTAGCTGATGACTCCAGTGGTCTCAGCCCAGCTGTCAGGGGACAGGTGACCACACTTGGCCATCCACCAACGCTGAGACCTTGATGGCAATTCAGTGAATGCAGAGAGCTTTGACTGCCCAGCCTGGCCAAGCCTGGATCCTGTGCTGGGGGTTTGGCTCAGCCCCATCTGTTGAGCAGCTGCATTCAGCACGGGCAGGCATCGACCAGAGGTATCCAGGTCAGCCCCTCTGAGCACCACACCGAGGTCAGGCTCTCTCTGCCTCTGATTATGGAAATCAGAAAAGGCTGAGTGGATTCCCAGTGATACAGGCTCACCCCCTAAACAGCCCCAGAGGAGGGCTGTGTGGGAGGGATCTGCTAAGAGTCTACTGATGAGGATAAACAAGTAGGAGAGTTTTCAGCAAATGACCTCCAACAACGAATTTACTGAGTTACAGCATGTATGGACTGATATCCTGCAGGAAGGATCCATTCTCAGCTCCCACTCTTTCACTAGGAGAGATGCTCAGGTTGGTTTTCAGTGGGGTATTAGCTTAGGCATGGGAACCAGAGGCTTTTAACTTGAAAAGTTAGGACAGTGAGTTCTGACTTTTCCCCCCCCATCTGTGGACTCTCAGCAGAGATGCAGCTCCTCTACAGTGAATTTAAGCTGACTGGAATTGCTTTTCTTGGTTTCCTTCCACAAGTGACAGGTTGACAGCTACTGCTCTTGGAAGAAGACAGCCTTCCAATCCTCAGGTCACCATATGGTGCCAAATAATTTCTTTCATGTCATACCTGATTTAGAGCAGGAGGAAATAGAGCTAAGAGACCATCTCTCCCATTGTCCAACACGTGTCACTGAGTCATGCCCTGTTTTCAACGTGCCCTATCCCAACAAGCAATTTGAGAGCTGTGGTTGTCCTTCCAAGCTTTATAAATGTGCTAAATGGGGTGGATAGCTGGAGAAGAAATGTGCCGATGACTGTTAGACATTACAGGAGGGAATAAAGTGTCATAAATCAAAGAGACACAACACTATCACAACAGGCTAGCCAAGAATACGAACTGTAAGAGTTCTTATAATGACACCTATTTGTTGAGTCAAGAATTTCATCTCTAAGCTGTTCAGCGAGGCTTTACATCCCTGCTCTGGTCCTGCATTCTAAATGATCACCTACAAGAAAAATCTGAAAAAAAAGATGTGGGTTTTTTTTTTCTTGGGGAAAATTATCCTCAGTTATCCATGCTTCTTCCATTAAAAGAAAAAATCCAGGAAATCTAAAGCTGTGAAATATTTGCTTTTTCAAAGAGTTTTTAATTCTTCAGAGTACTTTTTGGTGTGCTCTTCTTCTTTAACGATGCTTAAAACTGAAGCATGCTTCCCACTGTGATATTTTGTCAGAAGAGCAAGCAGGCTAGAAAAGCAGAAGTGGGGAGCACAGTGTATGTCTAGAAATCAGGGAGAGTAAACAAAACAGCATAGAGCCACCTCGTTCCCACTCTAAATGGAAGACTATCTGAAGGAAGCACAGTAGATTACTTACCAGACTGTATTCCTCCACTTGGTGTTCCTTCCCCGGCTCCCCTTGCATCTTCTTCAGGCTCTCGCTGCAGGTCAATGTCCACAGCAGGGAAGGCAAGATCTACACAGTCTCCCTCCTTTCTTCCTAGCATAGCACTTGGTCCAAATGAATAGAGCAAGACAAGATTCCACTTGGATCAGAAAGAAATCACCTGCCCCCAGGTGGGGTGTTAATCCAGCCCTGCATTCCCTTTTTGGCAACAGACTTCACAATACCCTCACAGCTTTAAACACCATGAGGTGCAAGTACAGTTAATCTCCAAATACTTCACTTGCACCATAAAACAAGGCACCAGTCTTATTCCCATTCTTCAGTTGAACCCAGAGGCATGGTGGACGTGAGCCAAGAGGGGTCTGGAACATCCTGCCACTGCCTTCCAAACAGGCAGCCCATTTGGCCTCTTCTAGCACTGGGCAAAGCCTTAGTCCTTCATTTTTGGTGCTTTATTCCAATCCCTCTGCTGTTCCTCCACACACCAATTTGGTGCAAGAACAGGCCCTTTGGGGCTGCAGAGCATTCCCTGCAAGCAGGCAGAAGGGCCATGTAAAAATCAAATCCACATGACTGCAGTTACAGGCAACCAAAGAGAGGGTTGCTCTTCCAAGAAAAACTTTTCCATGTAAAAGAATTCTTAATCTCCCCTTTGACTGTCATTGTTGAAATGATGGCTTCACAGGCTTGAAATTTAAGACCCTATCGGCGTCTTTTCTGTTTGCTGTGATTTATGAATGGTTTCGCTGTTGATTATCCTCCAAGATTACAGCACAGCAGCCCTGACAGACAAGCAGAGGAAATTTCACAGGATAACAGGCAGCTCCTTCTCCGGGGCAGTAAGACAGGGAGATGTGTTTTGATTCAATATGTAACAATATCAGAGAATGCTGACTGGACACCACAGGCAATTGAATACTCATCATGTGGCACCCTACTCAAAGGCAAGCAGGGTCAGCAGAAGTCTTGATAATTTTTCTGTGCTTCAGAGCCTTTGCTCATTCTGTAACACCAT
The DNA here is from genome assembly GCA_013390045.1 of Picathartes gymnocephalus. NCBI lineage: Eukaryota > Metazoa > Chordata > Aves > Passeriformes > Picathartidae > Picathartes > Picathartes gymnocephalus. The sequence continues at coordinate 1,477,497 of WEKY01008187.1, forward strand.
GTTCCACTGGGGTTTTTTGTCTGGATTGTGGCACAAATCTACACGCTGCAGTCAAATATGAGAAGGCAACATTTTCATACAATCCTGTGCATGTTCTTCAAAGATCATCCTTCTTCCCTGCAGTCACAAAGTCTACTGCCTTGTCTGGGAGATGGACCGTCTTTGTTCAAGTCCAGGCTATTCAAAGGAAATTTGCTTCCTTTGATTTATTGCCAAGAACAGGCACTCCTGACCCCAGAAAAGGAGATTTTTGTGCTTTTCATTCCTATTTCCTGCCAGACAGTTTGTTCCAAGTCACTGCTAGGAGGGCTGTTTGTCTGGTGAAGGTAGCAGGGCCAGAGCAGGTGCAGCCATCACTTGAGGGGGCTGTGCCCTTCACTGGAGCAGACAGGCAAGACTTGGGAGTTGAGGTTGAAATAATTTCTGATGTAGGGGCTGCCTAAAAATAAACGAGTAGACATCTCAGGAGGTTTATTTTATCTCTTGATAAATAGCCTCTGCTTTTCAGGCAGAAAGTTTCCTTTTGATTTGAATTCTGCCACACTGCCCTGCAAAATTAATTATTATTGGCATGTGGTTTCCAGGTCCAGCACTATGGATGTGCTTCCTGCTCTTTGTACCACATCTGGACCTGTGCAGTGAGCAGTGCTTTGAATCATTTTGGGCTGAGGTGAACAAATTTGCAGTGTGCCTGGCAAGGGTGGTCTGGGCCTGACATACCTGGGTCCTGTTCTGTGGTCATATTCCCTTCAGTGATGCTGCTGCTTTGGTGCCTTTCAACACTGTGGAACACATGGCAGAGAGGGAAGGCTGCTCTTCTTTGGAGGGAACCAGAGAGCACAGTTACATCCAACTGTGGCCTGAGCCTTTCTTACTGGGACTGCAGTTACACTGTGGGTGTTCTCGAGGATCAGGTTTGACACTGAACCAGAATGGACATTCCTAGCATTCTTCCCGTTTTGCCACCCAGCCTGCTTCAGAAAAAGTCCTGATGTAGGTGTTTGTATCCTGTCTCTTTCTTCCCTCACTGTATTTGTCTTTCAAGCCTGGCAGCAGTGGAAGGAAACTTAGCACGTGATGCTGACACTCTGCCATGTCTGTGGGACGGCAGATTCCTAAAGTACTCAAAGCTAAGAGAATAGCTAGGAAAACAGAAGGCAGAGGACTCATAAAAACATGGAGAGGCTTGAATCCCAGTGGATTTGAGGCAGGATACCAGCTTTTATCCAGAAGCAGGGCTACTTATATCAGGAGGGCTGTCTGGGTTCCTGCCCCCACTGTCCACACAGTCCCTTTCTTATGACCTCCCACCTATTTCAGGACTGGGCCTGGGATTTTGTGTTTTATAAGAAATAGATCAATGAAAAAAGAAGTTGGAGAAGCTCTGAGACGTGTGCTTCAAAAAGTCCTCTAATTATTGTTGTCAGGATTGCAGCTCTACTTGGGAGTGAATCTTAACAGATACAGTCATGCTGGAATATTTTCCTAGTTTTCTACTACTTGACTCCTTATTTACAGTTGTTTTACACTCAAATTCACAACTAGGCAGGGTTTTTCCTTTGGAGTTAGTGCTGGTGGTGGAGGCCACTGTCCCCCAGCCTGTGCCTTCACACACTGTACCACTGTGCTTGCACCTGTTTGTCTCTACTCAGCTGCTTCAGAAAACTCCCCTCCAGGCTTTTCCTTCCTCCTTGTTCCACCATACACACAAGGGCCCAGTTTCCCTCTTCCCAAGCCAAGACACAAGAATGTACCAGTCCCTGGTGATTCCTTCCAGCAAATTAAGAAGTGCTGAACTAAGAAGGGTTTCAGTAAAGCAACATGGCCTCAACTGAAAAATGTGTTGTTTTTCTCCTTCGATAGGGCACTGTGCAATATTTAAATCCTGTTTCACCAGGCCTAATTCTACCACACCATATCTACACCTGTGTCTGCACACTGAATCCTTCACTGAGTTTCCATTCAGGCTGATTTTCACTGGCCAAGAGCAGGATACTGTGACTCCAGGAGGACTCTGACCAAAGTCTCAGTCATTTCCATCACAACCATCAGGACAGGAGCGTTTCTTACCAGCTGCCTGCCCTGTGCTTTACACAAGAGAGCTCCAACTTGGGTGAGCAACCCACTACTAACTTTAAACAGATTACTAATCATAACCATAACAACAATAATACCAACACAGCACACACATGCGCTGCAGAACAACAACCATAATAACAATATCAACATTAGATGTGTGCACACATGCCCTGCAGAACCAGCAGCAGTTTTGCCAGGCAGAAGTGAAGTCAACATCCCTGCCAGCGCTGGGGGATGCTCAGCAGTGCTCAGTGTCTTCAGCTGTTTGGAGCTCAGCAACTCCTACACCATAACAACCACTTCTGAGCTGAACACACTTTGTACTGAAATCTACCTTTAGAAATACACATTATTTAGGTTCAGGAAAGATTGGATTGCAGTTTTCTCAAAACAAGAAACAGAAAAACCACTGCTCCCCAAGTTAAAAGAGGGCTTTCTAGGACAAAAGGACAGTGCACTCACCCCTGTCCAGTGTCTCTTTGTCCTGCTCCTTTTTTCTCCAAGGAGGAAAGCAGCTCTGAAGACACTCCTTCCCCTTGCACACATGGTCTTGAGCCAGTTCAGGAGAGGGGCAGGGGAACTGGGCTGCAGGGGAACTTCTGGGCTGAATGCCTGACTTCACAGTGTTAACTGGCCAGAGAATCCTATTACGTGATAGGTAGCGAGCCAGGGACTAATTTATGGAAATTTTGACCTTCAGTCCCCTTTGACATTTTCAGATCAGCCGTAGCCTGTGTGAGACATGAGAGCCCTTACAGTAAGGGGCTCTAAATCAGCCTGTGCAGCTGCTGGAGCCGACGAGTGGGTCAGAGGTAAGAATTCACTGAGGTTCGTGTGTGGGCTGCTCAGTGCCTGTTTGACATTTACAAATCAGTGACATTCCTCTGCACAGCTCAGGGCATACAAATCGCTTCAGTCACTCTGAGGAGGGCCCCTCATTTCAGTCAAAGGTGGATTTGGGCATCCTTAGCCTTTCCTTTTGACTTGAGCAAGAACATATCTAAACAAATCCAGCTTTACCACCCTACAGTGGGATCTGCTCCCTCAGGAGGATGCAGTGGGGGCACTTTTAGGTTCAACCCAACCTCCAAGGACTTTGTGCCACCTTCATGGTTTGGGTGTGAAGCTTTTATCCCTTGGTACAGTATCAGACCCCTCACATTTTCATTAGTTGCCACAACAAACATTGTGTTTGTCCATTTTGTAGCACAGACAGTCTCATTTCCACTGGGTGCTGGGCCAATGACTTGAACCAAGAGAAGGCCAGTTGGATTTCAACTGTTTCCCGTGGAAACCTATTTGCCAGGACTAAAGCTCCACCAGGCTGAGCCACATGAGTGGGCTTGCCCCAGATTTCTCACAGTCTAGACTCTATGTAGAGAGAAAACCTGATGAGAAAAACATAGCCAGGGCTGTGGACAAGGTAACATTAGTCTCAGCCGGTTATTGTGCAACAAATGACCATATTGGCTTCAGCCAGCCTGACCTGTTTAAGCACTGCTGCTTCTCTGAACCTCGAGGGTTAATATGGACTCTCCATTCCCCTCTGTGCTGGCAGTGCCTCTGGCACACGATGCTCCTCCTGGCTAGAGGCTGTGCTGCGATTTGGGATGCCCTTCCATGGTGTTTATGGTGGCCTTCACCACACGATGGCTGGGATAGGGAGGCCAATTCCTTGGTTGTGGACCAGGTGTGGAGCCAAAGAATGAGGCGTGAGGGAGCAGGAGGTGCGAGGGCTGCCATGTGGGGACATGGCAGGTTTGTGCATCTCAGTAACCAAGACTGCCAGGGTGACCTGCTGCCTTGGTGAAGCCGCCCTTTGCCACCTCAAAGGGAAGAGGGATGATGGCTCTTGAAAGTCTCTTCCCTCACGCCCACGACACTGAAGGGAAAGGCTACATTGGGGGTGCAGGTGTGAAAGAATGATGAAAATCAGAACTGAGGGGGAAATCAGCTATGAGCGCAGGAAAAGTTGTGACAGTAGTGAGGGAATGAGTGAAGGGAAGCTGTGGCCCTGTGATGGCGTGGGGTATGTGGCAAGGCCCCTTTCCCAGCCTTGGGAGTGTGCAGAGATCGAAGAGGGACGAAAATCAGAACGGAGGGGAAAATGGGACGTAACTGAGAGAAAACTCGGACAGCAGTGAGAGACTGAGCAGCGGGCAGCCGCCGCCCATGGGTAGGTGTGTGGGGACACCCTTCTCCCGCCGGCCGAGCGCGGGGGGTGCCCTGTCCCCTCATGAGGGAGAGGGCGTGCGGGCGGCGCCGACCGCGCTCCGTGCCTGGGAAGCGCCCGGGAACATGCAGCCGGGACAGAGCTGGGGGGCCGGGGGAAGGGGAGGGCGCTCCCCGGCTCCCTCCCACCCTCTCCGGATAAATGAGCCGCCGGGAGGCGCGGGGCGACGCAGCCTGTGGACGAGCGCGGCGCATCCCTGTCCCGTCCCCGTCCCGTCCCCCGCTGCGCCCAGCGCTCCCTGCCGGCGGGGCCGCCCTGGGCCCTGCCGCGCGTACTCGGCCGCGTCCCCGCGGGGCTGGGCGGGGGGATCGGGCTTCGCTTCCCTTCCCCGGGAACGCCTGAGGGCGGGGGCGGCCGGGCGGGCAGGGCCAGGGCTGGTGAAGGGGAGGCGGCCGGGACACCCCGGTCTGGCTGATGCTGGCGCTGCCCCGCGCAGCACCGGGCTCCGGCAGGCTGGTAGCGGCGGTCGGGACTCAGGAGGGGCCCCCCGGGCTCCCTTCCCCTTCCCTCCCTCCGCGGCGGGCGGCGCTGGAGGATTTTCTCCCGCCGCGGCCCCCTCGCTGTCCCCCAGACATGGTAGGTCACCTCCAGCTGCAAGGGATGGACGAGAGCCTGAAGGAGAAGAGCCGGGAAGGCTTGCTGGACAGCCCGGACTCGGGGCTGCCCCCCAGCCCCAGCCCCCCCTTCTACTCGCTGTCGCCCGGTGAGGGCCGAGCAGGGGGCAGCGGCGGTGCGGACCCCCCGGCCCCGGGCCACCGGCGAGAGGCCAAGGACGGCAAAGTGGTAAGAGCCAAACCGGGGCACCGGGCTCTGTCCCCTCCGGGCCCCGCGGGGGAAAGGCTGGCCGAGCCCTGGAGCGGGAGGCAGGCAGGAGGGCGCCTGTGACCGCTGCCTGGGCACCCCTGGGCTGAGTTGCCCCCGCAGTGCCGCTCCACCGGCCGCGGGCACTCGGGGCTGCCGGTGGTGGCTGCAGTCCGGTGTTGGCAGCGCCGCTGCTGTGCCAGGCAGGGCTTGGCCCAGTGCCGGGCAGGGTTTTTGGATACACGCACGGGGTGTTGGCAGTTTGGCTGGGTGAACTGTAATAACGGTGTGGGAGTGAAACCCAAGTCTGAACCGGGCTCCCCTGCCCACCTTCGGAACAGAAAAGTTTAGTTGTTTCTCAGTGACACTGCTCTGCCTGGTAGGTACAGGTTGGAGCTGCATCCATCCGGACCGAGGCAGGGGCGGCTGGCTCCCAGCCATCATTCCGCCCTGGCATCCCACATCTGGTTTGTGAGGAGCGTGGAGCCACGTTTGCTTTAGCCCTGGCTGAAAGAAAGACAAAAGTGCCCTTTAGCAGGGGCAGGGTAGGGGTGTGTGTCCGGGGAGTTGGTGCGGGACAGGGTCTGGGGAGGGCTGTGTGCCGCTGCCCTTTGCTGGAGCTGCCTGAAGGATTTGTCCGCTGGCGGCCGAGCGGAGCCGGGGGTAGTGGTTTGTAAGCTCAGACAGCTGGCAGAGCCCTGCAGGTTTCGGTCAGCCTGATGCAGTGCCAGTGAAGCGGTTGAACGTGGAGTAGTATTTGGGTAGATTTATTATGACTATTATTCTGCTTTATTTGTTTATTTCTATCCCTGAGCTATTAAACCTCTTTTTAAAACACAACGTTCAGAGCATAAGCAATGGTGGTGGTGGAGGTTTTTAAAGGATGATGAAAGTTCTTCCCCAGGGCTCTTTAAAAATTTTTTAAACATGTATAAAAGATGTTTGTAGGTGTATTCAACGCGGTTAATTGGCTTCTATATGGAATGAAAACTGCAGCACAAATCTTTCCATGAGAAAAACTTACCTACCTATGGTTTAGTGACAATTCAAAGACTTCTTTCCCGGAGAGACATTTTGCAATGACTGCTCACACCCTCGTGCACTTTCTCAAGTTCTAAGGCTGTTTGAGTATTTTACTGAAAACTGCCTTTTATGCCAAAACCTTCCCCATGAACAATGACTCCTCACAGTGGAGAGGGTGAGGTGTTATTATGAAAGTCAAATCTCAAACCTGCTAACGCCTCAGTTCTTAATATGGAGCCTTACCTGCAGATGCCTGGGCGTGTGTGCCATCTCGATGGGAGTGTTTATGTACAAAGTTACCCACACACCGCTGATTTGGCAGGATCAGGCTGTTGCTATGTGTCTGTAAAGTGAAATGGGGGAGGAAGGTGAGTGAAGGCTCCTGGACCAAAAAACAGCAGGGGTGGAGGTGTCTACAGAACTCTGAAGTGGGGATATGACGTCTCCATTCCAGTAATATGACAGTTGGCCACCACTCCACCCAATAAGGCTCTTAGATATGGAAGAAGAAAGGACATCAGAAAATTTATTTCAGTTCATGGGCTGTTAGGATTGAGAGTTTTAGTGCATGACTCCTACAGGGGAAAAAAGTTATTCCTGTGATCTGTATAAGGTAAAATTAAGTTTTCCAATTGTTTTGATCATTAATGAACATTTTAGACACTTCAGAAAAGCTCACACTGTAGATGTTTCAAAATTCTGTATCACATTGCAAGGGTAGCCCTGGGTCCTGCCTAGAGTATGGGTTCCATACACTGGGAATGTATGGAATTCCGTGCTCTTAGCAGGTACAGAAGGTTGCAGGGATCCAAATGCTGAAATCGGTTGGACTGTATTATTTGGGATGGTGCTGGGCTCTGCTCTTTAACTCTGTTTGGTCCACTGCAAAACAATGAAGTAAATAGGAATTTTCACTCTATTTGAGTACAGAGAGTTTCACTTCCTCTCATTTTCCACTGTGCACATACTGTACTTGCAGCTGTTATTAAAGCAGGAAAAATATGGAGAGCATTGCTTGCTTCATACTTATAAATTGCAGCATCTAATTAGCTTTAATTTTGCCATTTAACAACGGCTTGCAGCTCTATGAGCAGTTATGCAACTCATGAATGTGCTTCTGTTGAAGTCTACTCCTCTGCTGTTCATCAGAGCATGCAGAATTGGCAAATCAATAATTGCAGCTATTTGCACACCAAGAAATGCTTTTTAAAATCGCCTGTTATATTGGTGTTTGTTTTGCTTATAAACGTGACAGAGCCAGGAACGCAGCCTGCACTCTTTGTGTTGGAATACTATAAAACCATATATAAGCTCAGTCACCAAAAGCCAAAGTTCTAGTATGTACAGTTACAATAAATTGCTGTCAGGTGAAGGAAACAGCATTCCAGATCTGAGTGAAGTATTTCATACTATTTTTTGCTGCAGAACTATCAAACACCCACTGGTGTGAACCCAGTTGCATTCTTCTGCAGTCAGCTATTTTGCTCCAGATTCACAAATACGTTACAGAATTTTTCTGCTTTGGGACAGCCCTTCTCATGCAGACTAAAAGGAGATTGCATGCCCTTATCGAAGAGTTTCTTGTGTGTAAAATCTGTGCTCTCTCTGCTCTGTGTTATTAACTGTGACTCTGAAAAAGTAAACTCTCTGCTCTTTAATAAGCACAACTTTGTTTCAAAGACAATGCACCATTTATTCACATTTAACCAGCCAATTTGGGAATAGCTTTGGGATCCAAGAAAATATGAAAGGCAATTTAGGGCCAGAGTCATAAATACCACAAGTTCAACACCATTTAGGGACTTTTTTTTTCTTTTTCATTTTACTTGTAATGCAGGATAAATTGGCTTTTATTTCTTCAAATAAAGTCCATGTAGGGAATTTGTCAAGTGTTTTGTGCTTAAGTGCAAATATCCTAAGGAAAATAGAAGCTGACTTCTACCTAGTTCTGCCTTTTAAATCTGAAACATTATTAAATTGATTCTTATGGCTTGGGTTACTGAATTCTCTAGGCTGTGCCTATGAAGCTGGGCCAAAAGGAACAGAAGTACAACAAAATAAATCCTGAATAATATGCACAAAGAAGCAGTTGCTGAAAGTGTAGGGAATGAAATGACATCAAAGTACCCATATCTGCTTAGAGTTTTCCCTGTTGTTCTTGCCCTGGGATACAGATTTAGGCTAGAACAACTGCTTTTGGACTGTGCTGAAATAAGTGCTTTGCATTCATCACATAACTCCTAATGGATATCAGGGGACATCAGGCTCACATTCATCTGCAGAGCTATCCATCGGACCTTCTTGAAGCAGCAGATACTGTGTTCTTCCCCAACAATGAAAGGAACTTTTGCCACTGCAGTGAGTTCCTTTTCTTTGAAAGACTTAAGTATTTGTGCACTCAACCTGCTTCAGTGAGCACTGACTTCTGTGGGACTATATCCCTGTGAATCAGCTGTAGGGATGTAGGAATTTCTACTTACAGTCAGGAGTAAGAATGATTCAAATCACTCTCATGTGGTGGGAGGAGATTCCAGCTTCATCTCAAGTACGGAGAAGGAGACCTTGCCCCTTGGCACAGCCTTCACAGGCAGCAACAGGGTCCTAACAACATGGTCCAAGTCAGCATTTGTGCCAACCCTGTTGGATTAATGGCTCATATTAAAAAAAGCCCAAAGAACTCAGAACATCCCTTCCTGACATGCAGCATTTTGGAGACCCCTTCGGTCACAGAGCCATCATCTCATCCTACACTGAAAGTGCTCCAGGAATGGGGCACTGTCTTGTAGGGATTGGGTGGGGAACATGGCAATCAAAGGCTTTCAGACCTGCCAACACCTACACTGAAAGCACAGGTGAGGGAGGCCCAGCACCCCGGCCTGAGCCAGCTTGCAGCCCCCACACGAGGCAGGGGATGTGACTCTCCAAGGCCGTGTGTGTCCCAGCAGCTCTGGGAAGCTGGTGTGGGGAGCCAGGCACCCATCTGGCACCACAGCAGGGTTTGCCTCAGGGTTTGTTGGCAGCCTGGCATCCTGACCCATTTCTGAACCACTCCCACGGGGCTGGATCCTGCAAGAATTCCCCAAGCTTCAGTTCCACCCTGTGTCCTCTCCTGGCAGAGGCTAATCCCACCAGGCTGTTCCCTGTCCCTCAGCCCCATCCAGTTCTGGATATGCATCCACTCCTCTTCCTCCTTGGTGGAGGACAGGGAGTGGCTCTGGGCCTCACTTGATCTGCCTCACCTGATCTGACAGATGTCCCTTCTGGGCAGATCAGGGCAACGTGTGTCAGGATCTCATCATCTGCTCTGAAAAGTGTGGCTCTGATGAAAGACATTGAGGGTGATGTCTTCTAGCTGTTGAATTTCCATGGTGTCCCTGTGTAACCCTGTGGACAATAAGCAAAGCAGCACACATTTCCCACTTGAAATAAAAGAGAGAGATAAGCAGGAAGGATGTAATTCTTTGAAATAATAAAGCCCTGCTTTCTACCTGAGGTTTGCATTTACTGTTATCACCTCCCAATATAATCTCATCCGGCTTTAGTATAAATTACTCGTAACGTGCAATATGAGCAGATATTGGGAAAATAAATGGTCTGTTAAACAAATATTGCTTATCTTCTAGAGCGGAGAATGTAGATGTGTGTCAAATAACTCAGCCAGATCTTTCATTATAGCTGTAAATAACAGCTGAGTAAAGTGACATTTTCATGGACCTGACATGTTACCATAGTGGGAAAATGTGGTGAGAGATTTGCTTATGCCCCAGCTAAGTTAGGAGCTGGGAATTTGGGAAGCTGTATCCTGTTTGTAGCCCTGACACTTGGAAAGCTGTTTCCCCTTACAGTCCCTAGAGATCTAATGCCACATCTTAGTGCCTTCCATATAATGACCATAGCAAAAGGAGTCGGTCAGTTCTGGTTTTTCATGCTCTCTGGGGAAAGGTTTTGGGGGTTTATTTATTTCGAGTCACGTCAATTTCCTTTCCTTTTTCTTGCTTTGCTGCCTGGAATTTGGCAGTTAAAGAACAGTCAATGCTGTCGTTGAGCTGTAGATTGAATTCCATTCAGCAACCAATTTTATCTCTGTTTATCTATCTGCTACTTGCAAAAAGCAGAGTTTAGCTGCCCAGGCCGTTACATGCCTGAAAGGCATCAGAGTTAAGGCAGAGGGAAAAATGCAGCCAAACAAGAAAGCTCTTCAACTTTTTAATAAAACTGTAACTCTTTGCTGGTTGACACAAATTATGTACTGGAAAATAAATAAAATTAATTGCACATTTACTGCTTAACATTCACCTCGGATCTATTTTGTAAACACTCTTTCATTTTGTCTTCTCAACCTTCCGTGCCTACCAGACTCCTTCTGTCCTCGCATAAAGGTGACAGAGTTGTGGTGGCTTTTGTGGAGCTGCATCTGGTAAGTACCAGCACGGCTCCAGTTATTGGGACAGATGAATCAGGTCCCCACTGCAGCATTCCAGCACAGCAACCCTTGGATAGACAGACCTCGACTATGGATCACTTGTGAACAGCCTGGTCTAAAGTGACGTGGGCTTCTCCTCTTCACCATCAGTGACTCCCAGGAGTGTGCAGCAAGCTCTGCTCCCTGCCAGTCTATCCATAGTGCAGGATAATATGGAAACGTACCTTATTTGTGGAGTGTCTGGAGATCACCAAGTGATTCCCAGAAACGAGCCAGAGATCATGATTTTCTCAAGGAAGCTCAGCAGTCCAATGCTCCTCTTCTTTCAACCATTCCTGTGCAGAAGGAAAAATAATTGAGTCAGTATTTTTTTGACAGGCAGAACATTTTTGGGTTTTTTTCCTTAAAGCAGATTGGAAGGAATTGGTGTCAAACTCTTGCCAAAAAGCCAGCTTTTGACATGTGCCAAGCATATAACATTTCAGCCCCAAAGACAAGCTCATATCCCCTGTTCCTTGCTTCCCAGCTCCAGATGACTCACAGGAGCCAACATTTCAGAACATCACTGGAGGGAAAACAAAATGTCACCTGAAGTGCCTTTCAGTGGCTGCTGTGTGAAACCTGTGGTTGCTGTTTAGTGACCCCTTCACGGCATGCAAGCAAATCAGTTGCTGTTTGGTGAGCAGCCTGTGGGGTCTTACAGATCTCTATTTTTAGGCTGTACTTTGTAGGTTATTTCCATCTTCCATGTGCAGGCTTCCAGGTTACTTCAAGGTTTCTGACCTGCAGCAGCTCACAGAAGAGAGGTCTGACTCTGTAATGGTCTCGCCAGGCAGTAGAAATTCTGGCTTTGGCCTGTCCACGTCCACAGTTGTTGCAGCTTTCTAAACTAAGCCAAGCCTGCAGGTCTGAAGTTGGTGCTCATCTACAGCATATGAAATGCCTTTTGCCACCCTTCCCTGCCCAGAGCAAGGTTAACTGTAACCCCCAAAGGAAATAGTCTCATCCAGAACTAACCTGGAGAATACTTCATCCTGCTCTCACCAAGTTCAGCGGCAGCTTTTGGACTCTGATTGCTGTCAGTCATGCACACCAGCACCTCCGTTTCTCTGAGCACACTGGAGTTGTTTGTGCAGCGTGTTCTTGTTTCCTGTTCCCTGCTGTGGGACTTGTGCTTTCCACAGACAGCGACTGCTGCCGTGCCCACGCTCTGACCGAGCAGCACCCCCGGCGCTCCGCGGGATGGGAATGCTGTTCCCATGCACACGCTGGGGGCCAGGTGCCCCAGCAATGTTCCTGCTGAGCCACAGGAAAGGCTTCATCTCCTGCATCCCGGGGACGTTCAGAGCACACTTAGTGTCAGCATTTGTTAGCAAGAAGTGTGAAGGCTTGTTTGCCTGGGAGCACTTCTTTGAAACTCCTTCTTTAAAGGGGGGATACGCGTCCCCAGCCTTGTTTCCTTCACCAGTTCAAGCAGTCTGCATCGCTCTGCAGGTGAACCCCCAAAGGGCAGCCTGCCTGCTGTTCACAAAGATCATGAGCATGTGCGAGTGGTGTTGGACTCCTGCACCCCAGTGAACCTCTTCTTATGTACAGAATGTCTTTAGAAGGAGTGCTGGCCATGTGCAGACTGTTACAAGCTGGACATCTGCACCCTCGTGAACTGAGGCTTGTCTGATGTAAACAATTCACATTTCAGAAGCAAAGAGCTTTATTTATGACCAGAAAGGCTGCCCTTGCCCTCCCCTGTCAAGAGTGTTGAAAGCAATTCAGGGATGAACTTTGCCTTTTGGCCAGTGTTTGCTAGGGAGGGTGAACATATATACATATATATATATATATATTTCTTTTTTCCCTCCATACTAATGCAGATACTGTTCTGTTTTGACAATGGAACATAAATATTCATTCAAAAAGAGGGGTTGGCCATTTTACTTTATAGTACAACTTTACACTGTAGTAAAGTGCAAGGATATTTCAGTATGAAAAGGAGAAACAGCTTTGTCGCTTTGGAACACAGAATTGAAGGGCTTGGCAAATTCAGATGGAGCAGTAAGATTTTTTGCCTTGGCCTGAGGCAGAAAACCCGAACCAGTAGAGGAAAGCAGACCCCAGTTAGCCATCTACAGACCCTGCACAGAGGCTGCCAGCCATCTCCTTTAAAGAGATCCTGTCTCCCTGTGCGTCATAAATATCTGCTGACAGAAAAGTAGTGGCAGAGACTGAAACCTGCAGTGACATTTTTCCAGGAGGGCAGGATTAGGCTTAATTAGCTGCTGGGTTTGGTCCAGGCACCAGACACAGGATCCCCATATGTGGGAACTGGTGTTTAGGAGCACTCCAGTACAGAGAAGTGGGATTAGTAATTTCTGTTGTGGGCAGAGGAGCCTGGGCTGGGCTGTGACAATTTGTCAGAGTAAGTAACTTCAGGGTGCAATTAGTCTTAAAAATCCAGTTTTCGGTGTCATGAATTGGAGCTGCTCCATAAAGTCTTGGCTTGCAACTGGCTTCCTGCATTGCAGAGGCCACAAGGTGCCCCAGTGTCTCACCCCACCCTCAGTTTTATGGTTAACAAGAATGTCCTTTGGAGCACAAGAGCCATTTTTGGCACAGAGACTTGGGGAACAGCAAGTCTATCACTTCCTCTGCTGGATTGTTGCAAGGGATACATGATTTTATGTACATATTTGTATGTATATTTATAAAAATACATATAGATGTCTCACTAGGGTAGACCTAAATCCTTTAAATCAGCCTTAGGCCCTATCACTGTGTTAGGTCAGACATGGAGCACTTCTCCATGCTGACGTATTTTTGAGACTTGTTAATTCCTAGCAGTAAAGGCAATATCAGGGCTGAAGAAAACTTGAAAAGTTCCTATGAGAAACAAGAAAGGAGGAAGGAAAGGCAAGGTTTAATTTCAACAAAGAGATACTGCAGCATGAAGTGGCAGAGCTGTGGGCACAGTCACTCACCTGGCAGGTGTGCTGGGGCAGAGGGAGGTGTTGGTAGGTGAGGACAGTCCAGGTGTTATGTTGGCTGCTCAGCTGCCAGCCACAGCACATTGTGAACTATGCCAACCCCATCTGTTGTGTCCCAACGTTTGCTGTGCTCTCCTTCCCTGCAGATGCCTTACCTGCTCCTGAACCCATCCATGCCAGAGATAAGGCCTCGAATGTACCCTGTGTTTTTTGGAGAAAGCATTGAGGTCAACCCTGAGCCCGTGCAGGAAATCAGGTACAGATGGGATTGGGTGGGTAGATGGGGTTTTCTGTCTTTTCTCTGGTGCTTCTGCCAAAAATTAAAATATGTTTTCAAATGGGAGTTATGGTTATTTTGATGGAAAGGGAAGGACAGGTGGGAGGGTAATTCCTGAATTAAAGACACTGACAACAGCAGAGGCAGAGGGGAGGAGGCAGGAACTGCAGGGAGGCTTTAACAGAAGGCAGCTTTTTCTTCCAAGGCCAGCTCAAATCCAAGGCTATGGGAGGAAACCGCTACCATCTGTGGGCTTGATGGCCTCCACTAAGTAATCTGATGGTCTTCACGCTGTTCCCAGATGACTTGTATCTTCAGAAGAAGCAACACCCTTCAAATTGGCACCTGTTTTTGTTCACTCTTGCCACAGAGAAACCAACATTAGACAGCCCACAGAGACTGAATGAGCTCCTCCTTGTGAGGAGATGGTCCCTCAAGGCAGTGATGGAGATGTTCTGCCCTCCTGTGGGGCTGGTGCTGTGGCCGATGGATAAATGTTGGTCTATACTCTTCTTTTGCTCATTTGCTGGTGTGGAATGTACCCTGCAAACAGCCTGGAGCACTTACACACAGCTTGGGGCAGGGACAGTGGGAGGACTGTACACCCCCTCAACCTACGCAAACGTCTCTCTGGAAATGTACCCCAGTAAATCTCTGCTGGCTGAGGAACTGCCAGAGGGCATGTTTTTATGGTGATCACATTGGGGTCTTGTTTTATGCGTGCTGAATGGCTTGCTTACACCCTAGCTGTGCAAAAGACATTACAGCAGCTCAGATTACACGCGCTGCACAATCAGTCAGCCCCCCTCTGGGTGGGGGTAATGACAAGCACACGCCCAGCTTTTAATCTTTTTTACGTGGAGCTGCACATTCCTTGGCTGCTGATTGCTGGAGGAGCGTTTGGGGAGTGGGGAAAACCAGTTGAAGTCCTGCTGTTCCCCCTGGCTAGGGATTCTAGGAAAAGCCCTTTTTGTGGCCTTACGTCCACACATCCTTTTTGGATGACAGCAGAAAAAAGGCAGGGCAGTGACAGCCTTTTGTGGCTCTTCATCTGTGGGTAGTTAGGTGGCCAGTTCCTCTGAGACCAGTGGCTTGGCTGTTGGGCAGCCATAGCCCAAAATATCCCTTTGCTTTACCTGCTTTTTCAACATTCCTTGGATTTTCTGTAGGCTCCAACAAGCAACCTCACCCCTCATCTCCCATCACTCAGATTTTTTGGTTTGGGCATTTTTGTGCAGTGATGGCAAGGTGGTGTAAAGGAAAAAGACAAACAGCCTTGACAGCTCGACAAGTCCATTACAAGGTGTTTGCCTCCAGTGTAGCTCTCAGGGCTGAGTTGAGGCCCCAGTGGGACCCATAGAGAAAACCAGAGGAACAAGAGTGTTTCTTGGAGTCTGTGCAACAAAATGTTTTCTGCCCGGGTATGACCACACTGCAGAAGTGCTGAGATGAATTCACAGCAAGGTGGGGTTCCAACAAGATTTCCCAGTGGCACAGAGTCCTCCTGGCTTTGGGTTGTAGAGTTGGCATCTGCCCCAGTGTCTGTGCAGTAAGAGGTGGCAAATACTGCCAGCTTCGAAGGGTTAGAGCAGAGTCCTGCCTGTCTTACCTCCTTTGCTGCCTGGGCTGTGCTCCTGATACCTTGCCGTCCTCTGCAGGTGCAATTCCGAGGTGAAGTACGACTCGGAGAAGCACTATCGGGATGACATCTTCTACGGCCCCATCCCCACCGTCACCACCTACAGCGAGACCATCATCACTGCTCCCAACTGCACCTGGCGGAACTACAAGTCCCAGCTGATCTTCGAGCCCCGCCAGAAGCCGGTGAGGTTTCAGAGCACCACCATCATTTTTCCTAAGCGTGCCAAGAACATTTACCGGACCACCCTCAACTACAGCTTGGGTTGTGCCAAGCGCTGGTTTGCTTCCAGCGTGCAGCTGGAGCTCTGTGAGGAAACCAACCCGTGCGTCATGTACAGCGAGAGCCTCTGATCCGCCCGGCCGCTGGCACCTGCGCAACCCCGGGGGGCCGCGACCTTCGCCGGGGCTCTGGCTGGGCCTTGCTTGGTGGCGACTGAATATTCATGGCTGGAGAACGCCCTCGTCTCGGGCGAGGCTGAACTGGCTGGGAGGAGGCTTGCAGGGCACAGGATGGTTGTGATCAGTGAGAAGCTGGCTTGTATTTTGCGACGTTCCTGACATTCATGATCTGGATTTTATTTTTTGGGGGGTTTTTATTTCCCCTGCCCCCGAGCGTATCTATTTTTGGCTTGTGTTTAGATGAAATCAAGATGACAAAGGACCCTGTTACCCGTAGCAGAATGATGCCTGATAAGCTCTGTAGGTCTCGTCTAGCACATAGGTGAGAGTCACTGTGAGCTTCAGAGCTATTTTGGGCTCTGCAAAGGGAAGACCAACTGCAGAGTCAGCGTCTGGTCGGCCCAGCACACACCAGGCCAGATCTCTTTTAGAGCTGAAATGCAGGGGAGGTGGTTATTTGTATCAGTACATCACAGCTTGCTCCAACAGCTCATCTGAGTGAGAGCTGCCCTATTACAGCACCACAGCCACCTCACTTCCTGAGAGGAGTGGAGACTGTCAGCCCAAGAAAAAGAGGATTTGAACAGGTCCCCCAGCTCTTGCTAGCAGCTGGATGTTTGTATACCATAGCAAGGCACAGCACAAATCCCAGGAGATGGGAGAAAGGCCTGCCCTGATGCACAGACCCATCTTCTGTGAGCCCAGCCAGGAGCAAGCAGGGAGATTGAGGAAAATGACCAGCTGAAGGGCTAGTTTCTAAAGTGACTGAGTGATCTAGGAGCCTGGTGCCCCTTTATTAAGTGTGCCATGCTGTTCACTGCCTCTGACACCCAACTGAAGGGATCTGTATGCACTTGCAGCCCTGCTGAGTTTCAGGGTGTGGCTGTATTGCAGAGAGGAGTGTAGGGCAAGAAGATGCTCTGTGGCTTCAAAGAAGCCAGGGCAGGGTTAACTCACCCTCTCAGTAGTTTCCATCTCTGTGGCATGAGCAGCTTTGCTGCCTGTAGAGGAGCACCCAAACTTTCTCAGCATAGAGCTTGAAGGATTGAAGAGCCCAAATCCATCCAGGTTTTCCTTAATCAGCCAGGCTATAGCACTGAAACAGGTACTTTACAAGCAGCTGAGCTGTCTCTGCAAAAAGACCAAGAAGCTGTGAGCAAGAGTCAGTGCAGCCATTCTAAGGTAAACTATTCCCCACTCATGAATCCCATCTCCTGGTATATCTTCACTTTGGTATCTTGCTGAAAGTCTGCAAGGGCCTGGATTCCCACAAACATATAACTTTTGAAAATAGCACAGAATTTTTGTCTCCAAAAATCTTACCAAGAATTCTTGCATGCTGCTCAGACTTAGAAATAACCACACAGCTCCGGAAATTAATTTCCAGCTTTCTCTCTTCTAAACTTTCCATTTTGTTCCTGACTTGCTGTGAGTCTGATGGAGTTATTTCAGAGCACAGTTGAGCAGCCAAGTCAGAAAGCCTATTAACAATGTCAACAAGACGTAGCTGATTGCCCAGAACAGTTGACGCACAAACCCACAGAGATTTAAAAAAAAAAAAACGAAAAAACTTGAAAAAATAATAAAATTAGTGACTTATAAAGATACTTTTTCCATCAGTTTCAAAAAGCAGTTGGTAAATGTGACCAGAACTGTGACCTTTATGAAAAAGAGTTCTCTTGTTTAAAATGTAGCACAGTTTTTCCACCAGAGGTAAATATAAAGTCTTTAAATGCAAACTTAAATCCTGACAGCTGAAGCATCATTAGTGCTGAAAGATGTGTGTTATGGCAGTGCTGAACTCTGCCTCTCTACTGGGAGTTAGAACTTGGTAGGGAGAAACCTCTCAAAGGATTTCCAAGGCTTCCACCTACTGTTGAATTCTTTACAGCAGCACAAACAAGGATTATATTTGTTATTGGTCAGATTCTGCTGTCGCTGTCTGTCAGCATCAAAGCCTGGAACAGCAGCATCTGCCTCCAAAGGGATTATTATTCCTGAAGCAACCCTTCTCCCCAAGGCTCCAGCAAACAGGAGTGCTCTGAGCTGGCTTAGGCAGCAGGGAGTTGGTGCTTGGATGAACGTGGTCCCAAGTGCAGCGAGGTTGGGGATGCACTTCTTGCTAGTTCATCTCGGGGTCTGTCCTGGTGGCCACGTGCTGCTGAGTGAGCCTTGGGGGCAGGGGAGATACCCCTCTGCCTTCCCGGGGACACGTGGAGGCTCTGGAGGGCTCAGTGCCTGCATCCCTGGGAGTCTGTGCCAAGGGGCAGGTTTCCAAGCTGGCAGCAGTGTAATCCAGGTCCAAAAGCAAGGCCGGGACTCACACCCAAGAGATTCCAACAGATTGGACTGCAGGCACCTCGACTGAGCAAGCATAGAGACAGGCTGACCTCAGAGCCAAGGGGTTCCAGACTCTCCCTGTTCTGACCACACGTCAGGCTTTGCTCCTTTTAGCAGCTGGATTATTCCCCTGCTTCGAGCACAAAGCTGCAGTTCTTGATCGAGCTGGTCTTTGAGCAGGACAGGTTTTCCCCAGAAAAATCCCTTTCATCGTGACTGGCTGCAGGTTTCTGCCCCCTCTGTCCACTGTTAGTTCTGTTTCCTAAGTATCAGCTGCAACAGTAGAAAAGAATTCAAGGCAAGCCAAAAAAACCTAGTGTGCAAATACAAATCCAGCAGAGAGACTGAACCTCAACCTGGACTTTCAGCACACAGGGAGAGGGGCTGCTGAGGCAAAGTCTCACAGGTGGATGTGACCCCTGGGAGGGTGCAGTGGAGGGCTGCATCCTTGGCATTGGAGGGTCCCACACACCCAGCCCAGGCCTCTTTGAAGCTTCATGCTTTGTTTTCTCTGCAAATACACCAGAAGTGACCTAACATGCTCCTGCTCCTTTGAGTTTAAGCAGCTTTTCTGGTCTTGCCATGTTAGGGAAAAAAAAAAGATAGAAAGCAGCTTGGGTTTCTAGGCTGCTAAACACATTTTGAGCTGTGTAGCCACAGTGGCTATGGTGGGACTATCACCCTGGACCACATCCAAACTAGGACATTGCCAAGTGCCTGAGATCTGGAGAAATTTTTGAAAGATCCCTTCTTAGATGGTATCTCCCATGGGCCCAGCACAAGCTGCTTTTCTTCTCACCAAAAGCTGGCATTGGAAAGGGACTTTGTTTTTCCTGAGGTCAAGGAAACACAGAGGGTCAAGTCTTCACCCTTGCCTGGGCGCAGATCCCAACCTGCCTGCCCACTCTCTGTCCCTGCTGCTCCCATCCCTGTGGCTGATTTAGGCAGTGGCAGAAAAGCCAAAGTTCATCTTATTCATGACTGGGAAAAGCGATGACTTTTTTTATTTTGCTTAAACACCAGAAACTGAATTGTGTTTTTGTGTTGCCAATGAAGAATCACTCTGGACAGACAAGAAGTGCCTCATGCCATACCTGTAGTGTGTTTGTACATCCAGAAGGAACAACTGGTCCCACTAGGGAGGTGCTTTTCTTTTAAATGGAGCATCATTAACCTCAACCAACAGATCATGTTCCTGTAGATTTTCTCAAAGATACAAATGATGAATTTAGACCATGGAAAGGTGAGTTTCCTTGAACAGCTGGGACTGTGGCTACACTATTTCTCCCCAGGATCCTGATGTGCATGTTGCTCACAGCTCTGCAATCCTGATGGGTAAAGTCAGACCCTGCCTTTATCTTTTTTGACAGGGGGAAGATTGGTTTTTTCAATATGGAAAGTCCCTTTCTCAAAGCTGGGGCATCTCTCTCCCCCTCATCCCTGTGATTCTTTTGCCCCAGAATGCAGCAGAGCATGCTCGTGTCTGGTCTGCCTGCATTGCTGTCATTGCATTTGGGGCCAAAGGGATGAAACCCTAACCAAATACTGAACTTCTAGAAGCTGTGGAATACGTTGCACAAACCACAGAGAACAACTTTGACCAAAAGTTTACTGCTTGTCTATGTTTTTTGCCTTTTTCTTTTTTTTTTCCCCCCTTCCTAAGCCAGCTCTACTTTCCTCAATGTGAAATACAGACAGATTTGCACCCTGGGTGCACGCTTTCTGGGACTGATGAAATGGTGTTTGGGTGTTGATAGCAGTGTTTGAGTGAGCTGCTGGTCAGAGAAGTGAATGCTATTTACTATTTATGTTGAGTGTGTCTTAAAAAAAATGGGAAAGGTCACCAGAAGGCTAATGAGCAAAAAAGACTTTGTAAAGCAAACTGAAGACTAAAGACTGCGTGAGTCTGATCTAGAGGTGAATGGTTCTGTGTGTGAACACCATGAGCTGGGATATTTAGCCATTGTAGTTTTGTCCTGCCTCTTTTCCTGTAGGAAAAGGCATCTTTGCCTTTTTTAGAGCTGAAACAAAATCAGATCCATCCTCTGTCACAGTCATTCAGTCCCGCTGAAGTCTGTGAGCATCAGCATTCCCCAGGCTCACGAGGTGCTTTCTGTGTGCATCAATCAAACCTGCACAGAGCTGTGCCTCTGTGGAGATGGAGGAATGCTTTATAGGGGATGATGGATCTTCTTGTGGGATATTCAGATTTCTATTGCCAGATAAAGTCTGCTCCCTGAGGATCACCTGATCACTCACAAATTGATCTGTTCTGAACATCTCCCCTAAACCTCTATAACCATTGGATTTTATAAGTCTTGGGAGGCACTAATTCTTTTTCAGATACTGTAATGGCCATCAAAATGAGCAAAGTATCCTGCCACGTGAATTGTGACCTGAGGATGGGGTTGAAAGGTGGCTGAAGGTTAGAGAAGGAAGAAGAGAACTTATAAGTGGTGGAAATGCATAAGGATGTGTCATATTTTTATTTTTGTAAGTCTGATTCTTTAAGTGCTTGTAAAGTACTTTACTGTTGTATATGTGGGGATGGAGTAGCTCACAATATCCTTTTATTTTTGTATATTCTTCCTACACCATAATCCCTTTCTGTTCAACTCATAGAGAGTAATTTAAGAAGACAAGATTTATATATCGTAATAAAATGCTCAAACCCTCATGCTGATGTCTGCAGAGTTTCCTTCCTCTTCCTTATCCCTTTATTTGGTGCCTAATGCCCTTTTCCCATCCAGAGGGAACATTTCTGGTGTGTCCATCCCTTTCTGTGGATTTCAGCCCATCTCCCATGGACAGGTGGCCGTGGCACAGTCAAGTCAGTGCTGGGATGTGCAAACCCTGCTCTGTGTGCCCAGGAAGAGCTGAGGAGGAACTCACAGAGGAAACTTTCCATTTCAGGACTTCCCTGGTTGGCAGTTTGACCATTTCTTCACTCTAAATTTCCCTCTTCTGCTTCATCTTGTTCTACCCAGCTGTGAAGCCTTGCTGTTCCATCTAGACAATTCCTCTCCCAGCTTCTCCATGACCCTCAAGGGCAGGAAGGAGCCACACAATGCTTATTTTATATCCAGATATCCACATCCTAGAGCAGTATTGGGATCCCTCCCATGTCCTGGCTTCCCAAATCACCATGGTGGATGAGTTGCACCAGGGCTGAAACCCTGCCTGGCCTTGAAGTGCATTTTAAAGCCATTGCTGTAAAAGCCTCAGGCTCACCAGCCAGCCATTAGCAGAGCACTCCTTTGTCTTCCAAGACCCAAGATGTCTGCAGGGAGAATCTGACACTAATCCTTATGGAAAAAAATCATTGGATTTATAGGGATGAAGTCAATAGGCTTGGATGAAAACAGCTGTAAAACTCCAAGGAATGGAAAGGAGAAGCAAAGCCATGTTATGCAAGAAGCTTGCTTCAGCTGCAGGGTAAGTGCCCGTGTCCTCATCCCAAGCTTTTTGACACAAATCATGGCTGAACTGCTCCTAGGGTGAAGGATGGGATGCCTAAGAACCTGAGGAAACACAACAATGTGGAGAAGGTGGGGGTTGTGCAGGCCGGGCGAGCTCACTGGCTGACACCCAAGTGCCAGATGAGGGACATGTGCATCCACTCCTGCTATTTAAATAAAACCATAAAATGTGAACGCTGTCCAGTGAAGATTCCTGAGGTGGCAGCTAAATCCTCAGCAGCAAAAGCAGTATTAGATGCAGGATATGTGTTTTGGCAAGTGTGCTCAGATGAGCTAACCCCTAAGCTAGTGGCTTTTGCTGTGCTAGTTGGATGTTGTAAATTTAAGCAGATGATGCTTGGTATTAGTTTTGCTCCTGGGATATTTCAGAGAGTAATTGCACATATCTCTGAGGGATTACAAGGTGCTGAAGTTATAATGGATGGACTTTGAATTTAAACTAGATGCCTTTAGGAACAGAAGGAAAGATTTAGGCTGGTTTTACAGACAGCAAGAATGCTGAGTATAAAATGCCAAAAGCCTCACCTAAAAGAATTTGCTGATTATGGGCAGCTACAAATTAAATAATAATAAAACTCCACATGCTGGGATCCCTATTCCACTCAACAAAGCAGAGCTGTAAGGAAACAATAGATGCCTTCATCAAATTTTATTCCACAGCTATTTACAGTCAACAAACAATGGAAGGATTTGCCAGAGAAAGAGCCTTACCTGATCCTGGAGCAGTAAAAATGTCCCCCTGGTGCCAAAGCATCGGTTCAAACACCATGTGCAAGACCTTGGGCTGGGTCTTTGCTCTCCATCAGCAGATGCCAATGTCACAGCCTGGACCTGCAGGAGTGTCTTTGGAAGTTCTAGGCAATGCCAAGCAGCTGGAGGTTATATTGTCCTCAAAAATATCATGAATCTGTTGCAATGCAAAGGCATCACCAGCAGCATGCCTGGAGTGATGGCCACCTACAGGAACTGTGTCTCCTCTGGCACAGGACACTGAACTGTCACTTAATCCATCTCTGTGGGGAGACTGGAATGGGAGACTGTCACGGGAGATCTGTCCCCTGAGCAGCTGACCCTGTGGCCTCACAACTGCCTCCCCCAGGAGCCATTCCAGCATGACTGAACCCACCTGGGATGCTTTAGATGCAGCTCTGCGACCTCCTTGTGTCCCGTGTCACAGGTTCAGTGCCTCAGAGCACCTTGGCTTCAGCAGTTCAGCCCCCACGGTGGCAGCATGAGGCCTTTGGATGCTTGGCATAGTGGCAGGATGGTGACTTCCCAGGCTGGCACTGCCAGCTGCCCTCAGCAGTGTCTGCCCAGACATGGGATGTGGATCCAGTGCTGGCTTCCATCCCATTGCTTGGGGGAGCAATTCCCACCACAGATGCAGCCCCTGCAAATACTCCATGGCCTGCCAGGAACGTGGCTTGGCCACCACACTGCCCACCCCCAGCTCTGTTTCTAAATCCCCTGCTCTGGTGACACTGGAGAGGAGCAAGGACCTGCCCCAGGGCCGTGCATTTTCTGCTGAAGCACTGAGTCTCCCTGTCCTGGCAACAAGCCCAGCCACAGCAGGGAAATTAATGCAGGAATGGCTTGTTCTCGAGTAGGATAACGGGTCCTGGAATTGCTTTTTTGGGGTGTAAGGAGGGAATTTTATGAGCTCTATTTTCTGCTTCTAATAATGATATTGGATCTAAACAGTTCCACGCCTTGGAGCCCAAGACAGATGGGGAGTTCACATCTATGAGGATGAAAATCCTCATCTGCCAAGCCTTTGATTCTCATCGTATCCTTCCTACCCTACAAACAGGCGGACAGCACATTGCTAGCATAAAAATATCCTCCTCTCCAGCTAACCACCTCCAGATTGCCTTCCTGAGCCTGTTCTGAGCCTGGTGATTAGACATTTCTATATACATAAACATTCAGATCATCTCCCCGAGGTTCTTCCTGTCTCACAAGCAAATCCCGAGACCAGTGGCTATTTGCAGCTCCTTGAAATACAAATGGCATCAGGGCTCCTTCCAAGCTGACTCCTATGGCTGGGGCTCTCTTTCAGCTCCCCAGGGCTCCTGGCTGCACCCTCCCATCACAGGACACTGGTGCCCATCACCTCCTTCTCTGGGGACCAAACTGCTCCAAACAACCCGTGCTGTTTATGGTGCCAAGGGACTGCGTAGACTGGTGATACCTTAAGTTTTAAGATTTTTCTTTTTCTGTTCTGCTTTAATATGAAGCTGAGAGCTACACACTAAGTGTTACTAAGTTCTCCTCACAGGGTAGTTAGACACAATTCTCTCCAGATCAAGATTTGAGGACAATCGTTCCCAACCTCAGGCCCAAAAGCACCAACAAGGTAAAAAAGAGGAGGGCAAGCAAGGAGGATGGAACTTCATCATTGCAAGTGATGAATTGGACAGTTCAGCTCAAGATGCAAACGGAGCAGAACTTCTCCAAGTGTGAAACCCCGTGCCCAGGCCCCTTTTCTGTGCCCATCTCGAGGCCCATCCTGGCAGGGCTGCAGCCGGGCTCTGGCATTGCCAGGCTGTGCCCTTGGAAGGCCTTGCCAGAAATCCCTGCTTTATTCCTCTCATTCTGTCTGCCCTCTGCTCCAGCTCAAACTGATAAGGCATCACTGGGGAATATTTTGGACTGGGATGCAGCATGGGAGTGCCTGGGCATTGCACACTTACAAAGGGAGGGTGCAAAACCACGCCAAAACCTACACAAAGCAGTGGAGGAATGAACACACACACACACACACACGTGCAAACTGTGTTCTCTTTGATGAAGGATTGCAGAAACATTACCTTCCCCTGGGGCTTTGCAGTGAAATCACCCGATTATTCATGAACCAGCCAGAATCATCAATCCCTCATTTATCATTTTCAACATAAATAATAAGGGTAAGAGAGGAACACACCAGCAATAAACTAGTTATAGTTGTAGTGTTGAAATCTGCCCACATCCTTTAAATATGCCCCGCTTACTGATAACAACCAGGGATCCAGCAGACTCCTCGCCTGATTCCTGAGCATTGGATTACAAAGGACACAAGCCAACACTCAGCTTTGTGTGAGTGAAAGTCCATTTGGCGCTTGCGTGGGCGGCCGGCTAGGAAATGGCAGCAAATTCGAAAAAAACACATTTGTCTTGCTGACAAATGCCTCCAGGAAATAAAAGCCTTTGTATTCTTCTTTGACCTCTTCCACTCACAGATGGGTTTTGCTGTGCTTCCGACAGCGATTTTTTTTTTTAGTGCCGGCACTTCCAGGAGATTCATTTTATCTGCTGACCAGCACAGCCTGGAGAGGCCACGATGCACATGATATTATGGGCCTGTTGTGGCCAAGTAGGATGGACTTGGTGGGGTTTTAACTTCAAGTCCTGCTTCTAATGAGGCATTTTTGGAATGGCAGCGTCTCTTGGAGCATCCTTGGCTGGCTTAGCACCAGCTTTATCCTGAGATACACATTGACCCAGAGCAGAGAGCACCCAGAGCCACACAGGTCCCTCAGTATCTGGGAGAGGAGTTGAGCATCCTTCCATCTCTAGTCTGAGCCTGTTTCCCAAGTGGAGTGGAGCAGGAATGGTGGAGCAGCCACTGAGGCTCGGGGTGCTTTGCTAAGCACAGCTCTGCTCTGCCTCCAGCTCTGCAGGCAGGGCCCTTTCTGAGTCCCCTGGGACTTGTTCTGGCAGGGCCAGCCCCGTGTGTGAGCCCAGCCGTGGCTGAGGCACTCTGTTAATGAGCCACGTGTTCCAAAGGCCTCCAGGCTTGGCACCGGCCGGAGGGGACCCGCCGGAGCCCAGCTCTGTAAATGGGCAGCCCAGCTCAGCACTTTCTGGGAAAGTTTCCTTTGCCCTCCCCCTGCCACTCACTTCACCCCTCCAAGGGTCTCTCCTCTGTCTGCACTCCGAAAGAAGTGGGGAGGGAAATCACAGGGAGTTTAAACACTGCCTAATGGTGAAAAATAACATCTGGAGAACAGCTCCAGAGGGAACCCATCAGCTCAGCACTGGGACCAGCTCTCCCTGCAGATACCACTGGCCTGGGGCCAGCAGGTACCCAAGAGCCCTTGGAGAAGTGGGTGGCTGGCTAAGGCCACACTCACTGCTGGGAGATTTTAGAGAGTAAGGGAGGAGGCTGCTTAGCAGCCTCAGCTCAGCAAGGGGTGACTCCTTGCCCATGCCTGTGCCTCCCATGCTGGCCCATCTCCCCCGCTCCCCCAGGAAATGGGCACAGGAGAGACCTGCTTCATTGCAGCCTGTTTCCACAGGGGCTCTTCCAGCCAACATTAACACACTCTGCTTCACTTCCCAGCATGGCCCGGGGCAGAAAGCAACATCTGAACCTCATAAAAAGGCTGCCCTCCCCCTCAAAGAGACCCAAGAGCAACCTCTGCTATTTGGTTTCCAACCTCTGCTATTTGGTTTCCAACCTCTGCCATTTGGTTTCCAACCTCTGCCATTTGGTTTCCAACCTCTGCCATTTGGTTTCCAACCTCTGCCATTTGGTTTCCAACCTCTGCCATTTGGTTTCTCCTTCACCAGTGGATGGAGGAGGCAGCTCCAGCTCAGGGGTTCTGGCTGGCCTGAAGGGAAGCAGGATGTTCTGGCAGCCCATGGAGAATGGTAGCTTAAAAATTAGTCCAGTGGGGTGGAGTGAGATGGGTTTCAGTGCTAAGGAGCCAGTTGTGACTTCTCACTGGTGTACAGAGTTGGGGTATAAGGACTTGTTCTTCCCTTGAAGAGAATGGCACTCTTTTTCAGTTCCACAAACATGAAAGCTGCAGATGGCTCTAAGCCAAGGGCCAGGATTAACATCCCCATGGGGGAAAGCACTGCTTTGGCCCAACTGGAATGCAGATCCAGACCTGGCACCCATCTTCAGGCCCAGGTTCCTTCCGTCTGACCTCTGGCAGCTGCTTTGCCTTCTGGAAAGGACTCAGGATGAAACAGCAGCAGAAAATACTCCTGGGTCTTGGGCAGAGCTGGATCAGGGTTTCACAGCTGAAGTCTGGACTTACAAACAAACACCCGAGTCAGTGGAGTCCAAACCTCTTCAGAATCCCTGTCTCACTGGAGCTGATTTGGGGCCCCTCAGGCTGCGCTGAGCCGTTCAAGGAACGTTGAGTTAGGATGGAGTGTCTTCAACAGCAACCTCCTGGATGGTGCTGCTCTGTTATTTGCTCTTCATGAAGCCTTCCCTTCCTGCTGTGCCGTTGCAGGCAGGAGAGGAACCCCCAGGAGCTCCTGGCACTGCCCCTCTCCCACAGGCACAATGTGTTCTACAAACAGTGACCTGCAGCTTTATGGAATAACTGCCCATGTGTGAGACCTCAGAACAACCTCCCCAGGGCTCCTGCTGGCTCCATGGGTTTCCTCAGCATCTGCCTGGCAGCACTGGGGCTGCCATGGCAATTAATAACAACTAATCTAGATGTACCATCATTAACACGGCCAGTGTGGTCAGCATCTCCTCTGCCCCGACTTACTTCACCAAATACTGCAACAGTTTTCTCCAAGCTGAACATGCATTTAGTCATCAAAGAGATTGCAAATGACTAATAACTATGAAAAGGAATCAGGGAGCAGCAAAAATTTCTGGACCAAGATCAATCTTTACTGACAACTGCTGCTTTTCCTAAGCAAAAGTACCCTGCAGAGTTTAAAACAGCATCTGACTTCAAAGCAGACAGCTCTCCAGATGGAGCTCACCACCCCTGCAACGCCCTGTGCTTCGTCAGGTTCCCTGCACTTACAGAGGGACAGTGGGATTATTTCCAAAGAAGGGAAACGCAGCGGCTTTTCAAACGCAGGGACTCGGGCAGTGGGTGTGACCAGAGCGCTCCCCACGATGCTGCTGGTGGAGCTGATCCCTGGGCCGGCCCCCCGAGCACCACGGGCAGTCCTTTCTGCCTGGCCTCCTTTTCCAAGGGCCGAGGAGAGGAAAGCCTCACCTGCCAGCTGTGTCTGCAGCTGAGATGGATGCAGTCCCTCCCGGGTGGGATCCGGAGGAGTGCTGTGTTTGCAGCACGAGGATTTCACCTTTCAACCCTGTTTCTGCAGATTTCCAGTCCTGGGCATGCAGGCAGATGCTGTGAATTTCACAGGGGTGGCTTTGGTCACCCTGGTGCCACCACAGGAAGGGACCTGCAGCCCTGCAGGGTCTGGCAGTGTCCCATGTGCCCAGGCTTCACATCCCCAAGCCCCCCTGCATCCCTGTTAGGGGATTTCTCCACAGCTGGAGAACTGTACGTCCACGGATTTAATTTCAGGAGTATTTCTGCAAGGCTGGCTGGTTTGTTTGTTGGTTTGTTTGCTCGTGCTGCAGGCCCCCAGCCCCTCGGAGCACTTGCCCTTCAGTAACACCAGCACCAATCTCGGATCACTCCAGATACAACTGCTCCAACCTCCCGTCGGTGGGCAGTGATTTACTACCCCTCCACTGCCTGGAGTCCTGACAAATACTTTTTGGTAATTGCAGGAGGCCAAAAAATGAGAGGATAAATAAACCTGACAATTAATTCAGCTGTAACTCACACACACACACAGTGACACTCATTCCCAGGTCTCTTACGAACCCAATTCTTTCTTCCCAGATGGCACAGAAGCCAGGCAGAGCTCAGCCAGCCTGGACACCTCTGCCCAGCACCTTTCAGGGTCCCAGTGCTGACGAGAGCCAGGCATCCCACCAAAAGCTGCTCTAGTTTCCTTCCAAGTTACTTGCCAGCCTAGCCCATCTCATCTCCTGCCAAGACCAGCTCTTGAGCCCTCTGCATCGCTATCACAGAGCATATATAATTTCATGGCAAATCACAAGAGCTGATGAATGGCTATTTGGATTGCAGTTGTCAGGGGAGTACAAAATGCTTCCTGCTGTTGAAGGAACAGTTACCAGCTCTCCCGGCCAAAGGCTCAGCTGGGGAGCCCCTGCTCTGCTGGGGCCAGCATGTGAGGCCTGTGGGCCACCATCGTGGGAGGACACAGGGCTGGGTGCTACCAACACAGGGGTGTTGTTTTCTGGTGTGATTTGTACTCTTTTTTTTTTAAAAAAAAAAAAAAATCTCACCCAGCTCATTGCCAAGTGCCCCAGCTGCATCCCACTCCCCTTCATCACCCCCAGGGCACCTGGGGTGCACAACAAAGCCTCCACCTCATGCCCTTTGCTCCCTGCTCCTGTCACTCATCCTGGCATAGCTAAAAAAAACCCAGAAAACCAACAAAAAAAACCTTCTTGTTTTAATTTTTTCCAAAAGAAAAAGAATTCTCTAATCCTGACTAAACATCGATTCATCACCAGAAGGTTACAATGCTCCTGTACCTTCTCAGTCTGTCCAGGGCAAAGGCACATCAGGGACATCTTAAATCTTCCCTTTCCCCTCAAAAACTCCTGTCTGCCACCCAAAGTACCAGTGAGTGTGGATGGCTGAGATATTTTATTGCTGGTTTTCAAAGCCACCTTCTTTTGTCCCATTTCATTTCCATCTCTTTATGGAAGAGCTTTGCAAGTAGACTTAAAAAGTTTTCCATCATTAAATTCTAAGTGTTGGCCTTGAGTTTAGAGTTTTCCCACCTTCTGTTTCTTCAGCATCAGTGTGAATTATTGACCAGGGAGATGGCTGTCAGCCCTTGTCAGCATTTAAACCCTGATGTGAGAGGCTGAACAGCCCAGCTCCTGTTTGTACTGGTTATTAACTTACTCTAATTGCCTGTAGAGTAGCAAAAGCCTTTCCGTGAAGGTTTTTCAACAAAATCACTGGTCTCAAGAGATCTTTAGGTTGATTTTTAAGAGGCAGCAGTATCTGCCCAGTGCACTACCGTGGCAGCTAGTTGCTAGAGGAGCACATGGGGATGGCAGGAGGCAGATTTGGTCAGTGTGGGTACATACCTGGAGGGATTTCAGAGGGTGTCTCAGCAATCCAGATATTTAGGGTGAATCCGAGCAGCATGGAGAAAGAAATCTTTTGGATATCCCCCGGGCAGCCGAAGCAGTCAGGCAGTGCTGGCAAAAGGCAGGGATACACCCCACCTGAAACGCTCACTGCTGTGCTGAGGAAAACATCATTTGTGTAAAATCCACAACTTCTGAGCCCCGGGAAAGGCAGCAGAAGGCCCCCAAACCACCCAACAGCCACTCAATGGACTAAATTCCATAAAGCCACCAATGAATCCTCATACACAGCCATCCCCCTGGGCTCAGCGACCCTCACTCATCACTCCCCAGCAAAGGGAAGAGCTCCCCAGCCTCTGGCATCGCTGTGGGAGGGGGATGTGGGGGCTCCCAGCTGAAGTTAATCACACCCCAGGGGACAGGTGCGGGAGCTAAAGCAATTTAGACCCATGAACAGCTACCAGGGCTTCTTAACTAGGTTTGACTTCTTAGTTAGGCAGTGGCTTCGTGGCCTCCCCCAAAATTTCCTACAGCCCTGGGTCAACGAGACAAGGGTCTAGGGGTGTTCACTGTGCCCTGGCACAGGGAAAAACACCTGCTGCCACCACCCCTCTGTCCCCTCAGCCCATTTTACCTTGGACACCCCATCGATGCCAGCACAGGGCTCCCTTAACCCTCCCCACCCCCTCAGCTGCCCCCTGAGCAGCTCATCCTGCCCAGCCTCGCACACCCCACGGGCAGGAGCTGCTTTCTGCTGCCAAATAAGCTTTGGGTTGGGTTGGTTTGTTTGCTTTTTTATTATTTAACCAGCGTGGCAGTGGTGGCACGCCGAGCACAGTAACAGAGAACAAACCTTCAGCAGAACCACCCCCTCCCCTCTGCGGGATTATTTACACCTGGTGGTCTCTGCACAGCCCTGGCTGTGGCAGAAGTCCCTCCACAGCAGCTGAGCACAGGCTGGGTACACACACAGAGATTTCACCCCCCCAGTACAGTCGAAGAGATAAATTGTCCAGTGATTTGTTTGCGTTTGTACAAGTTACAAAGTCGGTGAACATTAAGTTTCAGCTCGGGGTTTTGGAATAGTTTGTTTCTCCTGGATTGCACAACCACAGCTGACAGCACGAGGAGGTGCTGTCAGACCCTGCCGTGAGATTTTGGGGTGCTTGAGGATGCCTCGGTGGGGAGAACAAGGGCCAGAGGGGGAAACGCCACAACCTACAGGAGCAGCAGCTCCTCCTTTCCCTAAACCACCCTCCCCGGTGCCCAGGTCTGAGCAGGTAAAGCAGGGCCATCCCCCTGCAGCCTCCCAGGTCCGGGGGATCCCCACCAAGCTGCTCTGGGCCTCCTGCCCACACACTGCCAGCTCATGGATTTGACACGAATTAATGAACCCGCAGCAGGAGGATGCTCTCTGCTCCTGCATCCCAGCAAGGGGGCTCAGAGCTCCCCAGTGGCAGCTGCTGCTGCTCCAGTGCTGCCTTCAGAGCCCCTCCATCCCTGTCCTGCTGCTGCCAGGGACAGGTGGTGCCAGGAGGGGCTGCGTGGGGATGGGGTGTGCGTGGGGAGACCCCCACAGTGGAGCCACAGCAAGACAGAGATGCCAAAAGCAAGCAGTGCTGTGGCCAAGTGTGGGGCTGAGCCTGCAACAAGGGGGGCTCCCCAAGAGTAGGATCCCACCGGAGCCAAACCCACCTGTCCTGGCCTCAGCTGGTCTCCTGCATCCCTGGGCTGCTCCCCCGGCCTAGGGCAGGCAGGATGGGGACAGATGGCACGGCCAGGGCCTGAGCTCCTGCACAGAGCTGGCAACATCAGCAATGTTGTCACAGTCCCTCATTCAGGAACCATCCCAAAGGGTCCCACTGGAGCCCTGGAACTCATCTCAGTGTCACCAGTGTCTCCCCAGCACCTCCACGTCCTCCCAGCCCTGTCCCCTCCTGCACACCCTGCCCTGCCCAGCAGCTGGTGGGTAACATCTGCCCAGCCATCCACGCAGCAGCACCGAGCCACAAACCCCCTAAGGCCTGCAAGACCCTCACCGATACCTTAGAACTCTTCTGCCACGCTCATGGCACAGCCTCAGGCATTGCTGTGGGCTCCTGGGCAGCCCCAGCCCCTCGCCTCGCACACAGGGAACACCCGGGAAGTGAGAGGAGAAGAGAAACACAGCTCCGGGGTTGGCGCTGGAGGGCGGGACAGGCTCTTCTCTCTGCACCCCACGGCTCCGGGTGCTGCCCATGCTGCTGGTGAATGCTGCCCGTGGCTAGCAGGGGGTGCAGCCCAACCCTGCCCCAGCTGGGGCGCAGAGAAGGCGGCTCTGCAGCTCCTGATGTCCCAACACCCGGCTGCAGGGATGGCACGGGGTGCCCGCACGCTGAGGGACCCGAATGCCACCCCAGTTCCTCCATGCCCGGTGAGCTGCAGTGGCACTGGTGAGAGCAGCTGTGGCAAAGCCCCGAAGGCAGCAGCAGCAGCTCCAGCGCCCTTCTGTCGCCCCTCTGGCCACGTCTGGGGTCACGGGCAGGCTCTGTGGTGCCACCCTGCCAGCTCTGCTGCCACCTTGCACCCAGCACCTTCCTGGACATCTGGAGACACCAAGCAGCACACAGTATTGCTACTGTGCCAAGTGGGAACTTTATTCTTTGTTGTGGTTGGGGTTATTTTTTTTTCTGCTATTTTTTCCGAATCAGCTAAGGAGGCGGCTTTGAAGATGGGTCAGATTTGGATAATTCTTTTTTTCCCAGCAAAATCTGCAACATTTTAATAGCGTTTTGCCCAGACATCAGCTCTGTGAGTTTGTACAGCTCAGAGCCACGGAGACACCAGCAGCAATAACCTGGGAATGGAAAGACTTTCCACATCGCTTGTGCATTGTCTCGGATTTTTTTTTCTTAAAAAAAAAAAGAAAAAAAAAAAAAAGCACAACAGAAAAGACACAAACATTGATGAACATTTAAAAACCTGTACATTGTAAAAAAACAAAACAAAAAATAAAACCCAACAGAAAAAAAAAAACCAAAACAAACCCCAAGCAAACAACAAACACCATCATTCTCTTGCTTTGAAATCAGAATCAACCTGGGAACGTTGCAGGGGGAAAAAAGATCCGTGGGGAAGGTGATGGCGCCTGAGCCCGCGGGGCTGGGCTGGGCTGGGGCTCCTCTAGCGTATAGAATGCAAAGCATTTAATAAATTTTATTTTTTTTTTCTTTTTTTTTTCTTTTTTTTCCATTTGTTTTCCCCCCAGAGCGAGAAAGCAGAAGTGAATGAAAAAAAGTCTAATATTTTTGTTCTTTAACCATGTAACTGCAGATATGAGCCAACATCATGGAATGAAAAAAATAATGTAAAGTAGAGCATTCGTGTGTATCACAAAAATACAATAAAAACTTTTTTTAAACTTTTTTTCCTTTTTTTTTTTTTTTTTTTTTTTTTAAATTTTCTTAAATCCTTAGGTACTGTCTCTCACAGTGTCTTTCTGTATNCTTTTTTTTTTTTTTTTTTTTTTTAAAGTTTCCTGTGAACTCCCTGCCACGCTGGCCTCCTGCCCACTCTGCCCCTGCCCTGGCCAGCTCGGAGGGCTCTGGAGAATCAACGTCTACAACCAGCAAAGGTGTGTCTAACGGGGGGCCCTGCAACCATGGCAAGATTTTTGTTTGGTTTTTTTTTTTTTTAAACTAAGTACATACATTCTCCTGACTCCCAGATAACTTTGATGGATCATTGTTACCTTCGTTTTTTTTTTTTTTTAAAACCCTCNTGATGGATCATTTTTTCCTTCGTTTTTTTTTTTTTTAAACCCCTTCCATACAATGGACAAATGCATCAAAGCCTGCATGTAAGAACAGAACCTCTTTTACAGCATCTAATACTGTGTTTTAAGTCCTTCCTTGCGTAAAATATTGACATAATTCACTGAAGGTATCAAAAATATACCCTGTAGACCAATACAATTTACAATTGCCTTTTCTCACCATTCAGAAAACAATGCACTTAAAGCAACCGAGCCCCTCGGTGGGCAGCGCATGAGCCAGCCCGGGGACGTCCCCGCCCGCTCCGAGTGACCCGGGAGTGCTTCCATCGAAGGGACCAGGATTTTTTGTGGATTTGTTTTTTTAAGAAACAGCTCTTCACTCCCTCCCCTGCCCGCTCCTCCCAGCCACGTTCGAAGCGTGCCGTCGCGGGGCTGATACATCCTGTGACGTGGGAACGCCGGGCACCCAGCCCTCGCATCAGCCGGGGAACCGAGCCGGGGCGTTCCGTCCCGTTTCACCTCTCAACTGTTTGTCTTTTGTTTTGTTTTTTTTTTTTTTAATCTTTTCTTTAACCCGCTCAAGGTTTTGCAATTCTGAGGCACATCCCCATGGCCGGGTCCGGGGGAGAATCCCACCGCCCGCTGCCGACTCCGCAGGAGCATCCCGCAGCCCCTGGCTCGATGCCGCGGGACGGTGCCGGCGGAGCGTCCGAGCGCACGGCCCCGGCACGGGCACTCAGCTGCCCACGGTCCCTCTCGAGCACGGGAGGTCAACACCCAGCACGGCTACCAAGATCGAAGATGGGTTCCTTGGGTTTTGTCTCGTTAAGGCTTTTTTTTTTCTTTATCGAACCGAAGAGGATGCAGAAATTTCCAGATGTTGAAGAAAAAAAAAAAAACAACCAACCCAAACAAAATTTAAAAAAAACCAAAAAAAACCAGAACAAAAAAAAACCAAAACAAAACCAAAACGATCATCCCCACCAAATTGGCTAGTTGGGAGGGAAGGGAATTTAAAAAAAAAAAAAAAAAAAGAAGGAAAAGGGAGAAATGAAACAGCTCTGCTCCTGCATCTTCGCTCGTGAGAGCCGGCGGAGCCGGGGCGGTGGGCGCTCGCCCCGGGTGTCCCGCTCGCTCCTCGCGCCCCGGGTTTGGTCGCCGTCTCCCTGCCCCTGGCTCCTCTCATTCACTGTCCGAAAGGGTTTCGTACTGGGAGCAGAGCAGGGGCTTGGGCTCCTCGTCCCAGGCGTGGTGCTGGCTGCCGGGGGTGCCCTGCGGCAGCGGGGCGCTGGGGGCTGCCGTCACCACCCCGCTGGGGAGCCGCATGGTGAGCGGGTTGTAGGGGAACGGCGTCGAACCTGCGCGGGAGGAGGAAGCAGAGAGTCAGCACCGGGGGGCGGCCGTTCCCCCGTCCCCTGAAGCCTCCCCACGCTCTGTGAGGGTGGCACGGCCACTCTGGGGACCGGTCCCCTCGAGCCCTACCTGCGGACGACGGCCTGTCCTCCCAGACGCGGTTGGTGAGGGGAGTCCTGCGGTTGCAGTCCCCCTCCGAGTGCACCGAGGAGACGGAAGGCGGCCGCTCGCCCGAGGACAGGCCCGGCGCCGGGGACTTGGCCTTGCGGCTGTTGGGTCTGGCAGCGATCTTTGGCTTCCCCCCTCCTCCTGCAAAGAGAAGCACCCGCTCGTCACCTGGCTCGTTGTGACAGGGCTCAGGGGGCTCGGGGATGGGTTCCCAGCGCTTCCCTTTCAGGAGCTTTGCAAAAAAACAGCTCGTGGCAGGAGAAAAGCTCACCCCGGGCCGACGGCAGCACGGCGGGGAATGGCCATGGGGCAGGTGGGGCTGCGGGAGGGTTCTGCCCCCTCCTGGGCTGCTCCACTTTGTGGGTTGATGCCACCGACTGTCCCGTGGAGGGACCTGGGGCAGGAGCAGCCATGTGGCTCTGCTGTTCCCCTGCAGGATCTGCTCCTGAACCGGCTCGTGGCTCAGCCCACAAATGTGGCTCACGAATGGAGCTCCGTGTGCTGCCCCACATGCGCAGGAGCTGTGTGAGTGCTGGAGCCCTGAGCACATTCCCCATTCCCATGGTCTATACATGGCCAGGATGGTCTTTCATCCCTCCTTAGAGCAGAATCCCTGGGGATGTTTAGCCAGTTTTTAAAAGGTTTGAAGTCAGAAGGGCCTCTGTGGAGCAGGTGAGCCCAGATAAACCACGGGGAGCTCCCCAAGGGGGAGGGATAGATGGGCTCTGCATCCCACCCTGCCTGCCCAGCAGCAGGCAGCCTCCACCAGGCACGGGGAGGCATGGCTGGAAGAAGCTGCTGGTTTCATGCAGGAGCCAGAAAATCTTTTCTGCAAAAAGCTTTAGAGTGCCTGGTGTTAGCTGACCCAGAGGGGTGTGAGCTGACCTGGGGGAAGGTGCATGTGTGCACCCAGGATCTACTCCCGAGCCAGGGGCTCTGTGCCTGGATCCCTCAGGGTGATCCCTGGCAGTGGTGTCGTGCTCTGTGCAGGGCACTCACATGAGGCACTCTGCCCTTGTATGTAGGAGACAAATGCTCCTCCCATCCATCCCCGGTCCCCTTTCTCCCTCCCTTTCTCAACTGAGAAGCTGCACAACCACCCTCTCATCTCTGCTCAAGTCTCCCCAAAGCTGAGCAGACCCTGCCATGGGACTCTGCAAGCCTCACCAGGGCCCGTGGGGCAGCTCACCCCCAGCTCTCCTCTCTCATCATCCCCCATGTATCACTTTTAGCTCCCTTACAATCTCCCTCTTGCTCCAGGTGCTCCCAGATCCCATCCAACCTCCCACCCCATCCCAGGCTGGATTCTGCCCTGACACCCCCAGAGACCAGAGTGGGGAGGGAAATACCACCCTGCCCTGTGTCCTCCACACCAGCCCTTCTCAGTACCTTCCCCTATTTCAGGAGCAGCGATCCCACTGGGAGTTTACAGA
The DNA here is from genome assembly GCA_013390045.1 of Picathartes gymnocephalus. Classification (NCBI taxonomy): domain Eukaryota; kingdom Metazoa; phylum Chordata; class Aves; order Passeriformes; family Picathartidae; genus Picathartes; species Picathartes gymnocephalus. The sequence continues at coordinate 1,513,775 of WEKY01008187.1, forward strand.
TAGCTGGGGCTGACTATTTAAGTTCATGCCTTTGATTTTTTGGATGGGGGGGTTTTCCACCCCCAAAACCCTTTCAATTGTGTAAAAAAAAAAAAAATAGGAAAAGGAGCTATTAAAAACCAACAAACAGGGAAAGGAGCAAGTCAGTGTTTTAGAGAAAGCAACAGCACCTTTGGAGACTATTAAATTAACATCAAACAGGATTAATCAGCGGATCCACAAAGCTCAAAGCTGGGGGAAGGAGGGGAGAAAAAAAAAACCAAAATGAACAAAAATGGGGAGGGGAGGAATAAATCCCCCCCTAAATGGGGAAATAAAAAGGCTGAGAATTAATAACACAGAGAGAGTGAAGGTGGAGAGGGCTGCAGACCTGGCAAGGAGCGCACGTCCTCGTTTCGTCCATCAGCAGGAGTTATGGGCATAGCAGCGGGCAGGCTTGCACTGGCATTCAGAGAGTTAAAAGCATTGGCACTGAGAGGTGAGCGCTCTTCCCACTGCTCGTCATATTTACCCATTAGGGCTTTCCTAATTATTGCCTCCAACCCCATGTTGGTACTGGAATTCTCTTGGACCGACTGGCTCCTACAACTGATTAGCCCTGGGAGATACGGGAGAGGGAGGAGAGAGGGGACGGGAGATGGGGGGGAGCCAAATGAGAAGAAAGATGGGGGGGACGGGGAAAGGGGGAGAAAGGAGACAAGGGAGAAGGGAAGAAACAAACAGTCAGCACATTCTCGCAAAGCAACAAACTTTGTCATCTTGTTCTTTAAAGAGCTGCGATGCACCCGTCCTCCTCCTCCTCCTCCTCCCGCTCCATCCCGCCCCGGGGGCTGGCGGTGGGACGGATGGGACTCAACTCTGGGTTTTGGGAGGGTCCCCCGGGGCCAGGGGCTGGGGACAAGGGTTTGCTGCTGAGCCCCAGGGAGCATTTCCAACGAGCAAGGGCTGCGCTCCCAACCCAGCCAGGCTCGGCATGGGGGCAGGAGGAAAGTCACTGGGATGTGGGGTCCATATGCACACATAGCAAAAGTCGGTGTGCCAGGAATTTGGAGGCCAGGGCAGTTTCCCATAAAGGAAGTCAGGGAAGGAAGAAGCAGTACCCCATAAAAACACTTGATGAGGAACAAGTGCCTGGATTTGGCCCTGGGGTGAGAGGATGCAGGCAGCTCCCAGAGCCGCCTGCGTGGGTCGGGCTATGTAGGGAGAGAGGGGAGTGTCCTGTTGTCCCTCCTCGAGCTCTCTGCAAGCCCCCTGCCCCAGCCCCCTTCCCCCCCGGGCTGGGTTCCCACGGGGAGCACGCCCCTCGGGCTGAGCCGTGGCTGCGGGACAGGATGCAGAGGCGAAGTGTCCGCGTGGTTGTGAGTCTCAAGCCATGCAGTTATGGAGCAGCACCGCACAGGGACCAGAGGCTCAGCCACGCCACCCTCATTCCCGGGGTGGCAGGTACAGGGAACAAGCAAGGGCGAAATACACACACAAAATTGCCAGGCCCCCTCTAGCTGGCCCCAGCCTGGGGTGTTCGTTCTGGGATCCCAGCCCCTCTGCTTGGAAAGGGACAGATCCCAGGCTCCCGTAAATCTGGTTTGAATATTTGTCTTGCTGTAAAAACAGGCAGGGTCTTTGCTGGTTCCCTCTAGCCAAAATTGACCCTCAAATCTTGTCTGCCAGGGCCCCTCAGGTCGTACCTGGCTGTACCTGCTCATCCCAGCAGCTGATGCCAGCTCTCTCCTTCCCCCAAACTCATTTCCTGGCGAGCAGTCCTACACCACTGGCCCTCCCACTGCACCGAGCCCCTGCCCACAGCACCTCCTGCCCTTGGCCGTGGGACAGCTGCTCTTCTCCTACTTAAAACTAACAACCTGAAGGCATTCCTGCTGTAGGAGAGCATTAATCCTGACTCAGTTAAGTACCAATTAGTATTCCTCAGTGGGGATAAACGCCATTCATTTGTGAGCCCACCCGGACATGTTGCAGGTGGCAACAGCGTGGCAGCTTCCCACTGTCATTCCCCCTCGGGCTGGTCGTGGGCCTGAGCACTCCTCCAAGTCCAAGGAAACACCTCCAACTCCCAGGAAACACCTCCTCCTGCCCCAGCACCCCTCATCTCCCTTTTGGTCCTCAGCATCACCACTTTGCCCAGCACAGGGTGCTGCTCTTGCCCCAGTTTGCTTTTTAAACTGGCTCCTGCATCCTGCCCAGCCTGCACTGACACAGACCCCCCTGCCCACCCTCATGTTCCCCTCTGCCACTGCCCACCCAGCCACCCACAGGTGACCACAAGGTCCCACCAAGAGCAGGCTGCTCTCTCCAGGTGTGAGGTCCGCCTTGCCAAGATGGTTTAACCCTCTGCTGGCATCAAATGGCCAATCCTTGCTTGACCTTTAACCTCTCCTCCAACTCTGCCAGGCTTTCCAAGGAATTACACTGCCCTTCCTCCAACCCAAGAGCAGGGAGTTATGGTGTGTCCCGAGGCTTCTGCCTCCCAGCAACTGTTACACTTGGTCTTAAGGGAAAACAAAACAGAGGAGATGCTTAAATCTACCGAGCCTCCTGCTCTCCATAGCTGTAAGCCCTGTCAGGAATGGGGTACAGGTATGTGGGGAGTTACCTGCTCCAGTAATCGCTGGCATGTTGAAAATCTCTGTCCCAGGCTGCCCCACATCTGGAGAAAAACAAAGAAACTCTTCAGTATGGAGAGCAGCACATGCAGGTTAGTGGCAGGGAGGAGCCATGACAAGATTCCCATCCCTCTGTCACAGCATTCCTGACAGCAGCCCAGTTCTCCCAGGAACAGGGGTGGGACTGTGGGTGTTGGCTGGGACCAGGAATAACTCCCAGTGCCTTTGTCAGATCCACAGTGGTGGGACAGGGCAAAAAAGCAGAGCCCTGAAAGCCAGGGCAATGTCTTTGTGCTCAGTGCTGGCCTCCCTCCCTTCTTCCCTCCTGCCCTTGGGATTACAAGCTCCGTGGAGCCAAACCCTCTCTCTTGCCTATGGGATTTTCAAAGGCTCAGTGCCCCCTGTCCATGGAGCAGGTCTGGGCAGTGGAGAGGGCGAGGAGGAGAAGAAATGTTAAATCAATATTTTCCCTCTTGGCTGAACTGTTTGACTTGGATATTGCTTTCCTTAGAATAACAGAAATTCTCATCAAGTAAGAGGCGTATCCAATTTCTATATATTTTTTCCTGATAAGGGAAAGTGTGGAAGGTCAGGGGGTTCAGTCACATGTCCCCAAAGGGGCATAACAATACTGTTGGCTCATGGTAACATCAGCCAGGAGACGAGACAGCTCGGTCCCTCTTATCCGATGCAGCTGTTGTAAGATGGATTCAAATTGAATTAGTATTGACTGTATAATGCTGGGCTAAATTAAATTATGATCCTATCTACTCTATTAGCGGTTAATGAATGAACGGGCTGAATTTCTAAACTGAGCCAGCCTGGTTAGTTTTACAGAGCTGCACCAATATTGATGTAGGGCTTAAAGTAAGGCTGGGGGGAGATGCATCTCAAGAAGGAAGGATTCAGCTTGGCTGGCCAGTCATTAAAATATCAATTGCTCTTAAGTCTCCTCCATGCTCAGCTCATTATTTCCTTCCTACTGAGGTTATCTGGTGCGGGTGGGATTGACAGCCTCAGAGCACACAGAAGTCTCCCACTGCCTCCCCAGATGCACACAGTCACTGCTGGCACCACTACAGAGCATTCTAGGAAACATTTGGACCTTATGCTTCATAAAATCACAGAATATTCTGAGTTGGAAGGGACCCACAAAGACCATCGAGTCTGACTCTTCAGTGCAGACAGAGCTGGCTGGGAGCTCCCAGCCCTTTAACACAGCAAAACCCAGTCCCAAATCTCCTCTGCTTCGTGTGTCCTCGAGGCTTTTCCTCCCCTGGTGCCCTGCATTTGCCTCCCCACAGGTTCTTACTGTACTCCGTCTCGTTTTTGTTGGTCGTGCTGAGCTTCTTGATGATCTCCTGTTTCTTGGACTTCACCATGGCAGAGTTGCTCTCGGTCAGCTTGCTGAAGAAAGCTGGACGCTGAGTGTTGTTTCCTGGGGACTTGGACCCCATCCTGCAGAGCAGAAGACCATTGGAAACCTCTGCAACATCCACTGCACAAAGTCCTGCCTAAAAAGCCTCTTCCCTCAGACTGTAACTGCTCAGGATCAGGCAGGGAACTCCTGGGATCCTCAGCATCTCCAACCTCTCTCCATATCCCAACAATAAATACACCCCGCGGAACTGAAAAGCCGTGACAAACACAGCGCCCTGGGATGGGACACAGCTTTGGGCAGCAAGGAAAGCAGCCCAGGCCAGGCCACGTGCGGGGACATCCCCATCCCCAGCTGCCCCCAGGGCCCCCTCCTGGGCCGTACCTCTGATCCATGGGCTCTCCCTCGCGGAACAGGACGGGGTACGGGGCGCTCTTGGCGTGTTCCGCTTCTCCCACGCCGTCCACTGGAGACACGGGCTCGATGCAGCTGTCCGGGCCCCCCGCCGCCGCCTTGCCCTGCTCCGGGGACCTGGGCAGCAAAGGGACATGCCATCAGTTCACTGGCACAGTCCCTGTGCAGCAGCTCGGGGCTGGGAGAGGAGGAGGGAGAGTTTTGGGCAGGCAGAGCCGGGCTGAGCTGAGCCCTTGGCCTGATGCCCTGACAGTGGGACAGCTCAGCCACCCCAAACACAGCAGCCCAGGAGGCAGGGACACACGGATCCCTGTGCAGGGCTGTGACATTAACCTTTCGGGGACACTGCTTTTGATTCTCAGTATTTGTGAACACAGCAGAGGCAGAACCCGCCACCTCCCATCCTCCTCGGCAGGGCCACACAGGAGCTGGGTGGCTGCAGGAAGGGGCCTGGAGCTGGGGCAGCTTGGAGAGGATCAATACTGGCCCCTGATGCCTGCCCGTGGCCAGAGCCTGGGAGACAGCCAGGCTCGAGTCTGCGAGGAATTCCTCACAGAGAGTTCTGGGAATTGACGTCTTTGTTCTTTCTGTGGTTTCTCTTTTTTCCCCATTTTTTTTCATCGCTGGGTGGTCAGGGCTGGGCTCTTTTCCTTCGTGTTATAAAGCCAACTCTAGGACCAGGCAGAGCTGGGAAGAATAATCCCATTTACTGACAAGGCACCACTCGTTCCTGGATACATCTGGGTGGGTGTTTGGGTGGGAAGACAGACCCATTTTTTAATTCCATACAACAGTAATCAGACCTGCCCTGTAGCAGCACGGGGATTTGAAAGTGACTTTAAAACAAATACAGGTGGTGCCTGAAAAGGAACAATTGCAGTTGTCAGGGCACATGTGTCTAATAAACTTCTCATTCACTGCGAAAGATGAAGATAAAATTAACTTTGAACCAATGGAAAACATGTTGCTTCAGGTTTTTTGGAATCACCTGTGGTCGGGGACTGAGAACAGTGACAGGACAAGAGGCAACAGGCACAAACAAAACACATGAAATTCCATCCCGACACAAGAAAACCCTTTTTTCCTGTGAGAGCGCTGAAATGCTGGGACAGGTTGGCCACAGAGGTGTTGTCCCCATCAGTGGAGATATTCTGAACCCAACTGGCCATGACCCAGGACAACCTGCTCAAGAGGTCACTGTTGGGCTGGATGATCTCGAGAGATCCTTTCCCACCTAAACTGTCCTGTGACACTGGCCAGATTGGGAAGGGAATTATGCATGGACTCCAAGGGGGTCTGAAGAGCATCTCTAGGACAACAGGGATGGCAAGAAGCACCACCCCAGGGGGAAGATGCCCAGATGAGAAAGGAGCTGGGCTGCGTAAGCAGAGAATCCCCCCAGCACCAAGCTGTGGAGAGCAATGCCAAACTGCAGCCTGCCCCGTGCGTGCCCTCACCACCAGGCAGCCAAGCGCACCCAACCCTTCCCCTGAGCCACCTGGGTCTGTCTGAGCTTAGACTGGCACAAGCCCAGCTGTGCCAGCCTGGGTTGGCCTCCGAGCTCACCTTTTGCCCCCTTCGTTCTGCGGGGAGACGCGCGAGGCCGCCGTGTGCTCCTGCTGGGGCAGGTACGCCTCGCTGGGCGTGCGGCGCAGGTCCAGCACCGGGCACGCCGCGCCGGGGAACGAGTACACCGGGGCCTGCATGTGGGAGTTGAGCTGCTGCGGGTGATGGCGCGTGTAGTCCTGCGTGATGACCTCCTGGAGGAGAAATCTGAGTCAGGAACGGAGCTGCTTTCGAGCTTTGCATTGCTGGGCCCAACTTTTAAGAGCAGGAGGGAAATGGGCTGGTTTGTCCCTGCAGATGGAACTTCTGCCTCCTGTCTGCAACAGCTCTTGTGATGGGCTTCTTGGGGACACAAGCACCCAGGATGAGCAACCCTGATGCCCCCTGCTCTCCAGCCCCCAACTGGAGGAGTTGAGGTCTCCAGCATCACTCCCAGCCCATCCCCAGCAGCCATGTTTCACTGAGCTCCTCCCTCCTCCCTGGAGCCCCAGCAGGAAGGTGATGGAGGGGATGAGGTTGGTTAGTTACACTGATGTGCTGGGCCAGCGTGACCACCCTCTGGTTCATGCCCTTGATGCTCTGGCTGGACTGCAGGGGCTGGCACTGGGGGCCGTCAGGCTGCCGCAGGTGCTGCAGGTGGGTGGCTTCGGGAGCCGAGGCCTTCAGCGAGCCTGGGGGGCACCAAGAGCAGAGTAGGAATGAGATGACATCCACGTCCCCTTCCTTGAATGCCATCCCAGCACTGGAGCACAGCCAGCCTGGGCTCTCCCGTGCCTGCCCCTGTTCTCACCTGGCTGCTTCTGCCTCAGGTCATGCTCCCCATGCCCCTTCTCTGGGTCCTGCAGCAGCTTGGCCCCTTTCTCGTGGGACAGGCTGGGCGAGCTCACGGGGCTCACTGCCTCCATCCGCTCAGGGCTGTAGCCTCCATGAAAGCCTGAGGAAGAGGAAGGCAGTTAAAACCAGGAGCTCACTTAGCTTTTCCCTGGCACTGTTGCACCATCAACACAGAGAGTCACATGTTCAGCAAAGTGGGGAGAAAAAGAGATGAGGGAAGACCTGGCAGGTCATACTCCACGGCCACCCTGGATGTCCAGCTGTGCTGGTGGCTGCTGTGAAGAGGTGATGTCTCATTCCTGCAGAGCTGGACACTCAGCAGCTCTCGGTGACAGCCATGAGAGCCAGGGACCAAATCCAACCTCTGCAGCTTCACCACTTGCTTCCCCATTTCCTCCACCCACTGAAACCCCCACTATGCCCGGAAGGGCAGCGATGCCCAGAGAGTGGAGGTGGCTGCACAAGAGGTCTCCAAGTGCATTACAAAGCAAAGTCCCAAGCTCAGCAAGGCCAGGACCAGGGACTTGAAAACTGGATGTGAGGCCCTGGAGGCCCCAGATGCCACTTCAGACACAGTGGACTCACAAACCACGGGGGCAAAATTTGACCATTCTCTGTTTTTTAATGCCTTGCATAGACTCAGAACCATTTAGGCTGGAAAGGCCTCTAAGCTCATTGAGTCCAACGCTCACAATCCCAGTTCTCTGCTTTGCTCGTTTGATTTATTACCCACAACTGTTCCTTACAGACTGCCTGGGAATTTCTAGGGATGGGGAAATCAAAATTAGCAAATGGCTATTGTCTGTAAAAAGCAATACCAAGAACTGGACAACATTTGCAAAACAGGACTTGGCAACTGGAAAAACTAAAAGAGGGTGGGAGAAGGGAAGAGCCTTAAAACACACAAAAATAAAAAAGTCTGGAATAACACAATGACCAGGAAGCAGAGGGACAAGCACACTTGGGGAGTTGGTGGAGCCAATAGCCAAAATGTGCAACTAAAAATAAGAAATAATGAAATAAAACGGGTGTCAGGCCACAGCTCTCTCACCTCTGCCCTCCAATTTCTGACCATCACTAGAGGAGTCGTTACTCAGCGAGCCTCTTTCTCACCACCCCTTATCACAAGACATTTGGTGCCTGACAATCACATCTAAGAAGTTGGCCGCTGTCATGGGGGTCTTACCGAGTGCTCGGAGCTCCTGTTCCTGCATGGAAAAGCGTTTGCTTTGACTCTTTTCTCTACTGTGCTGCTCGGAGCCCGAGGCTGCGTGCTGCTGGTCCAGAGGGTGGTGGTGCTGCTGGCTTTTCCCCTGTCCTCTGCCATAGTGATGAGAAGAACCAGGCCCGGAGGCGGGCAAAGGTCTCGACTCCATGGCTTTGATGGGCGAAGGCGACTGCTCGAGGTTGGCCCCACCGGGCAGCTTTGAGGTGTAGACGTTGTTGTCAGTCTGGGCTCGTTCTGCCTTGGCTTCCCGTGCCCTCGAGGCCTCTTTCTGCAGGATGGCCGGGTCCAGCGGGGCCGCGTAGCCATCGGCCACGCTGAGGGAGGAGCGCAGGGTGGAGGCCGAGGGGAAGGCGGCAGAGCGGATCGGTGACGTGGTAGTGGTGGAGGAGGATCTGGAAGGAAATGAAGACCAGGCCAAGATGTGAGAAGCACATGGAAAAAGGGAGTGCTGTTACCAGAGCCTCAGTGTCCAGCCTTGCATGGCTGAGCGCCTTGCAGGGCTCCTGAATGCAGGGTTGGGCCACGCAGGGCCAGCGAGGAGGGCTTGGATGGAGCCTCCACCGTGGTCCCCAGGGTATTGGGCCTGAATGCATTGACTGGAGAACATAAAACCCACAGACAGGTCCCAGAGACCTTGATAACTCCACCATCAGGCAATCTTCAGCAAGAGGAGCAATACCTGTATTTGGGCACAGGTACACTCCTACTTTTTCTCCTGGCAGCAGGAAAAGCCACCAGGAAAAACAAAATAATTGGGGCACCAAAATGTGCCTCTCCCCATCACAACTTCCCTGGAAGCCTCAATCCTGCTCCCACTGAGACTGACGGGGAAACAACTCTCACTCCTTCCTCTCAGAGGCGCTCTTTAATTAAGTTATGGTGCAGGCATCCAGGCAAACATTGGGAACCACGGTGGGGGGAACATACCGTAGGACGGAGGGGGTGGGGGTCTCCGAGGAGATGATCTTCATGCTCGTGTTGTGGAGCACGCTGGGGCGCTGCTGGATGGTCTCGTGGGTGCGGGGTGAGACGGGAGAGTGCTGGTGGCTGTGAGAGTGGGAGGACGAACGGCTGCTGGACTGCTCTGTACCTGGGGAGAGCACAAGGAAGGGCTTCTTTAGCTCTCCGTCCAACAGCCCGAACCCCACCTCTGCCCAGCACAGGCCCCAGGGTGTGGTGCTGGACTCCTCCCCAGCCTACCCGGTCTCCAGATGGGTGCATGCTCCACCGTGGTGGAGGCGAGGATGGATTTTTCACGCTCCCTCTCTCGTTCCCGCTCCCGCTCCCGTTCGGACACCGATGATCCTGACTGTTTGGTCATGTGCGTGGGCCCTCCTGAAACGCAGTGAGAAAGGCAGTGAGAGGGCTGCAGACAGAGCAGTTCCTCCTGGGAATGCTGCCTGCTCTTCACATCGCTGTGTCTGCAGAGCAGATAAGGAATGGCTCCATCCAAGGTCACCTGGAGCAGGACAGATGAGGGCAACTAGTGCGACAAAACCCAGACAAATCATGGAATAGCTGTCCTGGCGCCGTCTCCAGGGTATGACCTTCCACAGAGCTGTTTGCTTTGGGGAAGAAGGGGGAAAAGCAAGGAAGTCCTCAATAAGCAGAGGGAGTCAGTGGACTGGTCCCTGAGTGAGAATTAATCTGGGGTCTCCCCAGCTGAGCCCATGGCCTTGGATTGGTTACGAGCATCCTGCTCAACCCTTTTTCCCTTGGAAAAGCAACCTGCAGCATTACCTGGTGAGAGCGGGGAGCTGCTGTGCCGGCTGCCGAAGGTCTGGGGGGGTCCAGGGATGTAGGTGATGCGGTCCATGGTGGTGGCAGAGGCGCCAGGGGTAGGGGGCACGAGGACGGGCAGGTGTGGCACTTGGGACAGGTCGATGATGCCTGGAGAGAGAAGCGAGAGGACCGTCAGGAGAACGCCGAGCTGCTGCAGCTCAGCCATGCTGGAGCTGGCAGTGCCAGCCCGACCCAGCCTCCTTCTCCCATAGTGCTCCCAAACCCTGGACAGAGCTGTGCTGGCAGGACCTGCTGCATAGTTGAGGGCGAGGGAGGGCTCCCGGGGTGACAGCCCGCGCAGCATGTCTGCCCGCTGCGCCATGGCCGTGGCTGCGGCGTTGTGGTGCATCTGCTGCGACGTGATGTAGTCGTTGATGATGGTCTGGCGGTTCTCCATGGCGGCCGTGTCCGGGTAGCCCCGGATGAGGTACGGGGGGTACAGGTGTGGGTACGTGGGGCTCGGAGCCAGATGCCTTGGCAGGTAGTAAGCAGCAGCTGGGAGAGAAGAGGACGCAGATGTGAAACCCCAGAGACCTCAGGCTTTTGGAACTTAAGAAGGAGAGCAACAGACTGTGCCCCTAAGCCAAGTACCTGCTTCCAGTTGGATTCCCCTGGGGATGGCAGCAGGGTCGAAAGGCAGCGGGATGTGTCCGCGGTACAGGTCGACGCCGCTGACGCCGCGGAGCAGGTGCTCGTACGGGGAGATGGGGTGGTGGTGGTCGGGCACGGGGGCGTGAGGAGACTTGGAGTTGGTGAGCTCTCTCGATGTGGGGGTGATCTTTCTGTCCTGGGACACCGGCTTCCCAGCAGTGATGCTCCCTGCAGAGAGCAGAAGGAAACGAGTCAGAGACTGAGCACTGCGGCCAAGCGTGTCCCACAGGGACAGCTGTAGCTACCCTGAACTCGAGGGACCTTTCCCTCCTCCTTGCACTGCCATGCCCTATTACACCACCAAGGTTGAGGCAGGCCAAGTCCTGGTTGCCCCTTGGGAGAGAGGCCTTTCCGAAATCATCCCTCCACCCCAGCACATCCATGCTGGGCAATCTGTGCATTCACCCTGGCCTGCACAAGCAGCCAGTGGTGCAGCCTTGCTGCCACGCTCTTCAGCACAAGGAGGTCACTGCTGGTGTTAGTGAGAAGTGTGAACATCACCCACCCAGTGTCCCAAGCACTGCTTTCCTGCCCACCTATGGAAAAGAGAGTGTCATGGGCCACTACTGGAACAGGGAAGACACTTTTCAAACACCAATGGCTTCACCAGCCACGGCCCAAGCCTCCCTTCGGTCACCCTGGTGAAGGTGAGCTGCTCTCACTTCGACAGTGTGAGCACCCCCAGGAAGGGCTCTGAGTCCCAGCTGTCCCTGGCAGCCACCCCAGTGCTGTGAGTCAGCCGTGGGCGTGGGGTGCTGGGAAGAACGGGTTCAACAGGCACCCGCTGGGAAGCGCTGGGGCAGGTGGGGTCAGGAGCCGCCTCCCGCGCACCTCACCTGCTCCGTTGTTAGAAATTTTACCATCCAATAAAAGGTTTGCCAAGTACCTTCGTGCTGCCGTGGTGTGGACTCCCGTGTGGAGACTGGAGACCCTCTGTGCAAGTGGCTGCTGAACGCCGTGCTGTGCCCTGCCTGGTGATCCTCGTAGCCAAGGGCACTCTGGTGGAGCTTGCCCGGCTCGGGTACAATCACAGGAGCCCCTCTGGCGATGGAGCCACCCGAGTTTGTCACAGGGCTTGGCCTGTTTTTCAGGCTCTCTTCGTAAGCTCTTTCCAGATTCCTCGGGTCTTGGATGACATCCAGAGAATGCACAGAGTGAAAAGTCCTGCCGGGACTGCCGATGATGGAGCGCACATCATGCTTTTTGGTACTCGAGGAGGAAGAGCTGCTGTCATACTTCAGTGGGGTACCCTGAGGACAGGAGGCAGTGGGGACATCAGAGGGGTACAGAACAGAAGGAGCCCAGTGACTGCACCCCACCGAGTCTCAACAGGACTCAGGATGCCTCGTTCAGCGGGTCAATACACAAAGTTTCCTCGGTCAAACAGCCATTGGCAGAGCAGTGGCAACCACTCGGCACAGGGCAGGGTGGAGGGCCCATCCTGCATGTCTTGTTGTGCTCCAACAAGATGATGATGAGTCACTGCCACAGCCTGGCTGTGCCCATCACGCCTCTCTCCTACACACACTGAGAAATGGGATAGTGCTGCAAGGTGCCATGGGAACCCTGCAAATATTTGGAGACCAACAGGAGACAGCATGCCATGTTTCATCCTAACTACTGGCCCTGCTGGGTTGCCACTTGCCCATGAAGGGAGGAGACCAAGTTTATGTGCACCCAGAGTCGCAAATGCCAAGGGCACCAAGTTGACTCTGCCCTTGAAAAAGAGGCAAATGAGTCCCCTTTTGTTTACACATCTAGATGGATCACTGCTCTGCAAATGTGTCAGGGGTTCCCTGGGTTTTATACTTATCTGCTGGCAAGGCTTATAGGATGGTTTGGATTGCAAGGGATCCCTTCAAAGCATGGGGCAGGACAACCTGTACCCAAGCAGAGCATCAGTTCTTACCAGTGATGCAACACAAAGCTGTCTCTGCTCTCCTTTTACCTTGGGAATGGCTCCCAGGATGTGTGCAAGGGCAGCAGACTGAGCAGGACTGACCTCATCTGCTGTTCGCTCCATACTCACCTGCGTGATGGAACCTTCCTTCAGGGGTCTGGTCAGAGAGATGTCTGGTGTCCGCCTCAGCTCCTCCCGGGGAATCTCATGGATTGATCTTCCTGCTTCTTTCACCGTGGCTACCAGGTCTTCATGGGCTGATTTCATTTTCAGAGGAGTCAGATCATGAGATCTGACCTTGTAGGCATCAGATAAGTCCCTTGGTGGAGTGTTTTCCCTCTTGAGCTGTTTGGCTTCTCTTCTGAGGTAGTCCTCATGGGCCTCCACATAGGACCGAGGTATTCCTGCAACCCCCAAGCAGATGATGCATGCAGAGGGTGACTCTCCAGGCAGACACTGGACTCCCAGTCCCCGTGCAGATGCTCACTTCAAGGGGGTTTCTAATTAACACATCTAACTCATGGACTGGTACCTAACTGAGCCCACAGTGCAGCTATACCCCTCATGCAGCCAGTCCACCTCACATCAACCACCACTTCCTGCACCCATTTCACCATCATTTCAACCTGCTTCATGCGACTCACTGACAATTTTGTCCCTTGCTCTGCCAGAATTTAGGCTGCTAGAAGCTGAGCAAGACTGAAAATCTCTCTGAGCACAAAGCAGGAGCTGCAAAGATCTGCAGCTGGACCTTGATGTGTTCATCCTCGGTTCCTCCTGTCCTACCCTGACAACCAGAACAAGGCTGCATGTGAGATGCTTCCCCTGTCCATGCCCATCTCGTGCTTGCAGGCTTTACCTTGTGTAATCGAGCCCCGCATGTGGTGCTGCTCCTTTAGGTTATGGGGACTGTGTCCGTCTGGGGGGATTGCTCGACCCATAAGACCTAGAACAGATCCAAGAGGGAAAGCTGGGCTGTGACACAGGAATTAATTTACAATGAATACATGGCAGTGTTACCAGGGTCACCTGGGACAGCAAGGATAAATACCAACAATTCCTAAATAATTTATTTTTTCCTTTTTTTTTTAAATGCGCTTCTTTTTTTTTGTATCCCTGTAGCTGGTCTGTCAGGACAGACGCTCAAGGCAAACAGGCCAGTCTACATTCTAGTTTTTCCCATGCTGGTCAGATGCTGTCCTGTTGCAGCTAACCACTACCAGAACACTGGCACAGGAAGACGCATCCCGCAGACAGGAGACAAGATGAGGTCTCCACAGGTCACTGACATGACACAGGTGAAAGGTTTCATCCAGACCCACCTTCAATGCTGGTGGATAAGGTATCACGGGCTGATAAGCCCCGGCTGATCCTCCCCTCCATCATATCATAGGTCCGCTTAGTTCCTGTGGTCTCATGGGAAGCTCCCGAGCTCCTGCTGTCTTCTTTGGGACACTGAGAAGCAGCAACTCCACCTGCGGGAGGGGACACCAAGAGGCACCACCATGAGCACGGGAAGTCAGCACAAGGCAAGGGAGGGTGTTTACTGCTGTTTGTGTGCGTTGCTGAGGGGTCAGATCTCATCCCAGCATCAGCCACCACTATGCAGCGCCAGAAACATCGCACGGGATTGGCTTCCAGGAAATTCAGCTGGTGTTGTCTCCCCTCCCTGCCTGCCTCAGACTCCAGATCTGTGGCTCCCTCTTGGGTAGGAGCATCCACCCTGTTGTGTCCCATTCCCTCCCTCCCTGGTGGGGCCATCCCGTAGGCAGCAGGACAGCCCTGAGCCAGTGGGAGCAGCTGCAGTTCCACTGAACTTGGCTCTTGGGGTCTGGGGAGTTTTGGTTTTTTTTCCCGTTTGTTTTGATTTTTGCTAGACACCTACTGTTTGGGACCTTGGCCAGCCTTAACATTTGCCGAGACACTCCCTGGGTGAGAAAATCAGGGAAAATGGAGGAGAAGCAAAGCTGAGAATGATTCCTTTGAAACAGCACCGAGCACACATAGGAACTGTGTGCTGAGATGGTGCAAAGTCCCATGCAGGACTGATGGAGTGAGTGCTAGAGTGAGGAGAGCACACCGACTGCCCCCTGATCCAAACTGGAGCAGGTTCCCTGCAAACAAGCAGTGGACATCTGTCCTGAGCTACAGCCACACCACCAGCACTGCCCTGCCCGTGCCAGGCAGCATCACATCCACCCCGGGCAATGGGCACCCATCACGTGCAGCGAGCTGTGAATTCAGCAGCTTCTGATCCAGCTGAATGCCTCGACTTTATGCCACGAGCTCCAAACAGGATGTCAGCTAGGAGAGACAAACGCCCCTGCCCATCATCCCTGGCCAGGCTGCCCTTGCCAAGGATTGCCAGTGCCCTGATCCTCCTCTTTGTGGGCAAAGAAGGTGGTTGTACAATTAGAGAAAGCAGGGAAGTTAAAAACATTCATTCTATTGTGGACAATCAGGAACAAAACTCCTCCTTGGCAAAACCAGTAATTAATAAAATGGGATTATTACAACTTCACACCCACTCTTGGTTTCCGCAATCAGCACCCACTCAATCCACAAAGTGTTTGGGGCTGTGTGTGGGGAAACAAGAGGGGGTCCGTGCCTGAGCCATTGCTTCAGCTCCATTTGACAGGAGAAATCCGGGGGTGACATTCAGAATCAGCCAAGCACCATGTGGGCCGTGTGCCTGCACCCTGTCATCAAGGCACATCTGTTGCCACCAGCCCTTCTGCAGGAGGGGACGTGCTCCCAGGCACCCTTTGTACCACCGGGAAGCAGGGGGAGGGCGTGAGGGAGAAGAGAGACTAAACAGAAAGAAAACCATTCCAAACCCACGTCCCTCGCCTCGCAGAAGCCATCAGCAATCATATGCAGGATGAGAATAACCAATCTAGCACAATTCAGCTCACACATGCTACAGGATCTCGTCTCATTACAGCTCTTTTATTTTAAGCACCCTCATGACACTAAAGAATTTGCAATTTTTTTTCTGCTTGCCAAAATTCATAATCACCAACAATTTCAGTTTTCTTATTTAATTTTTTTTTTTTTTTAACTCTTCTGCTCCTGGGCTGCTCAGCCTCGCTGGGCTGTGCAGGGGGAAGGAGAGAGGCAGAGCTGCTGAGGCTGCAGCAGCTCACGGGATCACCTGGGATGTGGTAAACGCTCTCAAGCATGTAAAAGGCTGCTGGGGAGAGGAAGGGATTAATTCCTCATCTGTGTCCATGAGGGGTAGCATGAGAGGTGACAGACACGGGCTGCAGCCAAGGAAACTCGGGCTGACACAAACAACAGGGGAGACTTTGGTCTGCAGCTCTCCTTCATTGCCCAGAGCGGGATCCCAGCTCTGGGCATGGGCAGCCCTCTCTGCTGGGAGCCCTCCCCATCTCTCCCTGATGGTGCCATTTCTGAGATCAGCCTCATTCGACCCCCAGCCTGGGCAGAGGTGATTAAAACAGCTTCTTGCACAAACAAGTCCTGAAACACTTCCTGCGCCCTCCCTGGTCCAAGCCCTGCCAACTGGCCCAAAGGGCATCCAGACACAACTCTTCCACGGTGACATTTCCTATCTGGGCTAGAGTTGACAGTGGGCCCTGGGGGACATGCCTGAGCCAGTTTCCATGTGGCAGGCGAGAGGCAGAGCACAGAGCCCTGTCCTGAAAGGTCCCTGCAGTCCCAGGACACACACAAAGGTGACATCAGCTGGAGCTTGAGAGTTGTCCCCATGGCCTGACCTGAAGCCTCTGCCTCCAGCTCTGGATAAAAAACTCAGTCCATGATGAAATGAGCTGCTTACACTTGTGGGCAAGAAGAAAGAGACTTCTGTGGGACACAGTGCCCGCAGCACTGCCCACAGGGCCCAGGCTGCCAGGGATACCGTGCCCCAGCAAGGGAGGCAGAGGGCTCAGGCAGCACAGCAGCTGGCCAGAGACACCTACTGAGGCAGCTGAGATTGGGATCTGCTCCTCAGTCATCCCCAAACTCAGCTGAGAAGCGAGGTGACATGTGAGGACAGCCATCCCTGTGCACACCAGAACAAACACCAGTGCTTTACCCCAAGAGGATGCAGGGCTGCAGCATCTCTGAGTCAGCTCTTGACCCCGAGTGCAGCCCAGGAGGAGTCTGGCTGCACAGCAGAGATGCCTGACCCAGCACACGGCGAAAGGCAAGAATGGAGCTGTTTCCAGCCTCACTGAGAGGAACATCTGCTTCCCTCCAACGGGAGGCACTGGGACACGCAGAGCAGCTTTGATGGCCAGTGCTGAGCTGGGCTGAGCAGGCAGGAGCAGCTGCTGACCACCTGCTGGCACCACTAAGGCAGCGAGGCACCGCCGGCGTTCACCGAGGAACAGCGTCCCCGTGCTGGGGGGGTGGCAGCAGCCAACACATCCCCAGACAGGCTCCCTGTGGGATGCAGGAAAGGCTTCACCACCTCCAACAGCTCTAGCAAAGCTCACCAGACACTGAGGTGGGATTCCTGCAGGGCAGCCCCATGCTGGAGGAGCCTCACAGTGCCCAACTCAATGCAGGTGAGAATCTGACATCCAAATAAACTACCTGACTCGCTTCTGTCTTGCAGGTTTTTGAGTCCACCTTGGCCCAAGAGTTTGGGAGTGCTCTCGTAATGTTTGCTATCAGTGCCCCTCCAGCACGGGGGTAACACCTTCCCATCTGGTCCTCTCCTCTTCCCTGTTTCCCAAAGCCAGCCAAAATCATTGCAACCCTGCCTGCCATCTCTAAGACAAGATAATCACACGGGACAGACGGACACAGGGCACCAGGGTGGGAAGGGAGGGAAACACTGGAAGCAAAGACATGAGGCTGGCCCGTTGCACTTTGCCAGCCTTTCCTCAAATAGCTCCCAAGTCCCAGCCACAGTGGCACAAACCCCTGGCACCTGCCCTAGAAAGGCAGAGAGGATTAGGGCTTACCCTCGTAGGACAGCACGTGGCCTTTCTTCCCTTCGTAGATGACATGTCCTTTGGGCACAGCATCCTCCCTCGCCTTCTCTGCTCTGCTGGGGCTGTCTTCTCCGATTATCCTGGTAATGGTTCCTTTGTACAGCACTTCTGCCGGGGTGCCCTTGGAAAGCCACCAAGATCCATATTTAACCGTGTCACAACCAATTAAGCAAGCGCCGCGCGGGGACGGGCTGTTCCTCGCGGGAGCTGAGCGCAAGGAGCACACCCGGCCTCCGCTTCCTGCGCAGCCAACAGCCAGGGACTTGCAGCTTAATTATTGATGAGAATGATAACGAGGAGCGGTAAAAAGGTACGTGACCCGTGTGAGGCTGCTGGGAAGAGGCAGGGGATGAGGACAGCACAGACCTCCACAACAGCAACTCTCACCCTGCACGTTTTGGAGGAAGCTAGCTGGCTTGCTCCGTCTCCCCCGGCTTTGGGGGACAGAACTGGTGCTCCCCTGGGGACACCTTAGTGACAGCAGGCACTGCTCCAGCATCAGCTTTTTCCCTGCAGCCTGTTTCCCCAGCTTGGCACAGGAGCCACAGAGATGTCCTGCCCAGCCAGGCACATCTGCTGGCAGCAGTGTGACCTTCAGCGAGCTGCCTGTGTGCGGGAGCTGGCGGCTGGCAGCGCGCCCGGCCGAGGCGGCAGGCGACAGCGAAACCGGTCCCGGAGCACGTCGGGGAACAGAGCCTGCCTTAGCTCTCCAACAGGACCAGCAGCAGGCTCCCCACACACGCCAGTGTGAACTGAAACCTCTCCTTTGCCACAGGCAGACACAGCTCACACCACCTGCCCCCTGAATCCCCTTCAAAACACACGGAGCTGGATGTCCCCGAAGAGTTGCTGGTGATTAACACCCTTCTGCCACTGTGGCCCATCGGTGCCAACTGGGAACAGCCACCAAGGGGTGACAGTCCCCCTTCCCCATCTCTGGGAAGGCACAGTGATGCTGTCAGAGTGACACTCCTGACTGACGCCAGCCTGTTCAGCTCATTTAACCCTAGCAGGCGCTGGGACTGATGCCTGGGGAAGGCTCGGGGATGCAATGCCCCTGCCAGACTTGCTGGTGCTTCCAGGTTGTGCCATTCAGGCTATTTCCACCCTCCCCCTGCTTGAGGATGCCCCTGCTCTTTACCAAGCCCTCGGATAGCAGCAATCCCCAAAAGCCAGGACGTGCCAGCATGTGGGTTCAGTGCTCTGGTCATTCACCCTTGCCGTGGATCTGAGCACCTGGCAATGGAGCCAGCCCCAGGTAAGTCACCTCCCCTCTGCAGATGTGCTCCCAGGGGATGTGAAAGCAAGTGATGACAGATGGCTTCAGAGCAGAGAGCATACATTCAAGATCTGCTTCCTGTGAACCGGATGACTAATGTGAGATCAAATATCAGCTCTGGTACCAGGAGCTGCTGCCAGAACAAGGGGCTCCCTCTCCCCCAGAAGGAGCAGAGGGATGCAGGCTGCTGGGCCAGGAGGAGAGCCAGGCAATGCCCTGGGTCTGGGCTTGGTACCTTAATCCCAAGCCAAACAAAGGAATCTAGATGGATTGATTAGCTGGCTGGATTCATTTGCTGGATGCAAAACTGTCTCAACAAACTCTGCTGATCTCCTGAGCTGGCACATCAAGGTCCTTCACGCCCATCCATTGCTGCCCACAGCTGCTGCAGGAGCATCTGAGATGATGGAGCAAGTGTTTGCTCTCATGGCTTATTTACAGCCCCTGAGCACCCACTCCTGGCAGTTATTGGACACAGGGCCCCAGGCAAGCTAAGCCTTTGCTCTGGGCCAGGATTCAGGATCAGGTCCCCAGGGCCAAAGAGAACATGGTCATCCTCCTTGAAGAAGGCAGGCAAAAAACTGGAGCCTGAGTGTCTTTAAATATCTGAATGATGGCCAGATAAAATCCCCACGGGAAACAGATATTTTCTTTTAATGCTCTCCGCTCTGTTACCAGATGAGCAATAACTCACACTGCAAGAAACTATCGCCCGCTTGCCAGCTGCTCTTCTGAAGATGGATGGTGGAGATTAAGGCCCAAGTATCTTCCTGCTGAAGAGCCTTTGAGCAGGACCCCAGCACAGCACGCTCAGCCCTGGCAGGAGCTCTCGCTACCTCACCTGCCCCTCACAGCCTCCTCCTCGTCCACCTGGCCTGGGACATCTCCTTTGCCCTGCTCCACTTTCTTGCCCTGGCAAGATCATTTTCCCTGAGCCATTTACAGCTGATTTTGCCTCTGTTCTTTATAGCTACAAAAGGCAAAGCCGGGTTTAAAGGTGGTGCAAGGCTGCATTGCTGTTTGTTGGGCTCTGCTCTCCTGCAGTCTCTCGCGGGATACAGCTCACGCCATCCTGAGTTGTTTGCAGATCTCTCTGAGGGGCTCCCCGGGGTGGGAGCACCACAGAGCTGCTGCAAAACCCTGTGCTGCCCACCCCGTGTGCCCCACAACCCCCCAGAGCCCGTGTCCAGCACCACAGGCTGCAGCTGCCAGCACCCAGGGGAGACAAGGGACCTACATGTGTGATGGACCCTCGGTAGGTGATGGGCGACTCCAGAGGGGGCCTGGACGTGGGTGTTCCTTTGGTGATGCTTCCTCCCGAGGCAGAGCTGAGGGAAGTACCTGTAGGACACAAAGCCTGTGAGCTGGATTTGCTGTTCAGCACAAAACCCGCGGGGCTGAGGCTGCGAAGAGCAGGATTTGACCCAGTTCCCAGCAAGGGTGGTGCTGGAGGGGACACCCTGCAAGAGCTGTCAGTGCTCAATCCCAAGCCTTGCAGAACCCTTTTCTTGAGAAACCCATCCCTCTGAGTGTGGGGTGGTAAAATATAGGTATTTTGCCCCACAGGCAAAAAATACAGGAGGTAAAATATAGGTATTTTGAGGCTATCAGATCCCTGCTGTCTTTGTGGAGGTGCCGGGCAGATTTATGAACCTGGG
Organism: Picathartes gymnocephalus; assembly: GCA_013390045.1. NCBI lineage: Eukaryota > Metazoa > Chordata > Aves > Passeriformes > Picathartidae > Picathartes > Picathartes gymnocephalus. Next base: position 1,534,050 of record WEKY01008187.1, read on the forward strand.
AGAAAGCACAGCCTGGCTCAGCCTCTCCTGATGTGATCAGAGCAGATCTGTGGCGAGATGCAGCGCAGGGTGGCTTGAGTTCATTCACACAGATCTGTCCTGGGCTGGAGCCAGCCCACCACGCTCAGGCTCCTGACTGTCTTACTGGGGAGGTTCACAAACCAGAATTTGCACAGAAAAAGCAACGCTTCTGCATTTATTTTCTTCTGCCTGACTAATGGGGAAAGAAATCTGTGAGGGCTGTATTTAACCAAAATGGGGTCCCTGTCCAGCTGCAGCAGCAACAGTGAAGAGCGTGAAAATACCAATTAATATAATTTAAACAAGTCTTGCTTTGTCTTAAGCAACAGATTTTCAGGCACCTCTTGAACACAAAACCTCCACCAGAATCAATGTCTGAGGCCCCGGTTTGGAAAGACAGAGAAAAGGGGCAAAGAGACCCCTTTGGCTGGGCACAATTCCAGAGATCAAACCTGAGATCACCGGGCACCGCAGCCAGTGTGGCATTCACCAGGCCTGGCAGTGCCAGCATCCCTCCCTCCCCACACAGCTGGGGCACGTGCCTCCCACCCCGGGTCCTCACCCCGCAGGATGGAGCCCTCCTGGGATGGCTGCAGAACCAGACTTTCCGGCTGGCTGGCCTGGCTTCTAGGAGAAAGTTGTTCCTGCTTTACTCCAGGAAAAGGCACTGGAAAACATTAACCATGTATCAGCACAGGTGCAGGACACGCGGCTGCAGCCCTTGGCTGTGCCAGCCCGGAGGCAGCACTTTCTTGGCACCTTTGCCATTCCCAGCTCTTTGGGATGGGCTTCCCCAGGGTGGTGAATACACAAATGCCGTGGGGCAAAGCCTTGGCAAAGGCACTGCCCGCACTGGGACTGGAGCTGACACTGAGAACTCTGTGCTGGTTTATACCAGGACCCGCACACAGCGGGAAACAGAGCTCATATCCCTCCTCCCCAGGCTTGATCCCTCACCCATTCCCTCCTGCTGTTAAGAAAAGCTTCCAAATCTGCAGACTAAACACTTTCTTTGTTCACTTCAGGCCATTTACTCTTTATCCTACCAGCCTGGGAAGCAACAATATAGTTCCTTCCTTCCATCACAGTACTAGCTGAAGGGTATTTACAGGCTGGGAAGTGTCCCTGACCGAGATGTTGCTTTCCTATACCGCACAAATTTAGCTCCCTGTGTCTCTGCTCTCCTGATGGACTAATCCTTTCATCCTCTTAGCAGTTCTCTCTGTGCTCCCTTGCTGTGCTCCTCCTTTCCCCTATGCCTCTGGCAAGCTCACTCCCTGCTGCTCTCAGAGCATGTGAGAAACAACTCATCTCCCAGTTCCTTACCCAGTTTCTTGGGATCCATGGTTAGTGGCAGGCCCATGGTGATGGAACCGACGGGGACCTTGGCGTGCTCGGGGCTGTAGGGTGTGTGGAGCTGGATGGGCATTCCCTGTGGGGCAAGAGGAGAGCTCAGGAGCAACTGCAGGTCCCTGTGAGGCATCTCCACCGCTCACACCCAACACCCTACCTGGGAAATGGATCCGACGGATCTCTCCAGCACGGAGGGGTGCTTGGTGGAGGAGATGAGGGGAGGAGGGTTGGAGATGCTGGCTAGTCTCTGCAGCCCTGAGCGAGAGCTCTCATGCAGGTTTAGTGGGATGGGGTGTCCTGTGAGGAGAACACAAATGTTAGTGAGGCTGAGGGCAGGGAGAGCGGCTGCAGCCATCAGAGAGCAAAGGGGCATGGGGAGGCACAGCTGGATGCAGTGACCAGCCCAGCTGTGAGCCTGCACGAGGCTCCAAGTCACATGGTCATTTTGGAAAGGACTGGAATAGTTTAAATTACTGCCTTGTCCCCTCTGCAGCCAGAGGCTGAGCTGTGCCTGAGCTGTCTGCCCTCCAGCCAGAGAGGACAGCGCAGCGAGGGATAAAACCTGACTTTGCACCCACACTGCTCTGTGACAAACCACATCCCCACACCTGCCCCAGCCAGAGCTGGGAGACACACCTGACCACCCTGGGACCTTTAGACAGCCCAACCTGTGATCCTGGCTGTAAGCACAGCCTCCGTGCTCAGTCCCAGGTCAGGCAGGGGAGGGCACACGCCACGCAGCCAGGGGGCTTTACTTGCCTGGTGGGTTATACTGGAACAAGTGGGGCTCCGCCTGGGGAGAAGTTTTGATCACATCCCGGGGGTAGGACAGAACAGGGGGCCAGCACGAGGCAGCCATCAACTCAGCACTCAGCTTCTGAGCCTCTGTGATGGCTGAGAAATGCACGGACTTTTCTGCAAGGGACACAGAAAGAAACTGCGTGGTCAGTGATCAACGTGGCTGAGGAGGCCCTGTGAGGATGGGCAGGGAAGCCAGAGCCAGCTCCAAGCACAGGAAATGGCTTCAATTCTGTCCAGCCTGGCCAGGAGGTGAGGGCTGAACTCCCCAGCCAAGCTGAAAGGAAAAAGCTCAGTGTCACTGCCTGGATTTGACAGCATTTATTTTACACTCAGATGTTTAAAATGCAGTGGGGTGTCTGTGCCGGTGACTCTGCTGGTGCTCACTGCCTGCAGGAAGCTCCACAGACCTGGTGCCATCCCACCTCACCCAGGAGAGATGCCATTTGGCATGCAGCTGGGTGCAGAGTCCAGCTCCTTGCCAGGACTTGGCCATTAGTGAATTGCTCCTGGGCAGCTCCTGCCTGTGCCCACAGCTCCACATCGTCCCACGGCATGGCAGGGCTGGAGGATTAATGATGATGCTGCCAAATCCTTCCCTGAGGTTAAAGCCAAGAAGCAGAAATGTCAGCATCCCTTTGGGGCATGGGGACATCCAGAGGGCACCCTGTCTGTGGTGTGCAGCTGGGCACAGGGTGCCTGCAGAGCCCCAGGCCACTGCCAGGACCACTGCAATGCCAGCACGCTGGGGACGGGCTCATCCCCACATCACATGGAGATGTGAAAGCTCAGCTGCTCTTAAATGACAGCTCCCAGCTATAAACCATTTGTAGGCTGTGGGAAGAGGCCAGAAATAATGGCATCAGTTTCTCAGACAGCAAGGGAATAACACACTGATGTTCTCTGAGCACCTGGGACAAGCACGCTGCTCAAGACTGTCAGAGGCAAATGAAGATGGACACGGGCTCTGCTGAACAACCAAATGAGGGAAATGAGGGAGGCTCACTGGTCCTCTGTGAGGCACAGCAGCTGGGAGCAGGAAAGCTTCCTGAAATTGCCTGGTTCAAGGCATCCTGGATACCAGGCTGGGTTCATCCTGGCTATGAAAAAAGCTGATGGGAGGCCAAGAAGAGCTTAATGATGGAGGAGCTGTGCTGGGGACACCTGAACTCTGCCATGTGCTGAAAGATGCTGAGGAAAAGAGAGGCTTCATCTGCACCAGCTCTGTGCCAAGTGCATCCTCACGCTTGGTTAAGCAGATGGATGAGACAGCCTTTTCTGGATGGATTAGAGGCAGGTTTGGTAGGATTTGCTTGTAATCAATAAACACTTCATTGTGCACTGCCCTTTTTCCCCAGATCCACCGGTGTAACGTCCACATTGACCAGAAATTAGAAACTGGGCAGTAAACAATAGCAATCACAAATGAACCCAGCCTTTAACCATCAATTTTTGATAAAAATAGATGTCTGAATCCTGCTAAGCCTAATAATAGGGCAAGTAGATTATCAGAGGCCCAATTTAATGAGGCTTTACTACATTATCATTATTAATGCTCAGGGTACTCAGAAGCTGGGAGATTATTCTTGTCCGCCTCAGTGAGAGAAGAAATCCATTCTGGGCACACAGAGGTGTGCAGGCACTCACACCTCTGCAGCCTGGTGGGGCCAGACCTTAGCTGTGGCCTCTTCTCTCCCCACGTGGGATCCTGGAGAGGATCCCTTCATCCTGGCCAACAGAGGGGAATCCAGGCACACCCTCCACACTGATGGAGAGTCCCTGGCATATCCACACTCCCTCATCTTCTCCCCTTCAGCTCGGCCCCATTCAGCTCTGCTCGTGTGGGGGCAAACAGCGCTGGGATGTCCCAGCTGAAGATGCTCCCTGACGCCAAGGCACTGTCAGCCAAGGCTACGTGCACCCTGGATGGCTCCTGGAGAGCCTCGTCCTCCTCCCCTCCCCGTGGGAGCCGTCCCCTCCCCTGCGAGCCTCTCCAGCCTGTGAAATGTGGCCAGTTCCTAATTGCCCCCGCATTAGAGGGTGGCTATAACTCAGCCAGCTCTTGATAAAATAGCACTTACACGGGGAAGAGAGAGTTCCTATTACCGTTTATCAAGTCCCTGGAATGGGAGCGAAGGAGTCAGAGTTTGTATGATCCGTCATCCAAATTAATGCTCTTGGCTCCCCATTGCCTACGAAGGCCAAATGAAACACAACTAAATCACCACCAAACACACTGCTGGAGCTCCAACTGCCGAGAGATAACCCAAGATACGCCCGAGAGCAGCTCGGCACAGGGGAGAGGGACCCGTCTGCCCGTCGGGGAGATCCAGGCAGGGCTGCCTCTGCCCAGCCCCGTGATTAGCAGCTCCTCTTGGAAGGCAGGGGAGGGAGGGCAGTGCTCAGGAAGGTAGGGCTGACTGGCCACCCTCCAAGCTGATACAGCCCCAGCCAGAGGCTGCGAGGCAGCCAACGCCTCGGCCAGGATGTGTGCAAGACTCGGCTTTGAAGCGGATCCAGAGCGCTGGGAGGGATGTTGATCTCCGGAGCGGTTGCAGGAGTTCAAGCTCTCTTATCGAGCAGGGGAGGAACAGGAGTACCTGCTCTGGCGGAGTCAGCCCCTGGCTGAGAGGTGGCACAGGGCTCTGCAGGCTGTGCTGGACTCTCCCTTTCAACTCCAAGGCATGTGGCTGCACGATGTCTGCAGTCTGGATGCTTGCCACTTCACTGGGACGCCTCAGAGAGCAGGGGCGGGAAGGGATGCACACAGATTTGCCAGGACTATCTGGCTATCTCCCTTCTAACCCCTGACCCACAGCCAGGATGTGTTCCAAGAGGCAGAGACAGAACTGAGACGGTGCCTGAGTCCATACTTGCACTGAAATCAGGGCTTTGGGGGAGTTGATTTCTCCCCTCAAGGTGACTCATCACAGACCTGCTGGTTTTCAAAACGAGATGCATTCCCATCATGAACAGAGGAGACCAGCCTATGTCTCCCTAGGGTCCATATGCATTCCAGACCCACTGTGGCACCCAGCACAGATGCACAGCCACACAGGGCTTGGAGAGCACACAGCTGGAGCCCAAGACCTGCTGAGATGTTTGCAGGGATATAGGGAGGCATAATTACTTTCATTAACATGAAAGATGCAGAGCTCTACAGAGGAGAGAATGAAGTGCTTCGTATCATTAGTGCTTTGCAGAGAGCAAAGCAACAAAAGACCCACCTGGATAACAGATCCTGGTATTTGATAATGGTGCCAGCAGGCTGCAGAGTGGAGTGGTTGACTTCAACCCCTAAACCCTGCCTTGTACCTCATACCCACTGATCTGCCTCACCTCCTCGTCCTCCTGTGGCCAGGGGGAAGCTGGAGCTGCAGCACTGGGACACAGGTGGACTGGAGTGCTGGCTGTGGCACTCCAAGGAAGCTGAGCAGTGCAGCATCAGATCTCCACAGGAGATCAAATCTGATTACCTGCCACTGAGGGGGAAGAGCTGGAGGGGAATTGTTCCACCTGGGCAGCAAACAGGAGCATGTCAGGATAAGATCAGCTGGCAATGGGAATTCACAGGTGGCAACACCACGACACAGGAGAAACTCCCTTTCTTGCAAGGTGAGCAGTCACCTTCCTTGCTTATATGCAAAACGTTCTGAAGGTGTGATGCACACATGGTGCTATTTATCGTTTGAAAAAATTGTGGCCAAGTGCCAGCAACCAAATCTTCTTGCAAGCACATCCTTCTGTCCAGAGGGACACGACAGCTTGAGGAATAACTACCTGGGCCTGGACACTGCAGAGCAGGCTGCTACAGTCCTGGCTGCCAGAGGGTGAACTAGCGCAGTGATTTTCCAGCACAGATCACAGCCCAAGCCCAGTCCCTCCTCAGTGCAGTCTTATCCACCCTCCTCTTCTGTGCACAAACAGGTAATTTCTGCAGCTGCACCTGTTCCTGTGCAGGATCCAGCACTGGTGGACATTGTACCCACCAAAGCCCAACTTCCCTGCTCCTGGCTGTGCCACTGCTGACAGCCTCTCATCTTCCTTAACAACTGAGCCACGGGCTGGCTACGGGGGGCAGGGACACAGACTCTGAACTGGAACAGACTCTAACACTCAGATTAAAAACACATTTAGAGGATGGTCTCATCAGGACTTCCCGTCTCTCCTTAACCTTGATCCCCAGGTGCTCAAGCTAATAATGTTTCAGATGGTCTATGGTGGGAACCTCTGAATTGCTCATTAGGCAGCCAAACCACATCAGAGCTATTCCGGGGAGAAAGCACTGGGAATCTTTACAGGAACCTTTGGACTCCGAGTCACAGTATTAGCATTGATTTTAAATGAAATAATGGTCCCTGCTGTGCATTAAAAGCATTCTTTATAGAAAGCCAGCAAGGTAGAAAAGAGCCATTGTACCCAGAGCCTTGGCATGCCTCCAGGCCCCTCTGCTCTCTGGTGAATGGCAGACGCTAATAAAGGCAATCTTCACCTCCTCGGCGCTCCACACTGCCCCGTGTTTGCTGTGGGCTCAATGAGACATGATGTACTGTCTAATGAACATGGGAAATTAGCCATGCCTCTCTCGTCCTGCCTCAAGATGCTATTAAAGAGCTTTCAGGGGTTGAAACAAGCTTTCACCTAAGAGGGGGAAAGCTGCTGGCTGTGCCCAGCTGCACAGCCCGGACGCAGCGACACGCACACAGCCCTACCTTCCTTGTCACCAACAGCGGGGCTCCGGCTCTTCCCCCTGGGACTGCTGCTGGGCTGCTGCTGCTGCTGCTCCTTCTCTGCCTGCTGCTGCTGCTGCTGGGACTGTGAGAGCTTGCTCGGGGCCACGTCCTCGCGGGCAGACTCGTGGGCTTTTGTGATCTGCTGCTGGTAGAGAGCCAAGGCGTGGGGAGGCACCTGAGGCTTTGTGCTTCCGCTCTGCAGTACCCCTTCGGAGAAACCTTCGGAAATCTGCAAAGCAGGAACAATTGGTGGCAGTAATCATTGCGCTGCTGACATCCATAACAATCTTGAAGACATCAGGAGTTATGAGAAGCCTCTGCCCCACACTATCATGGCAAGTCTTAGCAGAGACCAAACCAGGCTTCAATGCTCACTAGCCACAGGAGATTAAAAAAGCCCACGACAAGGAGTATCAGCTCTGTGCTGGTGATACTACGAGAAAGAGTCAGACTCGTTCAAAACCTCTAATCTATAGTTACGTGCTTGTAGCTTTTGCCAGCAGTTACATTACAGCAGCCACAACTTAAGCTGCAATATGGGAAACTGGAAGAGCATCAAGAATGGGTCCTCCCGGAGCATGCAAACCCCACAGCAGGGATTTCCTCCCTGCCCATCCAATATTGCTGCTCCTCCAGTGCTGACCCTGGAGATACCAGGATGCTTCTTCTCACAACCCAAGCCATTCTACCATTACTTCCAATACATGGCTACTGGGTAGTCAAAAAGGGGGACCAAGCAAAGCTACTGGGTGACAAAGGTGATATCCTTCAAGCACGAGATGAAGTGCAGGGCTGGGAAAGTGCACTCTCTCTTTCTAAAGCAATGGGAGGCAGCAGTCATGTGGCAATGAGAAGCTTTTTCTGTCCAGACCTCCCACGATTTTCTGATAAAAGAGCTCAAGAGACATCCAAATGCTGCTGGCAGAGCTGCTCCAGCAGCTGGGAACACGCTCTGCACAGGGAGCACCTTGCCTGGCCGGGGGCTCACACCGCCCAGGCACAGCTCTCTGTGGAGCAGAGGCCATCCCCAGGGAGGAGCACATCCCTGCAATCCTGATGCACACCACGGAGCCCAGTGGGAGAGCATGCACGAGGCACAGGCAGTGCTCCCAGTCCTGCCCTCTCCAGCAGGGTACTCACAATGGGAGGGATGGCAGCAGCTCTCTGCTTCAGCTGTTTCAGGTCCAGTGGCTTCTGCGGCGAGGAGTTGAGCCTGGCGTCGTTGGTGGCGTTGAGCAGGCTGGGCCGGGGGGACAGCAACCTGGAACCCAAACACAACATCAGTCATGGACAGGCTCTATGGCTCCCCCACACCCTGCACCCCCTGTTTTGTGCTGTCAAACCTAGAGGACATCCTCTGCATCAGAGAGGAGTGTGCTGGACCGCTGCTCGCTGCTGGGAATCTGGGCTCAAAAGACAACGCCCATGGGACTACATGTTCAAACTAGACCCTTATGTCTGGCTCAAGAGGCTCTTGAGCCCACTTTCCCTCATCCCTGCACTATTTCTAGCCAATCTACTGTTGTCCAGAACAAACCTGAGGGATAATGGACTCCAGAGCTGGGTCTTATGGAGCGAGGGGACCAGCTCAGATTTTGTTTGGACATCATGTCACCCATGTAGGGCTCGCCTGGCACTGGGGATCAGCTTCATGCTCTTCTTTAAGGACTGTCCTTTATCAAGGTGCTAAAGCCAGGGCAGGCAACTTGGGTCGCTTGAAAGATGAGAGGCTGGATTTGGATGGTATTTGGTACTCAGCAGCCCGGCACCCTCATCACTTGCTCTTCCCCTTGGCTGCTTGAGCCACCTGGTAGACACTCAGCCAGCCGTGCAGAGCCCCTGTGCAAACATGGGGGGCATGCCCATGGTGCCACCAAAACGGGGTGGGATGGAGGTGTGCAAAGCCCATGGGTCAAACCCTCAGTGTGTCCAGCTCCTGAGCTTATGCCAAGACCTCAGGGACCACGTCTGCCCAGGGCATCTCTGCTTTCTCTCCCTCCCAACTCCAATTTGTTGAAGCCAGTTCATAGTTTTCAAGCTTTACAGCTTGATTTGTTTATTTTAGCTGTTATTTCAGCGTTCTCTTCAGCCTATAAATTTCAAGGTCATTCCATGCTCACCCTTGGATGAATAAACAAGCGTGGCGGGGCCATGTGCAGGGAATAAACTCATCGTGGTGCTGGGACTTGCTCTGCACACAGCCTGGCATCAGAGGGGAAGGGGACCCACCTCCACACTGGGACCAGGGTTAGGCACCCCGGGGCAATCAACCAGGAGACAGCAAATTTGAAGTGCTCCCTAAATAATGCCAATGATGTCTGCCCATGGAGCCACACGGGTGTTGTGAAGCCACACTCCTGGAAGGGTGCAATGCCCCAAAGCCTGCTGAGACACAGGGCTGGGGACAAGGGCACCCAGCACTTGTTCCCAAGACCTTCACACCAGGCTGAGCAGTGGAACTGCCACCCCAGCAGCTGCTTCGTGCACTCGGTGGTGCTTGAAGAGGTACATTTAAGCACCCTTAAAGTCCCTTTAAGCACCCTCAAGATCTTCAGGTTTCCTGAAGCCCTCCAGGATCCTGACGCTTCGGAAGCCAGAGTCAGTATTAAATTCATCAGTATGCAAATTGCCTAATTTATTACGTCCCTCCCAGCAGATCTTGCGCCAGACAATGGGATGTCTGTTGGCTGCTTCGTTCAGGAAATCACCATATGAACAACTCCTGGAATCTCTTATCCACCTGCTGCCAACCCAGCGCCTCCCAAATCCAACGACCAGTGCCTTAAGATGGCTGATGGCATTGGGAAGGATGGGGAAAGAGTCAGAGCCAGAAAGGGTCGGCAGGCTCACAGCTGAGCCTCAGCAGTGTGGAAATGTCCCCTGCCAGGCAAGAAGCTTTGGGGAGGACCGTGACACCGTATTTCCCATACTCATCCTCCTTCTGCCACGGAGACAGTGGAGTTTAACTTCCAGATGATCCAACACACTCACACATGACCCAGCCAAACACGACTCCATGGCAGTTGTGCAAAGGCTATCGGATCTCCACGATGGGCTGCCCCAAGCCAGGGACATGGCTCCAACATGGCACTGGCCTGGCAGAGTCCCCGCACCTATGGCTGAGCCAGCAATGGGACGTGCAGCACAGGGATGGCCGGTGCAGGTGTCTGCTCTCCGTGCGGCAGGTCTGCAGTGGTGTCTGTGCGTGGCCTCCCTCACACGTCCCCATCTGGCGTGACCTCCTGCTGAACCACATCTTGGCTGTGCTTGCAGGAGCCCTCCTGCAGCACTCGCTGCACGGAACCACAGACAACCAGCTGCCTCCTTCAGCTTGGATGAGTTAAGCCTGCGCCTCCTCAATCCTGGACATGTCTTTGCCAGCATGAACTGCAGGAGGACCAAAAAAAGGCTGCCCCTACTCTGAACCCATTCCTTTCTCACCGCGGGGACACCCTAGCCACCCTCTGTCCTCTTCTGGGAGATGCCGGGGACAGCTTGATGCTTTCACAAGCGCAGGGAAGAGCACCCACGCCCCGCTGGCGCTGGGTGGGTGGGCGAGCATCGGGTGATGCGGTGACGGGGCGGCTCACGCGGCATCGCGGTCCTGCTCAGCGCCAGTCACGCTGCGGCAGCGGGGCTGCGGCACCGCCCGCGGGCCGGCAGCCCTCGGCCCACAGGGAAGGCGAGGGAGCAAAGCTACAGCTGGGAAGGGCATTGAGTCCCTCCTGGGAGCACGGCGGTGCCAAAAGCTCTGAGCCAGCTGAGGATCAGCCCTGTGGGTGATTCTGGGTTGGGAAGCGCCCGGTGCCAGCGTCAGCTGCCGCCTTCCCATGCCGGCAGGCTCTGCTATCGCCCGCGCCTCATCACCACACCGGATAAGAGGAGTGGCCCGGGAGCTGCGGGACGCCTGTTTAATGTTTAATATTCCTGGAAGCTGGTAACTGTTTGACAAGCAAGATAGGCGCTGACTCAGCGAGGAGCCGCGATGGAAAAGTCGTTCCCAAGACGACTTGCTCCTTTGCTGCTGGGAAGTCGGGACAAGGCACCGCCGCCCCGCTTTCGGTTGGGTTAATGTTAAACTGGAGGAGGACAGCCCTGCTGGCCTCACTCTCCCTTACTGGGAGGTTTTCTCCTGTCTGGAAAGGAGGGGAGGGTGGAGAGGGGTGGTGCTGGACTCTGGCCATTGCTGGAGAGGAGCAGTGCAGCCGAGAGGCCTCGGCCCTGCCACGGGGCCGGGGCCAGCAGCACCCCCACCACCCCTTGGCACCGCCAGCGCTGCTTCCAGCTGCTCGGCAGCGAGGGGCCGCACCCCAGAGGATGCTCCCACACCGGCAGCACTCATCCACTGGCTCCTGCATCAACCATAGGGCAAACACAGAGGCCATTAGGAGCAGTGGGATGCACAGCAGCTCCCTCCAACTTCATCCCACCACTTTGCTCCGTTGTTTTTTCAATAACCCCATCCACAGCGCTGCACACGGCCTGCCCAGCCTGGCATCTTGCTGCCAAACTGCTCCCTGTGAGCCCGCAGAAGGGATGTGGCCTGCACAACACTGGATGCAGGATGCTGGATGCCAGGCTTCAGTCCCTGCCCAGCTCTGAGTCAAGGAAGGACTGCTGCTCCTACGTACAATGGCAGGGTGTACACAGGAGTCCTACCTGGCCCAGGACCCAACAGAATATTCAGTGCTACAAATATGTGTGTATTCATATGTATTCTTTAAAAAACAGAAAACCCTCTCTCCGTTTGTGAAGCTCTTGGGTGGGGAGGGCCCTGTGGGGAAAGTTGGGAGGGGAGCAGGACGTTTCTCCGAGGAGGAGGCCAGTGTTTCTCCTGCCTGTCCCAAGAGCCAACCATGAAGGGTCTGAGGCGCTCCTGGCTGCCAGGTCTAGGGGTGGGTGGAGGGCTCAGGGCTGCCGTGGCTCAGGTGAAGACCCACTGGCATGGCCCCAGGAAAGCTCACACAGACCACATTCTCCTGCCTTTATGGCCAGAATGGGTAATTTGTCCCTAGAGATCCAAGCAACATCTCTGCCAAAGGAGCAACTCGCCCCCTCTTGCAGTGGAAACACGTCCCTGACGTGACTTTTCTCCGGCCAATGCCAACTCAGACAGAAACCAATCCCAACCCCGAATGCTGGCAAAGCAGCACAACTCCACTGTCCCCGAGGGCACATCCCGCTCCATTGCGTCACCCCGATGGGCAGCTGCCACCAGCAGATGCAGTGGCTCTGCACCCAACATCTGCCCACGGCCATGTCCCAGAAGCACCCGTAGGTTGGGACGTGGCACTGCCTGTTGTGCCACAGCCCCTTTGGAAGCAACGGCCCAAGGGCTGGGGGCACATGGGGACACAGCTGGGAAGTCCCTTTGCCTGGGGGAGCGCCCGAGCAGTGATATTCCCAAGGAGGAGCTCACAAAGGCACCCATGGGCACTGGGGGACACAATGGAAAAGCCCATCTGGCCCTTGGGTCATGCCCTTGCCCCCCTGCCTCCCTGCTCCTACCTGCTCTTGTCCACAGCATCCTGCTCGTCCATCTCGTCTGCGCTGCAGGTCGCGCTGGAGTCGCTGTCGGGGTTCACCCCGGGGCCTTTACTGCCCTTATGGCTCTCCTTCTTCTCGGCCTTGGGTGTCCCCTCCGTCCCTGCGCTGCTGACGCCGCTTTCCGCCTTCTTGTCATTCCCCTTGTCCTTCTCCTGGCTCTCTTCGCTCTCCTCCTTCTTCACCTCGCTCTTGCAGGGCTCCTCGCTCACCTTCTCCTCCGGCTCCTCCGTTTTCACCACGTCCACCACCAGGTCCTCCGGCACCTTCTCCTCGGTGCTGGGCGGCTCGGGAGCTGGCTCGGGTGGGGGGCTGGCAGCAGGAGCGGGGTTGGCAGGGGCAGCAGGGGGAGCCTCGGGGGATGTTGGAGCCTCTTCCCACTTGACTGTCGGTTCTGTGCCGGCGTCACCTCCCGGCCCGGGTGGTGCCTTGGCCCCGTTTTCGCCTCCTTCTTTGGCTTCGGGCCTTGGCGAGGGAATGCTCTCGGTGTCGGAGCTGTTATTTACTGCAGCTGAGAAAAGGGAAGAAATAAAAATAAGGATCAGCCTGAGATTCTTGCTTCCCATATCGCTGCCTCCACCCCCTCCCTTGGGAAGAGAACGCCCTCGTTCCTCTGAGGGGGAGATGATCCCGGGGCTGGGAGAACTGTGCTGGGATCCCCGGATCCAGAGCCTACTAAGCAAAGGGCTGTTCTGGGGGCCTCTCTGCTTGCCCAGCACGACTGTTAACCCCCACCCAAACACAAAACCACACGCCCAAAAGCCTGGAGACTGAGTGACTGGGAAGCTGGATTTTAAGGGAAAACCCTGGCTGCTGGCTAGACTTGCAGGACAAGATCTGCTCTCTCCTCACCCTCTCACCCGTGGCACATGATCAGCTGCCCCAGACCAGGCACCTCACTGGCACCCCACTTGCTGACTTACATCGCCTGCGCCCCTGGCTCTGCCACCCCTGGGGCAGCTGGGATCATCCCAAAACGCTACACGTGTTTGTTGTTATTTAAGCCACCGGTGGCAGAAGAAAGGAGGTCACGGTCAGCGAAAGGAAAGCGCTGGCAGTGCTGCAGGACAGGTTAATGATTACGTGGGAAGGATCATTCCCAGATCTGCCACCAGCGGCTTGACGTGAGCTGGAAGCACAAGTGTCCATGCGCTGCTCAGAGTTAGGTGCTGCCAAGAGATTGTTTCTACAGCTGGGGAGAGGATTGCTCCCTCCAAGCCTCTGCTGGACAAACATGGCCAGGGCCAGGAACACCAGGAGATTTCCACAGTCCCATCCCAGCCTGTCCCCACCGGGGAGGGCTCTCACGCTCATGCCCCAAGGGCTTCCTCACATGCATTCCTTACTTGCCTCTCTCCACAGCAGCTCAGCCAGCTTTCAAAAGCTGGTGAGAGGAGTGCCACAGAGGGACTGCGTCCTAAGAGCTCTACACTGGAGCACATCCATCCTTCCTCAGAGTGAAATCGAACCATGCTCATCAGGAATCTCAGCCTGCTTCAATCTTAGCCACTTGCAAACAAGAAATGAGGTGTCCCATCACCCACCCAGGACAAGGTTCACAGAGTGTTTGCCAAAACTCTTGCCAACTGCCACTTGGTGCTACTCTGAATGCCATGCTGAGACATCCAACGGTGGCTCATCCCAAGCTCAGACAAGCTCTAGATTCCCTTGCATTCCCTCCAGATGCTGAATCCCTATCTACAACATAATTCCCACACTGAGTCTTTCCCCCTGTCCCTGGACTGGCCACATTGCCCCTGCAACTCCAAGCTTTTGTCTGAGCATCCCCAAATGTCACCCTGGAGCCAGCAGCCATCTCCTGCATAACACCACTCTGGCACTTCCATGCCCATTACATTTCATCCCCCTGCTCACGCTTTTCCACAGCTCTGTAGGGCACCCCAGCGGCAGAACAAGAGCCGATGCTTGGAGAGTAAGGCTCGGAAGCAAGTCAAGAAATCCATCTCTAATCTCAAAATCATGTTGTTTCCTCTCAGGCACTCTCACAAAGAGCAACAACTACCTTTTGCTTTGCTCCTGTGAGTCACATATCACCTCACACAAAGATTTACCTGGAATCTGCCTTGTAATGAGTCACTCACAAGGACGATTTGAAAAGATTTCCCATTTCAAGTCCCATTAGCCTGGGTGCTAAGGCCAGGAACCAGTGTGGTGCCAGAGTGCTGGTTAAGTTATTAAATTACTTTGACAGAAGTCAAATGGACATTGTTGGAAAATTGTGCACATTTTCTTTAAACTCCAAACTGCTGTGCTTTCTAAGCGATAAATAGCTGAAAATTGTCACTTTCAAGTTGTTTCCTTTCTTTTGTATGGCTGGGAGGGAGAAAAATGCTGCCTTAAAAGGGAAAGGAGGAGGAAAAGCCCCACCAAGGTGCATCAACCTTGCTGGTTGGGAGACCACGGCTTCCCCTGCCTTTGTGCTGGGCTCCGGGAACTCCACTGCCCCGGAAAGCAGCAATGCCCTGGTGGGATGGGGATGGGAACACACAGACCTTGGTGGGTTATCTCCCCTTGAGCCCATGATAAGCTCCATGACAGCCCACAGCAGTGGCTGTCTAAGAGCATGCAGGGACCCTCCTTTGGAGCAAAACACCAAGAAATGTGATTTCCAAGAGGCCCTGGGGAGCTGTGTGCTCTTGGAAAGCACGCTGATGGAAATCAGAAACCAAAGGGCTCCCAAAATAGCCAGACAGACACGGGAGGAGGGCAGTGATCCAGGGCACTCCTTGCAAGCGTGAAATCCAGAGGCATCCAAAACGCCACGAGTGCCTTGTGCTGTGAGACACCGTCACCTCGGTGTGACTTTGGGGTGACAGACCCCTTGTGAGTGCTGACATTTTCAAGCCCTGCAGAGGCTGTGCACGGTGCCTCTGTCGCCACCAGGCAGCAAAGCCAGGAGAGCTGAGCACGTTCCCTGCCACATCCCCCACCCGCCTCACCTTCCGCCTCCTCTGCCATCTCCTCCTCATTGCCACTCGTCCCCGACACCTCCATCTCCTCGTCCTCAGCTGCGGGAGGGAAGGCGGCTTCTTCGTTCTGAACAGCGGCGCCTTTCTTCTTCTTCCTCTTGGCGTTCCTTTCTTTCTCCTGAGGAAGAGGAAGAATGGTGAGAGGCAAAGCCCACAGGGAGTTACAGGGGAGCAGAGAGCACTGGTCCTGCCCACAGGGTCAAGAGGGATGCTCACACTGCCAGGGACCCCCTGCCCTGGGTAAACCCTCTGAGCACCAGGCTTTGGGACCAGACCCGCCTGTTGGAAGGCCGGCAGCGTGGTGTCACCTGGCCAAAAACTTCTGACCGCTGTGCAATGGCCAGCCTGGCTCCACATGGAGCTCCAGCCTCAGCCAGCAGTGAGCGTTCAGGGGAAGAATGGCACAGATACATGAACAAGGGACAAGCATGCAGAGGTCACCAGCGCAGGGCTGGCAAGAGCCTGGGGGTCACATGTCTGCTCATGACACACGTGTGACGTGTTGGTCCTGCGCATTTCCAGGCTCTACCTCCAGCTACACAAACACGCGTGGCCATGACTTGACGCTCATCTGCAGATAACGAAGCTGGTGCCCCGGATATGGCCCAGCCAACGTTTTCATGCACCTGCTTTCATGTCCCCTTCGGCAGGTGCTGCCAAAGAACTTTGACTGCCATGCCAGGGCAGCTGTCACCAGTGGACAGTGGGCAAGCTCAGTGCAGCACGGCATCCCAAAGGTGACTGCCTGGTGTCCTGGCTTGCCCTGAGACTGCCCCGGCCTCCCTGGCTGGAGCACGTGCCACAGCCACGAGGGTGTGGACAGCTGCTCCCTCCTGCAGACCAAAAGGAAAAGTCTCGGCTTTGCTATTGTTTCCTGCTCTTGTTGCTTGAGTAAATACTACCAGTAGGAACAGGCTCATCATCTCCGGCTCTCCCTGCAAACCCCACATGAGTGACGTGTGTAGGACGTTTATTTACATGGATGAAAAGATAAAGCCGTGGTGGAAACGGTAACTCTGCTGCTGGATCCCTGTGCTGGGAAGAGCTGGTTCCCCCCTTCCCCCACCCCCAACTTTTCAACCCTTTAGAAAACTTCCAGATAAAACAAACAAATACAACTGCTTTTTGCTTGGAAACGCTGCTTGCTCAAAATCTATTTTTATCAAACTGGGCAGGAGAGAGGGAAAAGAGGCACTTGAGAATGGGCTCTGTGCAGGCTTGGAGAGGCAGCGGGAGGAACGCCAGGCTCCGTGGTTCCCCGGCCCCATCCCGGCCCTGCCGGCGATGCCCTGGTGCTGCCGGCCTTCGCACCTCTGCTGCGGCAGCGATTCAGCGCCGCACGTTGCTGTGTGAAGCAGCAGCTCCCCATCACGCTAATGCGGTGACAAAGCGCCGACGTTACTATGGCAAAGACTTCTCTGCCTCTTACTCACGGGTCCGTGACTCAGCCGCGGGCAGGAGCAGGCTCCTCACTGGGAATTAGCTGGGAACCAGCCTCTGCCTCAGCACCCTACTTGGCCAGAGCCTGGGGCTGGCAGCTGCTGGCAGAGCAGAGCAGAGAGCGGCCCCAGGGGCACCGTGGGGCCCTCTCCCGGCAGACCCCACTGCTGGTATTTAGGGAAAATTACGGGAAATACAGGAGATGTGTTCAAGGCCACCACTTTGCCTCTTATCACGCCTACAGCTCCAGACTCCTTGTGCGGTCTTTTTCCTCTCTGCCACCAGGTATTTCTTCAGGGGCATCCAGACATTGGTGGCACTCAAGCGTTCTGACTCGCCAAGACCACTGAGGATATACACTGTGCACAGCAAGGACACAGAACCCTGCACGAGGGGTCACTCCACACCTCCTCCTCCACAATGTCCTCCTGGGCCACATTTGGCCTCTCACTGCACTCACCACAACCCAAGCAGCTCCCAAACCCCGCTACCAACACGGAGCCACCCTAGTGGGAACCTCCCATCAGACTCAGCCTGTCCCAGCAGCAGGACCAAGGCAAGTCAGACACACTTATTCCCCAGAAGCACAGGCCACCAGACTGCGCTCCTGGAGCGGTTCTGCTGTGCAAAACCAGCATCATCCAAAAAAGCAAGGAATTAAAGAAATGTTGCTCAGAGGAGGTCCACAGGACTTGGTCTCCAAGCAGGACCAGCCCCAGCCCCGGGGATAACTGGCCCCTCTTCCTTGCACAAGCCAAAACAAGCCCAGCAGTCAGCAGCCCAAAGTGACAATCACACTGCAGACTGATCCCAGTGAAGACAGTGCCTAATCTCCAGCCACTAAGAGAGGGAGCAGCTCCGAGGACACCGTGTATCCCCATGTCCTGCTTTCCTTAAATGCCAAGATTAGCGAGTGCAGTGTGCAGAAGGTCAAGGCTGAGTGATGCTGCTGCCTGGGACACATCTGAGCGGTGCAGCAGCGAAACCAAGCCAAAACACACAGCAGGGCAGAGAAAGTGAAGCCTCAAGGTGGCCTGACCCTGCCCCAGCAGCCAGCTGGTTCAGCGTTTCCCATCCCACACTAGCCACTGCCACCAGCACAGCCCCACAGCTCCTCAGAGTCACCTGCACACTCCTGGAACCTGGTGTCACACCTACCTGGAAGAGGAGGCTACAATATTAATGAGCCCCATTTGGGAAACGAATGAGATCTGCTAATTAAGTTTACTCTCATTTAGCATGAGGAGGAAAAGCAGAGCCACTGCATTTCCCTGCACATGATCAGCAATAGCTGGTGGGGGTGAGGTCAGGGAATAATCTGTGGATGTCATGGCAAAACTAAGCAATGCCACGCTGCTTCCCCACGTGCTTCCTCCGCAGAGGTCACGGCTGATACCGGGCATAGGATGAAATTTGGAGGCTTGGTTTGCTTGGGAATATATTTAGGAGTCAGGAAAGAAGGTCGATGGCAATTTAATCTCAGTTGTTCTTTTATTTTATTCAGCTTTCTGGCATCTGCTGTTGCCACAAAACAATAGAGTACAATAAATAACAGCTGAACGTTCATTGTTCTTCTCCACGACCAAATCCCACGGCCTCCAATGCTCGAAAAATAAAATGATGATGCTGATATAAACTGCAAGTGAGAGTGAGCAATTAAGACTGGAGAAGTCTAGCGGCTGCCTTGGAGGGACGGATGCAGGGAAAAATGTGGTTCTGCAGAAAAACACTTCCGTGATATAATTTCTGCAACATTAGGGAGCAGAGTAAATTAATACACACCGGCTCCACTGCCAGCAAAGCTGTACGATCTTATTTCAGATTCTCCCCAGTAATGAACAACGATATCTTTCTAATGTAACTTTTTATATTCAGAGGGCTTGATGCACATTTCACAGAATATTTCATTCCAGCCTTTATATGGGTCTGGGGGTCTTTTATATAGTTTGTTTGCTTTGTTTCTAATAACAATTCGGTGAAACATGGGAACACAGGAGTGTCTCTGTGCGTAGAGAATTAATAAAAAAGAATCGCCGATGTCTTCTCTTTCTCTCATTCCTATAGACTGACTAGGATATTAAATTCCTGGGTGAGTCATTGAATGTTTTCCTGTCTTTCTTTTTACTCTTGCTGTAATAGCTTGCTTGGAAAGATTCCTGCATTGAACATTGTCCTTTGCATTTTCAAAGCACCCCTTGGGGGTTTAGCCATGTGAATTCTATTAGCCAGAAACTGGGAACCCCAGGACACTCTACAAATGAAATAATTATCATCTTTAGTGGCTCTTAGCAGTCCAAGCTATCTCCAGAACACCAAACAAGCCCCATGACATTCACACCCTGCACCATACGCCAGGAAAGAAGCAACGTTAACCCCTTCTGAAGGGGAAACTGAGGCACTGAGAGGTGTGCACATCTGCTTGCAATGCTGAAAAAGAACTGCTTCAGAGCCAGGCTTTCCTCACATTGTCCAAATCCCCTGGATTTTCTTTGGGGCAAACCAAAGCAGTTTACTGCAGGTAACTGCAGAACCTGCAAGGCACAGACCCATGAGGCCCAGCCGGGCTCTCTGCTCACTGGGGTGGGACAGCACAATCTCACCAGAGACAAAGTATTTGCACAGCCATCAGAACTTGCATCCTGGCCAGCACACCACAGCCCTGCTCCTCCTCCTGCTCCTTATCTCCCTGAGTACCAGCCACACTCCAGACACCCAGGCATCTCCCACGCAGCAGCTCTGCCTCATCCAGACCTCCCAGGCACAGATGGGTGGACAAACCCTTTCCTGTGCCACTCCACAGTCCCCACAGCTTCCATCCAACGTGATAAAAACCCCTCCTTGGCTGCAGGAAGCATCCAAGCACTTGCTAGGAAATACCCACAGTGCCCAGTCAATGCAGGCTGGGACAGGGCTCTCACCATTTTCAGTTTGTGCTGCTGTAGGATCTCGTCCAGGTTCTGCCTCTTCTTGTAGTTGAAGTAGAAGTTTTTGCACTGCGACACAGTCTTGGAGCCCACCATCCTGGCAATGGCTGACCAGTTCCGCCCATGCTCAAGGAGACCTGAGGTTGGAGGAGGAGAGAGGAGAAAGGTTTAACACCAGATGCGCTCGCACAAGGGCAGCATTATCCACGCAGGACAGGAAACCTCCTCCGTGCAAGCCAAACTCCACAGGAACAATATGGTCACTAGCACCTGTCTGAATGGTTTCTAGGCCAGGGGATGACCTATGAGAGCCTGTTTTTCTTTCCAAAGGGAAAAAAGGCACTACGCTGACTGTCTCTGGAATAAAATACATCCCACAGCCACGTCTCGGCAGTCACGAGGACGAGCGGTGCTCCCTTTCCTTTGGGATGGCTGCAGCAGGTGTTGGCACATCCAGGAGAATTTGGGACAGCTGCTCTCAGTCCCTAACATGAAGCAAAGGCTCTTCCCACCCTCCTGTGCCCCAGTGACGATTTCGAGAGGGGTGGCAAGGCACACAGCCCTGTTAGGGAAGCCCAGGCAGGTAAGCAGCAGCAGGGAAGCCCAGGTGATGTCCCTGGCTGGGAAGAGGCGTGCCAGGGGATTAGTGCTGATCACAGGCTCATGAGCAAAAGCAGCTTCCCAGGTCAGGCATCATGCCAAGGGCTGGCAATCCTGGCCAGATGGTGCCACCCGAACATGGGGCTCCTGCCAGCTCTGGGGCAAACCCAGCAGGGTGGAGGAGGATGAGGAGGAGGAAAGAAGACAGTCAGCACCCCGTGTCCTTGCCATCTCTGCAGGGGTATCTGGGCACCCCTGGTACTGTAGATGGTATTAGGAGTCACAACCACAGCCCAGGGATGGGTGCAGTGGCACCCCAGGGTCCTGGAGGTCACCTGCAAAAGGACCATCCAGGCTTTCTGGGAGGTAACACCTCGCTGCCTGCAATTATTCCTGCTGTGTGGCTGGTCCTTTGTGTGGTGTCTCATGGGGCTGGAGCTGCCACCAGCCTGTGGGACACTGCCAGCCCAGCTTGCTCCTCACTGCCCATGTGATGCCACCATCAGGCCAACAGTTCCCTAGCCCTTCCCTGCACCTTGTGAGGCCACAGGATGCAGAGTCTGTGAGTCCAGAGCTACTATACTGCCACAGAAAGGTAACTTCAAGATGAAGACCGGCAGGGAATGAACCTGCTAAGAACATCTTTCTCCTTTGCTGGGGAACTTTCTGCCCAGAGGCCACCAGTCCCAGAGCCCTGTGTGGCTGGGTGCAGGCACTGACCACTGGCTCCATATCCAAGCCCCTCCCTGGCTGCTCTGACAGCACAGGGCTTGGGACCACGGTGAGTCCCACACTGGGGCTCCTGGCATGGCTCTGTCTGTGCCTGGGAACATGGCAGCTGTGCCCCAGCCCTGCTGCCAGCCTCCTGCCATGTGTCAGGCCGGCCCTGAAGTGCCAGCCCAACAACAAACCCCAGGGGACAGGCTGATCTCAGCACAGCCACACGCAACCAGGCCCCAGGGATGTGCCTCCAGCCAGGATCTGTTCTGTCAGTCTGTGCAAGGGGAGGGCACAGTGTGAGGGCTGAGGGCATGGCTGCATCGAATAGATGGCACCATGTACCCCCAGGGAGATGAAATTCCCCTCCCTGCTTCCCAGGTCCTGGAGAAAACCAGCAGCAGCCAGCACAGCAGGAGTTAACATCCAGCTGGTGCCTGTATCCTGCCCGTCCCAGCACCAGGCTTATCAAATTGCATGTACGAGGCATCACATGCACTGAGCACCAGAAAGGTCCTGGCAAGCCAAGAAACAAGTTTGAGCTTTAACTCTGCAGCTCCCAGCCTCGCTCAGCCAAACCCACGACCTCCGTCACCCCGCTGGCGGGCTGGGACTTCTTGAAAAAAAAAAGGAAAAAAAAAAAAAACGCATCCGGCCACCAATCCTGAGGCAACGAGTGGGGCAGGAGTCCTCCCCCTACCGCTGCTGAATGCCGCAGGGGAAAACAGGACAGTCCCCAGTGTCACAACCCATCCCCTCTGACACAACCCACTGCTGCCGTCCAAAGCAAACACGCAGCTCTGTCCCTCTGCTCATCACCGCGCTGGTGGCCCAGCACCAAGTGTGCCAGCCGGGGCCAAGGCTGACTGTGTGCCTCGGGCAAAGCTGAAACGAAGACGCTGGCAGCGGTGTGGATGTGCCATGAGCACGGGGTGCTTCAGCAGGAAAGATGCCAGGAAGCAGGACCTGGCACAGCAGAGCTCCGGGCTGGGGGGTGATGGATGTCAGCGTGAGTAGTCCCCACCATGGTGTGACCTTTACCAGCCACAGCTCCTGGCTGTCCTTCCCCCTGCCCAGGCTGGCTGTGCCCCTGCTCAGCGGGACACTGCTGAAGGAGCCTGCAGCTGGCCAGGCAGGTGGCCATGTCCGTGCTGGGCTCGGGAGGAGGAGGAGGAGGAGGGGGCTGCCCGCAGCCCCTGCCTGTGGGACCAGCAGGGAGCCCCGCCACTCTTCTTCTACACGAAACCAGAGCAAAACAGCAACACCTGCTTCCCACGCTGTAGTTATCTGCACACTCGGGAGGGACCAGCCGAGACAGCCCCGGACGCGCCGGTAAGCTCCCGGCTCGCCAGGCACCCCATCTCCGTGAGCTCGTTCAGCGGAGCCACCCCCAGAGCCTGCTCCCCCTGCCCTGCACTCCAGCCCGGCACGGCAGCACGCGGCCCTCGGCTCGCATCGCAACTGAAACTATGACTAACCGAGTTATCAGATCCTCAGGAAGGCTGAGCTCCTCGGCTCGGGGCGGGGGCTCCGGACGCAGGGTCTGCCGCAGGCACGCAGCCACACACAACCTTGAGGTTAACCCCATCCTTCGGACCCCAACACCCGACTTACGTGCTCCGGCTCCGGCGGGCAGGGAGCACACCTGGAGTGTGCAGCGGGTGGGCTGGGAAGGACACGGCTGTCAGGGCACTTCTTCAAAGCCCCCCCGGGCACGGCAGCCCGCGGCAAAGCGCTGCGAGTGCTCCGCTCACACCCTCCCCACGCATTTCGCTTTCGCTCCCTCGCAGCAGCCGGAGACAGAGAAGAAAGCAAAGCCGGTTCTTTAAATCCTGGGGGCGAGAGGATTTCAGAGCCATGGGCGGCCGGGAGCGGCGAGCAAACGGGCAGCGAGGCTGGAAACCAGGTCACAGGCAGCAGACTCCTGACCCCGAAGGCAGAAGTTGGTGGGAACACATGCTCCGGCCCCAGCGCTCTTCCCTCTGGAGCGAACAGCGTTCTCCGCTCTCCTCCTGCTCGCTCGCCGGAGCGTTCCAGCCGGCTGCAGCCGCGGTCGTTAAGGTGGATGGAAGCGCCGCCAGTATTTTCTCCCCTACCTCATCTCTTTGCTCAGCAGCTCGGGGCTATAGGGAGACTGTGCAGTTTCAGGAGATGCCCGACGTTGCCAAGATATAATAATAATTAAAAAAGAAAAA
>WEKY01008187.1:1557434-1577340 GCA_013390045.1 Picathartes gymnocephalus
AAGGCAGGAGAAAAGCGAAGGGGCGGGAGCGTGGCAGCTCCGCTCCTGCCAGCCCGGGGACGGGGAGCCGGTGCCGTCGGTATGTGGCGGAGCAGCGAGCAAGCTCTAATCTGTTCCTCTGGCTGACCCGGGGCTCGTTGCATCTGAATGTGACCTCTAGACAGAGCATTAATAACGAACGTGGCGCTGACCCAAGCTGACAAGGGGTGCGGCGCTTGGCACCCGCTCCCGCCCTCCCTCGCTCACTTTCTGTCTCCCTCGCTCTCGGCTGAATGTCAGCGGCAGGGGGAGGGATCCAGGAAAACAAAGCTTGGCTAATAGTTTTCTCCGCTCTCAAGTGAATCAAAGGCGCTTTTCTTTGGGGACGTGCGCGCCGGCGAGCCCAGCGCCACACCGCCGGGGTGCCGCGGTGCCCCAGGACACCTCGGCCCTGCAGCTGCTGCCCTGGCACAGGAGGGATGGCCAGAGGTTTGGCACCGGTGTCCCCATGGGCAGACCGTGGCCTCTGCTCTCCACAGCAAGTGGAGACTGGAAGGAAGAGGAGCTCGAAGAGCAGGGTATTGTGCTCAGCATCTCGGGGAACTGAGAAGGAACCTGGAGGGGCAGCGCCGCGGGCGAGGGCTGTCGGCTCGCACCCCCTCGGCTCTCTGCAGCTGGGGGTTTTTACCAGGGACATTCCAAGGCTCTCTGGCACGGCTGCCCAGCTCCACCCTGGGCTTGGTGAGGGCGGAGAGAGCCCGTAAAAGGGTCCCTTGATGGGAGCTCGCGTGGATTAACAGATCGAGGTTATAGGGGAAAAACTAAGTGATATCATTCCCTACGCCCGACGGTACCTGGTATGATCCTTCAGTACCTCCTGCGCCCACGCACCCTCTTGGGAGTGAGCATGGAGGCAGTTCTGGCTACGGCACAGCCAAAATGTGCCGCAATCCTGTTCTGGAGAAAGAGCAGCCCTACGGAGTCAGCGACACCACCCAAGGCATCCCGAAAGCGCGGTCTGCATCGCTTTCCCGCACTAACCCCGGGGTGGTTTGCAGAGGCTCGGAGAAGGTGAGTAACTTCTCCAGGGCCACGGATCAGTGGGTGGCAGGGCCAGGTGCACGCCAGGCTCCTGATGCTGTGCCAAGGGAAGAAGCAGTGGGGATGGTGTGTGGGGGGCGAGCCCACATCCCCGCAGGCACTGGCGTGTCGCTGGAGGGAGCGTGGCACAGGCAGCCGGCTCAGTGTGCTCTGGCTGCCGCCCTGGGTGATGCCCTTCCTTCCTTCCTTCCTTGGCGAGAGATGCCAGGTGATGCTGGCACCAGCCTGCTGTGCTGCCAGTGGACCTCTCTTTTGGAGACTGGCCACAAGCACACCTCTGACACGTCCCATGGCTACAAAGGAGCTGAACTCCCCAGCACCTTTCACACCCATCATGCCACTTCTCTGCAGGGAGGCGGTGTCACCAAACAAGGTGTGGGTACCTGACCAGCAAGGATTTGGGACCCCCCACCAGCTCAGCTCTAGTGCAATGTCCCCTCTCTGCTGGCCCTGGCTGGGGACCCTCAGCTCCCAGGTCTCCCCTTTGAAATGGATGGTTCCTGGACCAGTCCATCCACCTGCTGCAAAACCTTGAGCCCTGTGCCCTGATCACAGACCTGCCTGGCTTTACTACTCCTGCCACAGCCTTTCTTTTTTGCTGTGTCCTCTCCTTTGACATGAGGGGACAGGAAGTCCCCCTCAGGATGCCTGCTCCTGCAGATGTGCCATCCCCTCTGGTCCAGCATGGCAGTGAGTACACATGGAGCAGCCACTGCTGGCAGGCCCAGCTCCCTTCTTTCACCTGGTTCAGGTACTATTCCCGCTCCCTTATTGTTGAAAAAATAATACTCAAAATTAAAATGTAGGCAGCAAATTATAGTAATTACCCAGCAGTTCCTCCTGACAGGCCTTTTGTATTCCATTCACTGACACTCACTAAGCAAATCCTCACAGTTTGCTCCTACACACTCGAGAAACATTCAGCCAACAGTGTCACAAAGTGCAGCTCTGGGGACACGGTGGGCACCAGCACCACAGGCACGGTCCTGGGGGTAACACCTTGGCTGAAAGGCAGCCAAACACCAGCCTGGGAGGGCAGGGATGGGACTGCAGTCAACCACAGCCTCACTCAGGGTAAGTGTGGCTAATTCAAGCCTTGGACACAGCTGTGCCCTCATGGCACCCAATCTGCCCCATCCCAGTAATTTTTACCCCATCGCTTTGTACAGAGGTCATGAAAAACACGAGGCACACGTGGCACTTGGCTGTGGACACTGGCATGGCCAGGCTGGGCTCTCCTTGCTCTGAGCTCCCCTTGCACCCCACCTGGACAGAGGACACCTGAGTGGGAGACCCCAAGGCACATCCCACCCCAAAGTACATCCCACCCCAAGGCCATCCAGAAGGACAACGTGCAGCCATGGGCATGGGCTGCAAACCCAGTTTCTCCAGCCCACTTTTACTACTATCAGCAGGTTTTTACAGCTGTAAATATCTCTGATGGGAGAAGGGAAAGCTCCAACACAGCACAGAGAAGACAAAAGGAGGAAGGTATGGAGCTGCCGGCTTCCCAGCATCACCCAGCAGCTCCTGCATTCCAAAGGTGATGTAAGGTGGCTGACTTAATTTTAGTTTTGTGGACAGAATGGGACTGGGGAAAAAATGGTTCAGGTCAGTCCAAAACTCAGATTAATTGTTGGCAGCACTCAAAATAAGCATTCGAAAAAGTGCCTTCGGTATCCAAGGGAATATTTTATATCTACCCAAAAGGAACTGTACAGGAGTCTTCATGGGTTATTTAACTCTCTGTCATCAGTATTTTACATTCATGCCCAACCCTCCTCTGCCTCATCACGCTGACTTCATCCCGTGGCCTCTCCGTGTCCTCAGCGTGGGAAAAGGCATAAAGAGCCCCAGGCTGGCTGTGCCCTGAGGACAAGGAGCACAGAGCCTGGGCAAGGCACGGGAGGACCTCAGCAAGAACCTGCCACTTCCACCTGCCTCTTTTCAAAGAACAAAACCACTTGTTAGACGCCACGGGAAAACCCCGAGCTGGGTGAGAACAGATACCAGACTTTAAAGACTAACAAAGGTCATGTTGAAACCTCCTGGTTCATCGAGTTCAGCTCCAGGGTGGTTGTGGCTGCCCTGAAGCTCTGGCAATTAGTGGAGGGGCTGGGGGGACAATAAACCCACCCACTGCTAGGCTGGTGCTCGCCTGCTGCTCGCAGACCCCTTTCCAGCCTACCTTGAGCTCCTGCCTGCGTGGGCTCATCCAGCAGGTCCCCCAAAGGCAGGAACTGCCTAAACATTGCCTTTTAAGGAGCAGCCCCATCCCGCTGCCAAATGCCTCTGCACCCTGCCCAGCCGCAAAGCAGTGGGTGCTGCCTGCTTCCCGGCTTGGGAAGGGAAGGGGGAAATCCTCGAGCAACTCTGGTTAAATCAAAACCTCCTGCTTTAAGGATCACAGCCACAGCGCAAGGAGATAACATCAGAAAAACACATTCCCCCATCGTTATCCCAATCTCTGCTCATTTTGACAGACTACTGAATCGAAGTTTATTGCATAATGAAAGTGTCATTAAGCAAGAACTTTCCTCTTGCTGGGTTTTTGTTCCCCTATTTAAGTTTAGTAACATGGTACTCCCCTTCACTGTCTCCCCTGGCAGACACAATCCTGCCTTCTCCGGATTGGAAACTCCCTGTGCAGCTCTGTGACTGTGGAGGAGAGCAGGCAGCTCTGCTGTCTCTCTGTCCCAGGACTGTTTTCTCTCACCTCCCCGAACACAAATGACATGGAGTTTCATGCCACACACAGGAAACTCAGCCATGGACATCGAAGCTGGGCTGATCTCCTGGTTGGCAAGTGCTGGGAGCAGAGGTTACTGACCGTCCCCATCGGCCAAAGTACCCCGGGGTGGTAGGGCTGACTTTCCCTTTTCCACATCTTGCTTATCTCCCTACACCAGCCAGCTACAGTCTCTGACTGGTACCAGTAAGGAGGAGGGTGCCTTGGGTGGCCAAGTTCTTATGCCTGTGTCTCTGAGCCCAGCCTCAGCAGGCCACCACCCCCTCTGCCCCTGCCCAGCCATGCTGGCAGCAGCTCTGCCACCGCCTCCTCCAGCCTCTGAGGTTGCCTCCGGAGTTTCACAGTTGCTGTGAGTCGGAAAGCCCCACCACGCAGGTCCCTGGAAATGCCAGACACAGCCAGTTCGAAGCATTAAAGCGGCTGCTTCCTGGCAGAGGGGAATTTGGCTTTTCTGTAGAAGTCTGGTGTTGCAATCTCAGTTTCCCAGGTTGTAATGAAGGGAGAAACAATCAGCCACTGGGCTCTACACCAGCAAATCTCCCTGCCTCCTCCTGGCCCCTGGGCTGGAATAGTGCTACATGCTCCCACGCTTCATCCTTCCTTCACACAGGCTTTGGCAGCTGGTGTTAAGACTCCTTAAGCGCACCTCCAGCATCCAGCATAAAACAACAAGAGGCACTTTTTAACAACCAGATGCTGATCTCCAAAATAAAGCAGTGCTCGGAAAAGATCCCTCCAACGACCCTCCCCTGCCAGCATCTGCTCAGCCCATTACTTGGCCCCAGGGCAGCTTGCTTGATTAAAGTCTATCTATTAAGTTTTGCGACTACAGAGAGCCCCGTTCAGCAACGCACAGGATTGGCACTGGGTTGTAAAAGAGGGTTGGAACAGCTTAAAGGCGAGCGAGCCAAACACTTTGGGATATTCACAGGCAAAGTAATCCAAGTCCACAGCTCCCATCGGCACCTGGGCAGCCGGCGCTCCAGAACATGTAATCACCATCCCAGCAGCAGGTGCATTTTCCAAGCTGAGCCGAACCTGCTAACATGCCTATTTGCCTTTGCCATCCCCGAACAGTGCTCATTTCCATTTTAATTTCCCATTTACAATCCTCTCCGGGCCAGGAGAGTCGGCAGCAACGCAAGCGGGACGCACGGGCTGGGGATGTGAGCTCGACAGCCCATCAACAGGACGTGACTTTGGCAAAAAATTAAAGCAGTGAAAGAGCTGGCGCAGGAGCGGCACGAGGAGGGGAAGTGGCAAGAAGGGCTCTGCTACACTCAGCACTTTTTAAAAACGGTCTCAGCAAAGGCTCTGAATCAGCTCCAGGATGTAAAGTCACCCCATGCTGCCCGCAGCCCTGGCTCTCGAGAGCTCCCCAGCACGTGCCTGTGGAGTGCTGGGGTTCGGTGTCCTCTCCCTAAATCCCAGAGCTGTGAACACAGGCAGACACTCTCCGTGTGCCTGGAACAGATCACGCCAAAGTCATAAAACTCCAAAGAGCGGGGTCAAACTACATCCCACGCTGCAGGCACCAGCAGCTCCCACACAGCAATGGACAACGCACCTTCCCCATTTCCTACAGCCAACTCCTGCCTTGTGGGACACGTGTGGCTCCAGCCACAGCCCAGGCATCCCTGGTGCTGGCACAGCTGGGGCCAGAGAAGCTGAGCACACTCTCTGCACCACTGCCTGCCTGCCCCACACCCTCCCTGAAGCACACTGGGAACAAACCAACAGTGGGACAGGCAGGATCCGGCCCCGCAGCTCAGGACCCACCACACTGCACCAATGCCAGCAGTCAGATGCTGTCCACCCCCAACTGCTGGGTTAGCTCCAGCACAGCTGATAAGAGAAAGAAAATGAGCGTCTCACCTTTTTTAGCCGTCTCCATCTCCTCTTCAGTCCAGCGAGAGCTTTCATTCATTTCCAGGGAAGCTGGGAAGGAAGAAGGAAAGAGAGCAGTCAGCTGTGAGTAGGACCCAGCAAGCCCAGGGGAGATGTCCCATGCCCTGTCCCACGCCCTGTCCCCTGGAAGCACAACAAAACCCCATGCAGTGCAGAAGTGCTTTGACAAGAAAGGTTGTCACGGTGTGGGCTCATGAGCCTTTTGCACACCACAGCACCCCATACACAACATCCCCTCGGGATGCACCTCAGCGATGCAAAACCCCCACTTTGGGCCTGGCAGCGAAGCCAGATGGCTTGAGAGTGGCAGCAGATTTCCTACAGACCTGGTGCCACGCACCCTGGCCCAGCAACAGGTACCCAAGATGGAGCTGGCTGTGGCTGTGTGCTCTGGAGGAGGCAGACACAGGGTGGGACCGTCAGGGACGGAGAAACAGCGTCACCTCAGTGGTGGCTTTGGCCGACTGCATCTGTCAAGGGTGTTGGCCATGTGTGACCACGGGCTCCCTCCGTGCCATCGCTGGGCTCTTGGACAACACCTCCGAGCCATGTCCAGCAACAGCGGGGGCTCTTCTGGAGCAGTGCCCATTGTAAGGGACACGCTGCTCCAGCCAGGAGGCTGATGGGGGTGTCAGCATCTAATGCTGCCCCTCTCCCCCACTCCAAGCAGGTGCTGGGGACACTGAAGTCCTGCATAAAGCCTTCGCTATGCACCAGTCCTGCTGGCAGCCTGGCACACAGCAAACCCTACAATAACAAACTGGGGTGTGAGTCAGAGACAAAAAACAACTCGGTAAGGAAACAGATTTCCGGCTCAGGCTGCCAAGGGGTTATTACTCTAAACAACAGGCAAAGCATTATTTCAACAGTGATGAGAGATGTTTTGACAGTGTCCTTTCAAAATGGAAAACAGGCTGATAGGTTCAGTATGAAGAACACAGGCAGGGAGAGAAGGAAGGATCTTCCAAGAAGCTCTACAAGAAGCTGAGACCCTGTGGGAGGATGGCATGGGTTCCAATGCCCACGGCACTGGGCAGAGCAATCTCCTTCAGAGCTGGCTGAGCACGACTGCAGGTGTCACCTCCCAGAAGACAGCACAGGTCACTGCCTCCCCCAGCACCGTGTCGCCCCTGGGACACCAGCCAAGAGGGAGGGAAATGGATACCTCACTGCTTCCCCCTGGCAGCGGGCAGAGCCGGGGCCACAACGCTCGTTTACGTAAAAGCGAATGTCCCCAACGCCGTGCAGGCCCTTGGCTCAGCTGGTGATGGCTGTTATTGTATGGTACAGAAATGTCACAGAAATGGCCCGTTTGGTTTGATTAATGGCATCGCCTGAGGCCGTGCAGTTATGAAACAGATGCCTACGGGGAGCTCCGGCACGCTGCAGTTAAACCACAATACGGTTTTGTGTTGTTTTTTTAATGTTCAATTGGTATTTAAAATGCAATAACTTTCTTAGCCAACCTAAATTAAAGCGCTATTGGAGAGACATAAAGTGAAATCAATTGCTCAGATATGTCACTGGAATTGATCCATTCCTTTTTCCCAATTTAACATGGTCTAAAGGCTTTCCTCTGCGTTCGCGGTGAAGTTTATCAAGGACTCTGAGATACCAGGATAAAAAAATCCCATCTAAGTTGCTGGCATTATCTGCTGCTTCTCTGCAGCACTGCTGAACAAGTTGGAGGGAGAGAGCAGGGCTCTGTTGTGCTGGGGACTATTTTTATCTCTTGTATGAAAACAGAGCGCTCGCAATCAAGGCTTCAGCCAGTTGTCAGCAGAGAACAGGGAGGCGAAACACCTCCGCGTGATTTATAGCACATGGAACAGCACAAGCAAGAAACTGCAGAGCAAGGAAGCCGAGAGGAGTCACCCTGCTTTTATTTTTACCTGCCTTAGGTAGCACAGCAATAGTTTTGTACTTTGACAGAGTAGAAAATATAGGAAAATCAGCCAAGTTCCTCGAGGCATTGGCTTCTCTAAGTCAATACGTGAGCCCGCTCCCTGGGGTGGCAACTACTGATGCTGCAGGTGCCAGAGGCAGACGTGCCCAGCGTGGGGCTGTGAATGCTGCCATGAGTTCCCATCTAGCCCAAGGCCAGCATGGCAGTGTGGCACAGCTATGGCAAATTGCTGCACGTGGCTGTGGGCTGGTGCAGTGCCTGGGTGCCACGGTACAGGCAGCACCCTTTGCTGCACCAGGCATGGATGGAAATGGACCAGCCCAATGCCCAAGGCCAAGGAGGAGCAGATCCCAGGCTGCAGCTGCTCAGGCCCCAGACAGTTTTGAAAACGGAGCAGGCAGAAGTGGCAGAGACCCAGGCAAGCCTGGGAGGGCAGAGCAGGATCCTGTGCAGAGGTCGAGGGGACTGGGAAGCCTGAGCAGCTGCAAAGGGAACCAGTTCCGAGCGCAGGAGAGACACGAGCCTTGCCAAAGCACTGCTAAAACTGACGGCTTCCCTTTTTGTCTTTTGCAACACTTTCCCTCTGAGGCCATAAAACCCACTAACACCCAGCCAGGACAGCTCAGGCTTCCAAATGCCCCCACTTATCCTGCTGAACCACGCTGAGTAATTCACATGATAGAGAGAAACATCATTGCTATGCCCCAAAAAGAAGGATTTCACAAAGGAAACCCCTCCTCTGCGAGCAGGGAGCAGAGCAGGGTGATGTCCCATCCATGCAGCATGATGGATACCCCAAAAGCCCAGCCTAGGGCAGGGTGTCCTTGTCCCCTGGCACCTACCCAGCTCTGCACTCTGCTGTGGTGTGGCTGCCTCCTCGTTGTTGGCCTCGTTGGCCATGGAGCGGGTGATGCGGCCCTTGCGCCGGCCCTGGCTGTTGGCGGTTTTGCGACCTTTGGAGGTGACCGTTTCCTTCTCATCGTTGTCTTCCCCAGATGTGTCGTCGTTCTTGTCCCTGCAAAAACAGGGAGAGACATTTAAAAAAAAATGTTGTTTGGTTGGTCTGATTTTTAGGTCAAGCAATTATTTCTCTGCACGTGTTTGGGGAATTTTATTTTTTTTTTTTTGGTTGGTTTTTTAGGGGGGCAGGTCTGCAGTTTTTTTGCAGACGCAGGCTCTTTTCCTGGCTGGGATTGGCGGTGGGGTGATTTGTGGTGGGGTTTTCTTTCTGCAGCTGGCTGCAGCTCCACCACCAAGTGCACGCAGAGACCTGACGGAGACAGGTTTAATACCAGACCATTCAAATTCATCCCTGCCTCCTCCTCATTTATCTTCCTGAAAGGGACCTGCTGGTAAATGTCTTTGCAGCCTAGCTATAATGAAGCCAGATGTTCTTTTAAACCAAGTATTAAGCCCATTACAGATAGCAAGCGAGCGGTCTGCGTGCCAACCTTCCCCTGCCACGGCGCTGATGCTCGGCGTGAGGGAGGCAGGGCTGGCTGGAGCTCTTCATCTGGGAGCGCTCACGTTGACATCAATAACACTAAAGGTGAAGTGCCACGCTCTGCTGCGCCTGTATTGCTCCTCCAGCTCCCAGAGGCTCTCGTAACAACAAAACAAGCTGGAGGATCACAGGAGCTTTGCAGATTGATTGGGTTGATATAAAAAAAATCCCATATCGAGTTGCTTTCCCAGTTAGGGAGCAGCAGGGAAGAGGAATGAGGAGGAGGATCTGCCTTTCCTTCCCTGCAGAGGAGGTGAGGTGGGCACAGTCCTGCACAGAGTCGGGCAGCCCTGGACTGTGCTGCATCCCACCACCACATTCCAGCACTGCAGCCCCAGCCCAGTGCTCTCACAGTGGTGAGGGGCTGGGAGCATGAGCTACTTTGTCAGTTCTTCTTTGTCATTTTCTGTTTCCTGCTTGTCTTCCTCCTTCTCTCCCTCCTTCTCTTTTTCTTTCTCTTTTTCATCTTTCTCTTCTTGGCTGCTCCGGGGCATTTGCTGCTGCTGCAAAACAAAGGACATAAAATAAACCAAGCCCTCAGTGCAGAGGAGGACACATGGCAGCACCTGGGCCAACCCAAACAACTGCCGTGAAACAATGCTGGGGGCGAGTGGCCAAGAGGAAAGAGCTGCAGGCAGAGGGTGCAGGCAGGGCACTGGCAGAGGCCACAGGGGCCAAAAGCTTTCCAGAGAGATCAGAGCTAGTTCAGGATCAGGCATGGCAGCTGCACTCTGGCTCCTGTTCCAGGCATTGGGACAGCCCCAGCTGCTCCCCTGGGATCAGGCAGCAAGTTAAGATCTCATGTGGGGGTAAGGCAGGGAGGTGAGAACTACCCTCCTGTTCTGGCTTAGCCACGTGGGTGGTGATTTGCAGCCAGTGGATGCATTTTGCTGGAGCATGAAGGAGACAGGGCACCGGTGACACCCCGAGGCTCGGCAATATCAACGCTTTTATCTTTTTCCCAAGCATCTGCCACAGCCCATGGGGAGCCCATGTATCACCGAGCAGGGAAGGTGCCCTCTCTGCCCTCTCTTTATCACCTGGCACCCTCAGCAGAGGCTGTGAGCCCAGTCACCCCAACACTGCTGCTGCTGCTCAGACCGAAGGCACCATGGTACCCCAGGGAGGGACACAATGATTACTGCAGTTCTGGATTGTGTTTCAACAGCTGCAGGAAGGAGGTTGCTGGGGAGGCCTGGTTCCCCTGACCTCCCTTCCCTCTGGTGACCAGCAAACGAGAGGCATTGCATAGAGGAGTAGAAATTAAGAGACGGAAATGATTTATTAAACCATCCTGCTCCTGGCTAATGCAAGGCTGCTTGCTCCAGGAAACCCACCCGGGCTCACCCGGCCCCTGCCCAGCCCACAGGGCTTCCACCACCCCTTGGGAAAGGGTTTGGTGATGTAACGGGGGGTAAAATTGCCTTAAAATGGATTTAGCAGCAGAAGGTGGCTGGTCTGGCTGGCATGCAGCCATACAGAAAGTGTGGATGAGGTGTCCTCACATCCCTCGAGCCAGGAGGACTGGCCTGATCCCTGTCTGCAGAACTGGGAGGCTGCTTCAAACATGGGCATCCCACAGCAGCAGCACTGGGTGCAAGCAGAGCTCTCTGACCCCATGGGCTGGTGCTAAAATCAGAAGCGTGGAGCTGTCAGATGGAGAAATTTAACGAGAAAACTGCTGATTCTTTCAGGCCCTGGTTGAACAAAAATCCTTAAAACCCAGGCGCAGCCATCACTGAAACCCCAGAGACTTTCAGTTCCTCCTAGGACAGGGGGAGGCAGCTGTGCCATCAGGATCCTGGCATGCTTGGCCGGCCCCTGGAGCACCTCTGCACAACTGCAGAACACAACTGCAATGAACACAACTGTAATGCAGCAGCTCACACTCCTGCTGCTCCAGGGACTGCTCCGTGGGATGCAAGGCTGGGAGGTCCCAGGAGAGAGGGAGTCAGGGAACAGTTGGGATGAGCTCTCGGTTGCTTACAATTCTCCAAAGTCCACACATCACTAAGGCTCGGGGAACGGGCTGTCTCATGCAGCAAGTGGCCAGGGGAAGTGCCATCCCCAGTGTACTGGGCACTGCCCTGGTCAGCCCCCAAACCAGGGGAGGAGGAGGAGGAGGGCAGTGGAGAGGATGGAACAGAAGATGGGGAAGGCTGCACCGGCTGCAGAGGAGCAAAGGGCATCCATCATGTGCATTTCCCCAGCACTGCCCTGAACTCTCTGACTCTGAGTCACTCCCTGGTGAACCCTGAGCATGAGTTCAGCCCAGACAGACACCCATGAGGTGAGGGCTGTGACCTCTGAGGGCTGGGCAGGCAGCAGCACAGGCTCTGCCCCTGCCCTGGCCATCACCACCTATCTGCATTCCCCTCACCAAAGGCTTTGGCAAGGGAGGGCAGCCCACATGAGGTTCGTAGTGTTTCTACCACCCAACTGCAAATATTTTGAGAGATGGGGGAAACCCTGCATCCCAGAGATCCCAGCTCTCCTTCAGGTTTAAACCCAGTCGTGACTGCCCCAGCTTCAGGCTGGAGTGAGCATCCAAGGAAGGTTCAGCATCATCTTATCCTGTCTCTACACTTGTCTGAACCAGGGGGCTGCCAGCCTGAGCAGCCATTGCAGCTTTTCCCCAGAGGAACAGGCTGGGAGGGCAGCGATGCCAAGGAGCTCCCTGTACCAGCCTGCAAACACAGGAGCAGGAAGGCAGGGAGAAAGGAGAGTGGCCTTGGTGGCTCTTGCAGCAACACAGGTGCTTCCCCACAGAGGCATCTGCCAAGCTTGGGCATGACCAGGATGGGCAAACCCCACTGGGCTGGTTTCAGTGGGCCACTCCACTTCCCTCTCCTCCTGAACATTTCAAGCCCAGCCTGGCAGGACATCAAATTAAGGCAAATTAAAGCAGTGCAGAGGCACATCTTGATCCAAGGATGCCCTCTAGTGATTGCCCTGCTCCGGCCACGGCCGGGTGCCCGATGCCAGCAGCCAGAGCCAGGTGGCATAAGCACCCTGCACCCAGCAGGACAGACAGGACAGGTCTCACCTGTCAGCCAGGTGAAATAGGCAGCATCATCACCACCAGGCCATGGTGGGAAAACTGACCCAGCTCCACCCAAGGCTGTGCTCATGTCTTCATCTGAGGAAAGGCTCCCAGCCAAATGCTGATCTGAACCCTGGCAAGCCCACAGTGACGGCTTATCTCCTGTACTAGAGCAGGGCACCTGCCAAACACCCCAGGAAAGGCCTCTGCTCATGAATGCCCCCTTACATCACACCCAGGGGTACAAGCTGTGCTGGAAGCTGCGGGGCTGGCACCGAGCACCCAGCCCTGGGTGGGGAGTGGGCACCTCGGGGTGCTGAGTGAAGCCATTTCAGAGCTCAGCTACAAATGGCACACACAGACAGGACTATCCCCCAGTGATCAACCGTGGCAGCCGCCCCAGTCCATCCACGCTACGTGCTCTACCCCAAGCCTGGCATCAGAGCCACAGCAAGCCATGGCACAGGGGCGGGCGGGCAGCGCCGGGAACCCGCGAGCCGGCCGGTCCCCGCTCCCAGCCCCCGCCGTGTGTGGGGAGGCTATTCTTAGTGCTGGACACGGACCAGCTCTGCATGATTCAAGGGACGGGACGCCATCCCAAAGCGTGACGGGCCAGGAAATGCTTCCCCAATTACCAGCTGATGTTTCCCTCTGATTCACACCGCCCCGGCCAGAGGTGGACTGGCAGGTGGGTCAGCCCTTAGCGGACATGCCAAAGGCCGGCACCAAAACTGCTGAGCTCCCGGCAAGCTTCAACCTCTCTCCACCTACATCCCTGCCACCCTGTGGATGAGGCACTCCACCTCCCACAGGTAAACCAGGTACGTGCTCCGCACCTTGCACAAGAGGGCGAAGGGATGTGCCCGAGGCCAGGGAAGATGCCTGTGGCAGAGGGCAGGGCTGTCCCTCCCTCCCAGGTCAGACGCTCTAACCCCGGACCGCCCTTCCTCCTCCTCAGCATCGCTGCTGCTTGTTTTTGCTGCCGACGCATCCTGTTTATTTAAAAAGGCCCCAGGACAAAATCGGACACGGGACGCGTGAGCAAGAAACCGACCCTGCCCGGAGCCCAGGGGGACGGGCGGCCTCCTCCGCTCCCTGTGCTCCGGCCCGAGCAGCTCCGTAATTACAAACACCTGCTCACCTCTGCCCCAAAGTCCCGGCGGCCCCGGAGCAGCTGGAGCGGCGCAGAGCGCTGCCAGCTCTCCCGGGAACAGCTCGTTCCCGGCGCCGGGGCCCGCCGCAAGCACACATGCTCCCGCAGCCCGGCTCGCCCTGCCTGCCCAGCTCCTCTGGGCACCCCACGAGCAGCTCGGCTACAATAAAGCTTCGTCTCCAAGCTCGCTTTCGGGGCGCACCGGCTTCCAGGTAGGAGCCGGACGCGGAAACGCTGACCCCCGTTGTGGATCAACTCGCTGCGCGTTCTGACAGCGGGACTCGCTCCGAGAAAGCCCTGGCGAGGAAGAGGTGCAGCTCCTCCCACTCTGTTTACTTCCTCTGCCGAGGCACTGCCTGCGTCTGGAAGCGGGACGGGAGGGCAGGAGGAGGAGGAGGGGGAAGCAGCTCCGCACCTTTGCCCTCCCCAGCCCCGCCGGAGACGCCTGAGCCTGTGGCGGAGAGAGGGTGAACCCGGCCAGAAACCCCTTGGCAGCCGGCAGCGCGCCCCTCGCCTCCGAAGCGCCCCGCTCGCACGCTCCCCGGGAGCTCCGGCCCCTCACCTCCCCCAAAATCACTCACCTCCCCGCTCCCCGGCTCCCGCGAGCGGCCGGTCCCCGACAGCCCCACGGCCAGCTCCCGGCCCCTGCTCACCGCCCAGCCATCCGGGCGCGCTGTGCCTTACGTTCTCCGGCTCTGAAGGCTTCCTGACGATTTGCATAGTTAAGCCGTAAACTAACCACAACATTCCTCTTATGATTTTGCAATCTGCTGGAATAACGTGGTCGCTCTAAGTCGAGCGATGAATCATCATCTATAAACCACAGCTCTCGTCACCGGGGCTCTCAGTGCTGGCTGCAGCCTGCGTGATTAATCCGCCAGGATGCCAAGCTTAACCTACAGTGCAGGGCTATTTATTCTCCGAACTTGCAAGCCTCCGGAGAAAGACTGCTGCTACCTTCCCCGTCCCCTTTGTGGCGAGATGTGCCGGGCTGTGGCAGGGGACCAGGAACAGGGGACCTCCCTTGCTGCCCACAGGACATCCCAGTGTTAACCACTGGACCGTGCACCTGCCAACTGAGGCACCCACGCCCTCCCCCAGTCCACCCTCACTCCTTGTGCCACAGCACCCTCAAAACATGCACCAGAACACCACTTTTGCCAGCAGGGATGAGCTCATCCCTGGCAGTCCACTTCCTGAATCAGAACTACCAATTCCTGCCACCACAACTACACCACTTGCTGCTGGATACGCTAGTGGGGAACTGGGTCATGGTGGTGGCACTGAGAGCAAGCCTGTCCCCCAAGTGCCACTGGGGCTGGCATCTCCTCTCTCCCGTGCCAGATTTCAAGGCCAGATTGGCTGCACGGGGGATGCCATTTGGCTGCCAGCAGATGCATCCCCTTCCCTGCCATCATTACGGTGCCCTGGGTTCTTACAGGCGATGGAATCACTGGCTCCTGTTTGTTCCTTAACTCAGGAGGGAGCAAGCCTGTACACCCTGGTGCAGAGGGAGCTGTGCATGCCAGGCTGAGCTGCAAGGCACATGGTTTTGGTGCCACTCAAGCTCATTCCCAGCTACTGCAGGCAGCGAGCTCTGGGTTTTTGTTTAAAGGCGGCTCTGCACCCTCGGCACAGTCTGACTGCGGCAGCGCAGGGACACGTGCCAACCCTCTCCCCAGCATGTCACACCAGAGTCTGTCTTGACAGGGACTTTGGAGGGAGCTGCATCCCACCAGCGTGAGCCCCATACCCTCTAGCAGCTGGGAGCACCCACTCGGCTGTGCCGCCTCTCCCACGTGCAGGGCACCAGCTCTTCACGTCTCCAGCGTGTGACTTCAGATCAATGGCATTTATGATGTTCTCTGGGGCACTCAGCTGCAGAGCAGGCTCAGGCCGAGGTCATTGCACGCAATCAGGGAGTTGCAAATTAAAACCAGCTCGAGATAAGCTGAAGACAAAAGGCAAACGCTACGCCGGCCAGGAACGCCTGGGGTTTGCTTTGCTGCTTCTCCAGGAGCCCCAGCACAGCTGCCGTGGCCGTGGGCATGCATGGGTGCCTGCTGGCATCACCCTGGACATCCCACAGGGTCCAGAACTGGCACCGTGGGGCAGGATGCTCCATGCTCTGTGCAACACAGCCAGAGGCACTTGGCTCTCATCCCTCTCCCCAGTGCCACAGATTCAGCAGGGCATCTTTGCCAGGCACACAGCTGTAGCTCAAGAGCATCCTCTCTCTATCACCTACGTCTCTCTTTCCACCTGCTTTCAAGCCCTCCCTCAGCAGGTCACACCAGTGAGAGCCAGGGCAGGGACTTGGCCACAGAGCACCCTCAGCACCAGCCTCCCCATCAGCCACCACACTGCCCAGGCACCCAAAATGTCCTTGGGATTTCCTTCCTCACCAATGCCACAGCAGAGGCAGAAGAACCCACCTCTGAAGTTTGATATTGCACAACCACTACAAACACCGCTCCCCATGTCCCCACCACCTCCTGAGGCAGGCTGGATACACAGCACAGGGAGGATGGCTTAGAAATGCACGTGTGTGTCAAGTAACCAGCTGCCAGAGCCTGCTCCAGTGGTCTGGAACGCCTCAGGCCTCCTGCCACCCACCGCCACACAGCCTGGCTTCTCACGGCCACGCACAGCACCCTCCACTCATGGGAGAAACCACAAAGCAAAACAAGCTGCTGCCATAAAACAACAAGGGGAGGAAGAGGAATGTCTGCCGGCAACTCAGCTTTGATTGCTTGTGTCCCGGGGCTGGGTTTGATGCTGTTGGCTGTGGAAGCAAGTCAAAAAAAATCAAAGGGCCAGGCTCAGATTTCATAAGAATGATAGAGAGCATGGGGATCACTCTGTGCAGCTCAAAATGTGACAGCTCTGAGCTGGGCTGCTCTTCTCCCAGCAAACAGCCAACTCTGCAACACACAGGCATCACATGGCAGGGATGGAGAACACTGGGGCTGTGCCCAGCGTCCCAGGAGATGTGGACAGGCCCTGTGCACACTCACTAGAGCAGCTCTCAGGCACCACAGGCCACAAAACATGGCCAGTGCCAGCAGCAAAGTGCTGTCAGCTGCAGCCAGGCTGCCCTGCCATGCCATGGGAAAGCCCTGTGCCATCTCCCAGGCTGCTGGTCCTGGAGCCAGCAGGGTCCTGGGGGCACACAGCATGTCAAGGGTGAGGAGAGGGGCTGGCTGTGATGCTGGACCCCGCATCACTTCCCAGGGCACAGGACAAACATGCCCGGGTGCACTCAGCCAAGTTTGGCTCATCTCAGGCAGCACTGGGAGCCTGCTGGGCACAGGAACTGTTCAGGCAGGGCCCTGTGTGGCTCAGCCCAGCACAGCTGGCACTGCTGCCTTCCCACCGCTCGCTCCGTGCTATCATGGAAGCACTGAAGTGATTTTTACAGGACCCTGCTCACCAGATCCTTCCTTGAACCACAGAGGGCTTTTCCATAAGAGGAAATGTTTCTTTTCTGGGTCGCTGCTGAGTTTTTAAAAAAAGTGATTTGATTGCTTGCGAAGGGAAAAACGACCCGAAGGGAAGAGAGTGTAACGTTTGGAAGCAGTGGAGATGAGCCCCCGCTCCGTCCCAGGCAGGGAACACGTGTTTTCTCTTCCCTGTGGTTTGCTTTACCCTGCTCCCCCCCGGCCACATGCCGACCCCTCTCCAAGCCCTGCCAACAGAGGAAGGTGCCAGGTCAGCAGTTTGTGGGATGCAGAGCAGCATCCACACATGCCACGAACAACCAGGGGCAAAGCAAACCCTGCATCCTTGTGGAAGCAGGTTTCTGGGATTTTCAGCTGTGCCTGCTTTGGAAAGCAATTCAGCAATGACATGACCTATTTCCCATCCATTCCTAGTCAAACCTGGATCACAACAACCGATGAAAACAACTTGTCCCAAAATCCAACCGCTTCTGTGTCCTGCAGTGAAGATGCTGCAGGTCCCTGGCTGCGATCAGCAATGCCCAGCCTGGATCCCAAACCCTGCCCCGAGGGGTACTCACGTGGGCAGGGGCGTGGTGGAGCACTCGCTGCCAGGATACATCGACCTGCTGCTGGAGAAACACCAGTCCGAACCTGGGGGCCAACTGGAATGGGGGTTCGGCTCACTCGAGGGACTGTTTTGTTATTGCTACCTGCAGATGTGATCAAGCAGCAAGGATCTGCCCAGCTGTGAGGGCCAAAGGGTCCATCAGCAGCCTGGGCCTGTCCCAGCCCTGAGGAAAGTGGCTGTGTGTGTCCCTGCAGCAAGGATCTGCCCAGCTGTGAGGGCCAAAGGGTCCATCAGCAGCCTGGGCCTGTCCCAGCCCTGAGGAAAGTGGCTGTGTGTGTCCCTGCAGCAAGGATCTGCCCAGCTGTGAGGGCCAAAGGGTCCATCAGCAGCCTGGGCCTGTCCCAGCCCTGAGGAAAGTGGCTGTGTGTGTCCCTGCTCTGAGCCCTCAGGTCCCTGCACTGCCACCAGCTCACATGGGGACCTGGGGACCAAGCAGCCACCCTCCCGTGGCAACGCATCCTCTGGTTTTTTTTTTCCAAATATGGCCATGTCGTTCTCATTAATTCACCCCCAAAACTGCAGCTGGGATTTCAGGAATGCAAGTTTCCATTGTGTTTGCCCGATTGTGCTGCCTGGAGGGGCAGCAGGGCTGCGGGAAAGCTGCTGCACCGCTGTGATGGGGAAACAGCCACGACGGACCTTACGGGGCACACCTGGGGGAGCAACAGGAGTCCACACTGAAAGAACAGGTGCCAAGGGAGGGTTACAGAATGGAGCTCAACTCGAGCATCACTGTGTCTCACACCTCAACCCCGTCCTGCACAGGCATCCTGACATAAACCTCACTGGTGACCACAGGTTTAAAGAGTGACAGGCTGCACTGAGCAAGGGGCAAACACTCTGTGACGTTTCTTCCTGTGAGGCCACACTTGAGCAGGACCAGGACCACAGGGTCTGACCAAGTTCAACTTCTCATCGGTCCTGCAGCCTCAGCCTGCTTTCCCTGGCCATCAGCAGTCCTGACACACTGCAGATTTGCCCAGAAAATGAGCCAAATTCAAGCCCTTTTATATCCTAGCAGTGACATCCTACAGGCAGAAGATGAACCCCTGCCCCAATACTGACATCCCTGGCATCATTCCCAACCAAACCACTCCATCACAGACCAGCCCTGCTCATCCACAGGTAATTTCAGTGCTGTTTTAGATATAACACTCCAGTCAGCACAGCTTTAAGTGCCTGCAGAATAATTTCTTGGTATTTGTGGCACAAAGTTTACTGGCCACATCCAAGGCTGTGTCTGTATGATGTGCTGCATGATTAAACCAGGATTTTGTGACAAGTATTTCCCTGAGCCTGGAAGAGAAGTTGTCAACCCCTTTATCACTAATGAGGAGCTGCTCCCTGGACTGATGAAGATCAAATGGTTCCCAGAAACAAACATCATTCCTCTCATTAGCTGCTGTGGTTACTGGAGTGGGGGCACTTGCACAATTTACAGAGTTAAAGCTGAGTGCTGAGCTCTGGATCTGATCCCTGGGGAAGGAGGAGAGGCACTGGCATGGCGAGGCTGGGGCATGGCAGGAGATCTGCTCCTGCCCTGGGGACAGAGTGCAGGGAGCCCTGGAGTCGTGGACCAGCACTATCTGGAATTCCAAACCCTGCCAGCCCCTGCTAGTGTGACAGAGCTGCTAGTGGCCAGGGAAACTGCTTGGCCAGGTTTTTCCTAATGCTCCAGGACCCACGCGAAATCAAACCTGGCCAGATCCTGCTGGGATGGTGCTTCTGCCAAAAAAGTAAGCGGGCTGTTTATAAAAAAATCTGGGTTGGGGCTGTTTATCCACGTTGGTGAGGAGAATGGTTTGTGTTTGGGGAGGGCGGGACAGACGGCGGGACGGATAATTCGATTTGGGTTTTGGCAGGGCACAGGGAAGAGGGTGGGCCTGGGAAAGGCTGTCGGGCCTGGCGGGGGACCGTGCTGGCTGCCCGGCCAGGTCACAGCGCGGCTCCCCGCCCTGCCGGCACGGCTCTGGCACCGCTCTCGGCAGAGGAAGGGGGGTCTGGGCAGCTCCACTCCCCCGGGGGCCACGGAGCGAGTCCTCGAAAGTGTCGGCGCTAACACACGGCCCTTGGGCCAGGGAATACGTGAGCACTGTCTGACAGCAACCGAGGGGCTGGCATGGCGCTCTGTCCGGCGCCTGCGGCCCTTCACCATGACTTCATCCCCCTCTGAGTCATCCCCAGGGCGGGCAGGCGGCTCCTCCAGCCGCCCATCGTCCTCCTGCCCACAGACTGACCCACTGCCTGCTGCCCACAGACTGACCCATCATCCTCCCGCTCACAGACTGACCCATGGTCCTGCTGCTGATGGACTGATCCATCATGCTGCTGATGGACTGACCCACTGCCTGCTGCCCACAGACTGACCCATGGTCCTGCTGTCCATAGACTGACCCATGGTCCTGCTGATGGACTGACCCACTGCCTGCTGATGGACTGACCCATGGTCCTGCTGATGGACTGACCCACTGCCTGCTGATGGACTGACCCAT
>WEKY01008187.1:1577673-1672381 GCA_013390045.1 Picathartes gymnocephalus
GACTGACCCATCGTCCTGCTGATGGACTGACCCACTGCCTGCTGCCCACAGACTGACCCATCGTCCTGCTGATGGACTGACCCATGGTCCTCCTGCTGATAGACTGACCCAT
The DNA here is from genome assembly GCA_013390045.1 of Picathartes gymnocephalus. Lineage (NCBI taxonomy): Eukaryota > Metazoa > Chordata > Aves > Passeriformes > Picathartidae > Picathartes > Picathartes gymnocephalus. Next base: position 1,577,786 of record WEKY01008187.1, read on the forward strand.
GGTCCTCCTGCTGATGGACTGACCCATCCTCCTGCTGATGGACTGACCCACTGCCTGCTGCCCACAGACTGACCCATGGTCCTGCTGATGGACTGACCCACTGCCTGCTGCCCACAGACTGACCCATGGTCCTGCTGTCCACAGACTGACCCATTGATGGCTTTCCCTGGTGGGATGGCCCCCACCTGCCCATCCCAGCAGTGCATGGGAGACAATGGCTTTTCCCCCCCAAGGAATTCACTGGCAGGAAGCATATCTGGTGTGCTGCGGCTGCTCCACTACCACATGGGCAGCGTTACTCCAAAATCAATGCAAATTTACTCTGGAATAAAAGCCTCACACTCCAAATGGAAAAATTATATTGCAGTAGAGTCACTTTCCTTCTAGCCCAGTTTTAGCCCAACACTTGTGTTCCCAGAGCCCAGTGAAACAGCTTCCCAAAGAATGAGGCACACAGTGCTTCAATTTTGGTGTCCCTGCTATAGAATTCAGAGGGTTCACAACGAGACACTGAAATACCCTGAGGAGCGAGTGCCACAGACCCTGACCTGTATGGACACATCTGCACAAGGGTTTGTCATTAGAAGCTCATGCAAATTTATGCTTATTACTGTACACTGACTATTGGACCAGATTGTTTTACCATGGCACAAATTCTTTTTTTCTTTTCAATGAGAAATGACAACAAGGAAGTTGTTTTCTCTTCCCATCAATTCCCCTCCTTGCAGGGTTATTATTGCCTTTTCATACACAGACACAGAGGATTATTTTAGAAAGATCTTAAATCTCGGGAGCCTCAATATTATGCATTGTGGCCCATTGGATGTGGATACCTTCCAGTGAGCAGTGCCATGGAAGGCAGAGTGCTGGGAGCATCCTGCCTCGGAGTGGGCGGCTGCTCCGTTTTCTGACAAACTGGAAGTGGAATCATGTGAAGTCCCTGCTCTTGGCAGGAGATTTTTAGCTGCAAGTAGCAGCTTTATGAGGAATATCCTTTGCCAGGGGACCATCAGCCAGGGAGCAGTGGGATTCTTATTTTTTAATGGACTTTTAATAAGTAGGCCACTAAGACAGTCTTGACACAGAGTAGCTTTTTTCTGCCTGTAATTATCCCCCTTCGCTCTCAAGTTCCCTGCAGCCTCCAAGAGCAAATAAGACCACCAACCTCTCCGTGAGAAAAGGAGCAAGAAACCAGCATAGGGCCACTTGAAATGCTCTTTGTATCAGATCTCATCCGCTCTCCTATCATCCGATACAAAAACCAACCTCTCCTCCCCTCCTCTAAATTAATTAATGCTCAAGCTTTTGGTGTTTAACTGCTTGAACCTTTACCAGCAGGAAAATATGTGCTTGGAGCACAGGCAATGCTGCCTCCATGTGCTGCAGGGAGGCTGTCTACGATCCTGTCTCCTCCCTGCACGTTGCCCATCCCTGTGTGTCCCACTGTGTCCCCTGTCCTTCATCCTGCCACCATCTCTAGCTGCTGAGCCTGGGCAGGTAATGGCAGAGCTGGCAGTGCCACATCAGCCCAGTGCTGCTGCTCCTCAGTCACAGTCCCCACAGAAAACAGAATGAGGGACCCACACAGCGTTCCAAATAATCCAGGACCCCTTGGAAACAAGCAAGGTGCTGGCTGAGCCTTTGGGACAGGTAACTCCCAAATGAGCACTCCTGCAGCACAGGCAGAATTTGAGCAGCTTCTGAAAAGGCTCGCTAAGCAAAATGCCACCAGGAGCATCCCTCCATCCCAGCCCTCCAGGTGTGCCAGTATCTGACCTCTCCCATGATGGTCTGTGCAGTCACACACTGACCCAGACTGGTCAGTGCAGGCAGATCCCATCAGCACCACACCCAGGGGAGACCCTGGCTCTGTGAAGAGGTGCAAGGGAGAGGCTTCACTGCTGCCACCAGCTTCTGGCAGGATTCTAAACAACATATTCGTCCCTTTATTACCTTAGAATGCCACCCTAAAACGAGTCTCTCCCCAGCAGAGCCTCCCTCTGCAGCACAGACCCAGCCCCTCAGCAGCAGCCTGCCCTGCCCAAGCCTGCACGCAGGCTCTTCCAGCTCTCCCCCCATGCAGTCTTGCAGGAAATGGATGCAAATACTACAGGCATCACAGCACAAAGTGTGAGTTTCAAAACCCCCCAAGATCTCTGTGGGAGAGCTGCTCCAGGCTGAATGCAGCAGCTGCTGCTCTGCACCTCTCTCCTACTGTGAATCATGCAGTCAGTCCTTGGCTCTTCAAGCTTGTCTGAACATCCCACCTTCCACCTGAGCATCCGACAGTAACGGGAAATATTCACTGTGTCGCTTCCTCCCAGACTCAGGGGGACTCCTCTTTCAAAATCAACGATGTTCTGGCTGAGGTCTGCTCCAGGGGAGGTGCAAACCGTTCCCTTTGGTGTGATTCCTACTTGCAAAAACAGTCCCGCAGGCGATGAAGCAAGTCTCTGCTTCTAAAGGCTGGCACTGAGCGAGGCTCCAAAGGGCAGCACACGTCTCCACTGCTGAGGCTGGATCATGTGGAAAGCCTCGTGGGAAATTCTGCAACTAGCGATGCTTTGGATCGTTTTAAAACCCCAAAACCAAATAATCCCTGCTGGGTGCAGGGTGGGCAGGTCTGTGGCTGCTGGGGTAGGTGGGCAGATGCAGAGCAAAGCCTCTCACTCTCCACACTTGCTCAACTGAACACTGAAACCAGAATGAGCTGTGCTAAATGTCTCCACCGCTAACAAGAAACAAATGTGGCCTCATGTTCCAGTTGCTGTGATCTAACAAAACAGACCATGGTAAACACTATAAAAATGTACTGGAGGGGAACCACCCTGTGTTTGCTGGGAGAGGGACTGGATAATCTAATAGGGTTTTACCCATCTCTAATGTCTCTGAAAAAAAGAAGGGAAAATTGGGCCCCGTCCATGACATTCGTCATGTGCTAGCTATTCTGATGTCTTAATGCTGCAGAAATCAAACTGGAGTGAGGCTACCTATCTGCTTCCCAATCAGGATCTAGGCCCAAGTGCTGCTTTTTATGGCCATGCAGCGTGAAGATCTGCTGATGTCAGTGGTGTCACGGGCCAGGCCAGTTTTTCCATCCTTATCCCCACATCATCTGGGGAGACAGTTCCTTTGTGGCTACCTCACTCTCCTTGTGACATGAATAATCACTCACTTCATGGACCTGGGGATCCATCAGCAAGACCTGCCTCTGGCTGAAAGCATTCATGGGGATATGGCAGCTGCCCAAAAGGTTAGCACTTACCTGTTCCTGGGTATCATGGTATCAGCAGCAACGCTGCCAAGGCCACGTCTTGATTTGTATCTTGGCCATGGTAATGGTGAGGGCTGACTCAGTCACCTGCCCCCAGGCACCTCGTGGTGGCCTGGTATCTGCTCTGCCCTTCAACAAAGCGTTAAGGGTCTCCGCTAGCTTTAGTGCCAGATCTGCCAGCCCCACAGGAGACCCCCAGGGGCATCCTGGACACCCTTTGGCACTCCAGATGGATTTATATGCCTCTGCTCAGGTGTCACCAGGAGTCACTCCCACCCAAGTCATTTTCCTCCCACACCTCTGCCTATTGGGAGAGCCCTGGGCAGGCTCAGCAAAGCAGGAGCCCCAGGCAGCTCCCAGGAGCCCCGTCCCCACTGGCACCTCGGGGCCATCTCCAGAGGGGACAGAGACACAGAGCCCACTTGGTTCTTGCACAGAGCCCAGGCTGCACAGGCAGCCCCACGCTACTGACACACAGCCAGGTTTTCCACAGTCACTCCATCCCCTTTTTTAAGCATCTTGGATTTGTTTTTGTTTTTACAAGATACCGCGACTTTGGCATGGGGATGGACAAACACTGACTGCCATTAAACAGCATGTTCTGAAAAGCTACACAGAGCACAGCCACAACCCATCGCAGCCTGCAAGCAACATCTCCACGTGAGGAGGGGGAAAAAGCAGCATTTGGGGGGCTCAGACAAAGTGCTGCAGCTCCTTGCTCAGCCTGAGAGATGAGGTTCCCACGCACTCCTCCAGCTCTTACCTGGCTCTTCCCGCGCCGCCGGTAATTCCTTCTTACGAGGTTCTTGTAATTCTCATTTTTCTTGGTCAGGTAGTAATAGAGGACACAGTCAGCCACCGTCTGCAATGACACGGGCAAGTCAGGGAACAGAAGGTCCTGTCCTCGTGCGCTGTTGGGGCACAGGCTTCCAAGAGCAGCGTTCAGAACTGGTCACCACCAGGTCTCCTGCTGCTCCTGAAGACCTGCAGCCCAACAGCTTCCCCTCACCTCCCTCCCTAAGGCTCCCAGTGCAGCTGCAGAGGGGGACAATGCCCGGTGCCCTGGTACAAAGGCTCAGCTCTTCCCAAGGACAGAGCAGGGCGGTCCTGCAGGCGTGCAGAATCAGAGATGGGGTGCTGAGCAGAGACCACCCCGTGTTGGAGGCAAAGCAGGGCTGACCCCAGATGACCGTGGCAACCAGAGGCAGAAGAAGGAGCTGCCTGTCACCCTGTGTTGCAGTTACACGAGGCACGACCTGCCACACGACTGTCAGCTGGCGTTACTTCAGCTCGCGGGCTCGAGCGCGCACGACTTTGTCGTGGACAAAGTGAGTTCCCAGCGCTCAGAAGCTCCATCCCAACTCCAGTGGCTGCCTCCACAAGCACCATCACAGACTGGACACGTTAGGAAAACAAGGAGCCGTGGCCAGGACATGAGGGTGTCCAGAGGAGGCAACAAGGCTGGTGAGGGGCTGGGAGCATGAGCCCTGTGAGGAACGGCTGAGGGAGCTGGGGGGGTTCAGCCTGGAGAAAAGGAGACTCAGAGGGTACTTTATCACTCTCTACAACTCCCTGCAAGGTGGCTGCAGTCAGGTGGGGGTTGGTCTCTTTCTCCAGGCAGCAGCTGACAGAATGAGAGGACACAGCCTTGAGCTGCGCCAAGGGAAATACAGGCTGGGTATTAGGAAAACATTTTTTACAGAAAGGGTGATAAAGTATTGGAATGGTCTGCCTGGGGAGGTGGTAGAGTCACCATCCCTAGATGTGCTCAAAAAAAGATTGGATGTGGCACTCGGTGCCAGGGTTTAGTTGAGGTGTCAGGGTTGGGTTGGACTCGATGATCTCGGAGGTCTCTTCCAACCCAGTGATTCTGTGATTCTGTGAGTGACATCTCCTGCTCCTGACCTGCACAAAGTGTGCCACGCTGGCAGAAATCCTGTGCTGAACAGGGTGGGCAGCCTTGGGTTACACCTTCATACACAGGATCAGGGGCTTCATGAAGAAAAATTATCCCACAGATGCATCATGCCACAAGTCCTCAGGAGTCTGGGGCAGCTGTGTGTGCCCGGGGGTGCCCGGGGGCTACGCTCACCCAATCTCTCTGCAAGCAGTGGAGCCATTTGCAAAAACAGATTGCAACTTTTAAAGTGTTAATTGGATCTCTTTCTAATCTAGCCCTGATTATACACACACACACGCGCGAACACAAAAACTTACAGTCATCTGTTCCAAGGGCTAAGATCACTATTTTTTTATAATGCAATTTAAAAATCTATTAATTCATTACATTGAGCCATACTTTGCATCTCTCTCCAACAGGATAATGGATGTGTTCTGTATCATAATTACAGCCTGATTTACAAACGAGTACAAATAAAATTAGAAGACATTTTACAGCTTGGAACACAGACTGGATTGTGAGCATCATCCAAGTCCCACCACTCCCGGCTTTATCGAGTGCGAAAGGATGAGGAGCCTGGGATCTTACAGCAACAGCAGCAGCATGAGCTGGCTGCTGGCCTTCCTTGCTGCTTTGGACAGGAAGGTCAAGGTCTTATAAATTACTTCCCCAGTCTGAGTTATGAGGAATCAGAGAATAATTTAGGCTGGAAGTGACCTCTGCAGGTCACCCTCCGAGAGCAGAGTGGCTCCCCCAGAGTGAGTGGACACTGTGTGTGTATGAAACTCTGCAAGAGGTGGGCAGAGGATGCAAGTAACTGAAAGGACCAAAGAAGCAGAAGCTTTCAAATATTTCTTGCTCAAGAGAGCATCTGAGTGATGGACAAAGCTGTCTTTCCAGGCAGGGTCTGTTCAGGATCTGCCCATATGGCCTGTCCCATGGAAGGTACCTGGCCTTGCTCAGAATGGGACCACAGATTCACTCCTCCTCCTTCAGGTCTTTTTCTCAATTTTCTCAAACCTTTCCAGCATCAGCTCAATTAACAGCAAAAACAAAAAGTCCAAGCAGCACAACACAGAGGTCTGGGAAAAGTCAGGCAGTTCCTGTCAACAGCTATTCCTAAACACCCAGGGGAGGTGTGTGTGCTTCCAGGACACCCACCCGAACCCTTGGACGAAACGGGACTCAGACCACCCTCAAAAACCTGTCCCTCCCTGAGCAAAGAGACCTCTCCTCCTCGTGCTGGGCAGCTGGGTGCCCACCCCCTGTGCGACAGCCTGGCTGGTGCAGAATGCCTCCGGGAGATGCTGGAAAGCAGCTCCCCAGGCAGATCCCGGGGTGGGCTGCCCGCCCACACGCCAGGCTGGCTGCGTTCACACCTCCCGGGGCTCCGAGCTCCCTGCTCCCCGCAGCTGACTCAGCCCCTCGCTCTGCAGGGAGCCGGGAGGCGTCTGGACCCCGCCCGGGGCTCGGAGCCACCCCCGCCCACAGGTGCCCAGCATCTGCTGGCAGCTGCGGCTCCCCGAGCACAATTCAGGTGGCAGCCAGGCAGGGAGCCTCACCTTCCTGTCCAGAAAGGATGCGATCAGGCCGAAGTTCTTCGGATGCTGCATGAACCTGCAGAGTGAGAGGGACAGGGTTACTGTGGGTGCTGGCTCTGACCCCCTCACAGCTGGGCTGCCGTGCCCTGCACACCCTGAGCAGCAAGGCCAGCTCCCTGAGGGGCTCTGGCCTTGGAGAAAATATTTGTCTGCTGCTCAGCTTCCCAGAAAGACAGGAACTTTATATTTAGCCCAGTGGAGCTGGACTGGTTGGGAGCTTCGATGTGTCAGTGTTCATGATGGGGTGGGAGAGGGAAGGGAGGCTGGCAGTGCCTGACAGCTGCTCATCACCCTGCTCCAACCCACGGCCACCCACGCCTGTACCAAGAGCAGGACAGGGCAGGCACAGAGGGCAGGCACGCCTGGCCAAGGCCTCAGGATGTGGCAAGGACAGGGGGAGGAATTGCCTCACACCCCACATCATGGCTGTGGGTGGCCCCAGCACTGAGCAGGACCCCAAGCCCTGCTGGGCTTTTGGGAGCAGCTGCAAAGGACGGGAAGGGAAACCCAAACCCTGGGAGGAAGCACAGAGCTGCCACTTTGCTGAGTTGCTCAAGAGATCCCCAGTGGCACAACAGCTCCAGTGAGCGATGCCTCATGCCCAGCAAGGGGAGGAGCTGTCAGCAAGCTCTTCCCTGGCTCTGGCAGCCCAGGAGGGTACCCTGCCCATGCAAGGGAAGCTGTCCCCACGGGCAGAGATGCCTCCTCCAGCAAATCCCTGTGCCTAGCTGGTGTGGAAGCACCGAGGGCCAGCAAGTCCTTGGCAGGAGGTGCTGCTGCTGGCAGCACAGTTAACCAGGGCATTGCCAAAGCATGGAGGGCCTGGTGAGTGGGGACTCTGTGCCAGGAGAGGAGGCCACCAGCACGGGCTCTGCCCCGGGGAGCTGAGCAGCCAGGGCAAGCCACGTTCAGCACGTGCAGCTCTGCCAGCTCCCAGGAGCTGACAGCCCTGTGCCCTGGGGAAAAGGTGGGAGAGCTGTGGTGTGGGTGTAATGTGGGCAGGATATGGTGAGGAGCTCCATGTCTCCAGCCCTGCCAGTGATTCCCCTGGGGCAACTGGCTGAGCTCTCTCCTGCTTTTGCTGCTCTGTCCCAGTGCCAAACTTGGAGTCAAGGCACTGAGCTGAACTCAGTGAGGAGCTGACCTGCTCCAGCCATGGCAGAAATACATGGGTGCTGTCACTCAAGCTGATGCTGTTCTTGATGCAGGACCTCTCATATGGTTTAGGTGGCACTGCAAGATCCCTGTCACCATAACTGGTCACCAGAACAAAAAAGAAACCACAAGTGCTAGGGGGGAAAAAAATGGAAAAAAGCAAACCAGACAGGCTGCTCAGACAACCCGAGCTGAGGGCACGGAGCCAGAGCTGGCTCCTCACTCTGCATTCAGCACAAAGCAAGGGCTGACCACAGGACAGGGTTTTCAAGGCCATGTTATGAACAGTGCTAACAAACTGTCAGGGGCAATGCAGATAACAATCCACTCTTCTTCATGGGCCAGGCCACCTCCCCATAATGAGAGATGGATGCTGCATTCTCACACTGCCCAGAACGACACAGCCTCGATGCCTGAGCAGCACCCTGCTCCTTCACCAGCAAACCACAGCTTCCCTGGGAGTAGGCCAGCAATGGGCTCTCAACAGAGACCTGAAATCCTGCCCAGAAGCAAATCAAATCAGGTTCATCCTCGTGGTTATATTCTGACAGCTACAATAGTTCAGACCTGGAGCTTGTCAGCCTTGCAGTGCCTGCCTGTTTACTCCAGAGTCCCTGCCAACTGGGCTGAACAAAAGGTTGAACCAGGTTTTCCTGGTCTCAGGAGGAGGCCAGCTCTAGGTCATGATCATGGATGACACAACTCTAGTTCACCTTAAAAACCCAGGCCAGCAGCTGCAGCACAGCAGGCAGCTCAGCTACCGACACGCCAGGACGGGGGAGAGCTGGGGCAGGACTCCCTGCACCCTCCTTACAGCTCCTGAGTACCAGTCTCTCAAAACGAGCTTAGTGAGAGCCCTGAAACCCTGCTGTATTTCTGCCTCGAGCTCTGCATCACCCACGGTGATGACACAGAATCCACCGTGCACTGCAGGATGCACACACTGGGTGTGGATTCTTCCAGCCCCATTAGCCAGGCACAGCCCTGCCATTAAAGACCGAGTAATTAGCCTTTGCGTCATTTGTGGCAAGCCTCGCTGTTTGGAGTGGCACATTTTAAGGGTAATTAGCAATGGGGATTCTCCTCTATCAAAGGCTTGGAGCTGGTTTGCTTGTTTTTGTTCTTTTTCGGTCCGTCTTGGCAATTAATTATTTCAGCTGCAAACAGGAATCCTGACGAGCAGGGGGAGGAGGAGGAGGGACCCTGGACACAGAGAAGCTTCCAGCATGGCTGGCCATAGGCACGCTGCTAATCCATGGTGCCATCCCCTGATTGTCCAGAGCCCAGACTAAGTGGTGCTGCTGCTTGGGACAAAGTGGCCCTGGTGCATCCATGTCCCTCCCTGTCCCTCAGGTCCACAGCAGGGAGCACCAGCAGAGCTCATCCTGCTGGAAACTGAACTCCAGCTCTGCTTTTCCAGACACTCACAGCACACTGGGGACGCCAAGGACACTCCAGGCCTCCATGCAGACACACCTGGGTCCCCACTGGGCTATGGGATACAGGGGAGTCTGGATGTGAGACCAACTTGAGCATCTTGGCTGACAGCACAGTGGTACCCAGGGAAGGAATCAGTGACTCCTCAACTGATCTCACTTGATGGAGCAAAGCTGTTCTCAAGCAGTGCTTGCAAACAGGAGAAAGCACCACAGCCAGAGCCTGCACGTGTCTGATGTGGGAATGCATCCATGGAAACAGCAGCCGCTGGCAAATCCTGCAGACAGCAGGATGGAGCACTGAGGGACAGGCACCAGCTGGAAGCTGCAGCCTCAGGGGGTCTACATAAGGGGCTTGGATGCTGACAGCCCCGAAAATCCCCTGGACACACAGGGCCCAAAGCACAGCATGAAAATCCAGAAAGGCAAAGTGCATGGAGTGTTGGGTTTCCCTGGCATTACCTTTAAACTTGCTGATACAACAGGGAATGCAAAAGCTGAAAAAATTCCTGTTCTCACCCTGCCACGAGCAGCAGCTTTCCACAGCCCAACAAAGGGGCAGGAACACCCCAACCATTCAGCAAGGCCTGAATTTTCTGTGCAGAAGCATCACCCCGTGCCCAGGTTCAAGTTAACACAGCAGCTCTGGATGTGTCCATGGGGGACAAGACAAACGCTTGGGAAATTCATGCCTTAGAGCGCTGGGGCTCTGATGCCTTAAGTTCTAAGTTTTTTTCTGTTCTGCCTTAGCGTGCAGCTCTTAGCTTCATACTAAGTGTTACTAAGTTCTCTTTACAGGGTAGTTAGACACAACTAAAAAAGAAGAGGGCAAGCAAGGAAGATAGATAGAAGTTCATAATTTGAAGTTATTAATTGGGCAATTAACCTCAAGATGCAAATGGAGCAGAACTTCTCCAAGTGTGAAACCCCGTGCCCAGGCCCCTTTTCTGTGCCCATCTCGAGGCCCATCCTGGCAGGGCTGCAGCCGGGCTCTGGCATTGCCAGGCTGTGCCCTTGGAAGGCCTTGCCATAAATCCCTGCTTTATTCCTCTCGTTTTCTATCGAGCCTCTGTTCCAGCTCAGACTGAGCAGGCATCAGTTCCAGCTGAAGGGCTGCACGGATGCTGCCCACACTCCCCAGGGGCTGCACTGAGAGGGGTCTGTGGGCTGCACTCACTTTTCCCGGAAGGTCTCCTTCTCCTGTTCGCTCCACATGTTCATCACCTGCCGGTCCTTGTAGACCTTCATGGGGTCATCCATGAGGCCGTTCATGTTGATGAATTTGATGCGCTGCTGGTCAGCATCGTAGAGCATGGGCGGGATGACGGCGAGCTGGCGCATCTGCTTCTCCAGGTTCTTTGGGGAAAGCAGAGAGAACAGTTGGTCAGCACCACGGGCCCGCAGGGATAGCAGGGGACAGATGTTCGAGAGCAAAAGGACAGGCAGAGGAACAGGAGAATTCAGAAGCAAGCACTAGACAGCTTTATTGCTGGAGTAATTGTAAATTAAATGCTGGAAGAGGCTATCGCTGTCAGCCAGGAAACAATCTTTCACTTTGGAATAAAAGGCTTCAAGATCCTGCGTGGAAATGTCTGACTTAAGCAAAACAGCTCCTGACCACGATGAGAAACAAGTCAAAGCAGCGGTGGCACAGGGAATGCTGAGCCCCTCCCAGCCTCCAAAAGCCACATGGAGGTTCAGCCCCCCACCCCAATTGTGAGGGAAGTGGGCCAGCTTTGCAAAGATTTGTGTCCTCCACGTTGTCACCTTAACTGGCTAAGAGCAAAGTGCCTGGGATCCCAGAGAGGGATCAGCTGTGGTGTGCAGGCAGCAAACATCCCAGTTATTGCTGGGCAATGGCTGCTCTCCCCTCTCAAACATGATCCCTTCACTGCAGCTCGCCTCTGTGCCAAGAGAGTGGAACCCTTGTGAAACCAGATCCAAACGAAGCCGAGGTCACGGGGATGTTTCAAGATGAATGGAGCACTCCCAGAAGATGTGGGCCAACTGGCTCACGTACAAACCATTCATTCCATAGGATTCCCCTGTGTCAAGCCACACAGCCCATTCAAAACAAAACGAAACAGAAAAACCCCCTCCACCCAGCAGTCTGGGCGCTGGCTCCTTTCCCTTCCCATCTTCACTTCCAGTATAAACCACAGCCAGGAGGTGTTTGTGGGGTGCTACCCAGGATGAGCAGCACGCTGGGGTTTCAGGTCCCTAAGAGACAGCCAAAGGCTGATAAACCCAACCTACTGGCCACCAGCTCCATGTTTTACTCTGGCAGAACCATTGCACAGCTCCATTACATCTCTCACGTGGCTGGGAAGATGCTGATGCGTATTAAATAAACCTCTAACTTTGGATCCTGCCCAGAAAGTGTGTTAGGCATCATGGCAACCTCCCCATCCTCAGCAGGACCTAGAGTTAGTGGGATTTGGCATAGGATTTCACCGTGGGACCTGGCAGTCCTGTCTTGGCTTCCTCAGAGAAGACAGAGGGGCGAAGAGGAGGAGAAAGGAGAAGCTGGTCTCACCTCCTGTTCCGAGAGCCCGTCGATGATTTCGGACACCTCGTGCTCACTGCGTGCGGCCGACATGGAGAGCCCGCCACTGCCCCTCTGTCCTACCCTGCTGGGAAAGGCCAGTGACACACTCAGGCACTCACGCTCCATTTCATAAGCAGCAAACCACATTCAAGACCACCTTGACCCCCGTAGCAGCCACATCCCAACGTTCCACCCAGGCCACCCTCTCCCACGCTGTGGGAACGGCGCCCACGTTGAGGGCTCGTAGGTCAACAGCCTCAAACCACCTTCCTCACCTGTGTCACCTTCCTGGATTGCTAGAACACAAGGACATTTCATGGCCAGCCACACTCTCCCCTGCATTTTCTCCTGTTCACCACACCACAGCAATGGCACAAAGGTGCTGGTGTTAGCACCCAGCCATTAGCATTGTGCCACCACATCTGGTTTGCAAATGCTGTGGCAAGTTTTAAATCAAACCCACCCGCTGACATCTTTCCCTTCCGGTAACAGCCACACGTCCCAAGGAATTACAGCTTTTCTTATTAAGCAGGTAAAGAATTTAAACTTTTCTCAGTGCCATTTCTCCCTTTCTCTTTCAGACAAAATAAAGCCATCAGTTGGGAAGTTTGCACCCACCCAGCTGTCAGTGGGGTACGAGGATGGGATGCTGGCAGAAGGGTTTAGGTTTTGTGCATACCAGGTGACCCCAGGCAAGATGCCAGGGCTGAAATAGGAAGGACAGGGAGTTTTCAGCAAAAAGGGTGGAGATCATGAAATTGTGTCTCCTCCTGGCAGAACACAACATGACCTCAATTGCACTTCCAATGAGGAGAGGAAAATGGACAGGGGGTGGGGAGAGACGAGGGACATCCCTTCCAGCAAGACATTTCGCTCCCTTCATATTGTCTGTGGTCATTCCAGTAACCTCTGCAGATGTTTCTGCTCCCATCAAAGCATGTGCATGTATTAAATCATCAACATGACCAAATGCACCTGCAGATTTTGTACATCTTAGTCTGGGCACACCAGTAAGGCAGGAATTAGTGCTGTCCCAGCCAGCTGGCCGGCACAAGGGAGCTACCCCTGGCTCTCATGTGGCCAGCTGGGAGATCAGCAGGAGAGGTGAGCCAGGCAGTCACATTCCTGACATTTTTTCCTCCTTTTGGCTCTGTGCTGAGCCACCCTGGGGAAAAAAGCAGCACAGCTCACGTCTGCTGGCTTCTGCCTTCGACTAGAGAGGGAGAAAAGGCACCGAGAACCATCCCAGCCCACAAACCCCACACCCACTCCCGAAGAAAAAAGAAAGGCTGTCTGATACCAGCTCAGCCCCTTCCTACCGCTTCTCCTCTAACCTCTGCATGCGCTCTTGCAGTTCGCGCTGCTTCCGGATCTCCGGGAATTGCTTCTCATAGTATTCCCGCACTTTGCTCTCCTTGGCACGGCGCCGCGGGTTATTCTCAATGCGCTCCACTTTTTTTTCCCAGGCCTCCATCAGCTGGTCATAGCGCTGGCAAAACTTCTGCTCCTGAAAGGGCAGAGGGAGAGAGGGAGCTCAGAGACGTGCCTGGGAAGGGCAACTCCTCCAGGCCTGGCCCTCGATGGCTGCTCAGGCTGAGCGTGAGTCATGTTGCTTAAAGCAATACAATTTATTAGGACATGGACGTGCTCCAGGGCCTGGGACCAACCCAAGGGTGAATTCTCAAAGCAGGCCATCAGGTACCCTCAGGCTCTTCCCTTCCAGACCCAGCATGTTTGGTGGAACCAAAGGACTTTTGCCCAGCGTGGCTTTGCCCACCCCTCACATCTGCTTGAGCATCCTCTGACCCACCGGGTGCTTGATTCAGCAGCCAAAGACCCTGTGCTGGGGAGGGAGCCCCTGCTCCACACCCCGGGAGAGAGCAAGGTGCCTGCCTGAGGCCACTGAGCAAGGAGGGACTGACAGCAGGGCCTCGGCAAGAGGCGCAGGGGGCAGGAGAGCTGGTCCCCACCGTGTGAGCAGGGCATACAGGGCCGGAATTTTGGAGCTGCCAGCTCACCATGCTGGGGAGAGCTTGCCATGGTGCCCAAGGCCAGGCACACACCAGCTCTAGCATTCACAGCTCCCTGCTGGCAATGATGATGGGACTGGGGCAGCTCCATGCAGGAGCTTGACTCCCCGAAATCAAGAGGCAGGCACCTGGCCCCTGCCCACGGCTTGGCCACACACTCAGCTCCTCCAGCATCCTAGAAAGCAAAAGCACTTTTCCAGCTGCTGCTCCTCCTTTCTGACCCATGTGACAGGACAAGCACATCCCCACCAACAGCAAACCCAGGCTCTGCCAAAGCGTGGCACTGCCAAGGGTTTCCACACCGTGTCCCCCGGGGTGACATCCCCATGGCACGCCCCCCCAGCCACCCACCAGGACCAGCACTGCACTTCTGACTGCTATTTATGGGACAAGCCTGCTAACACTGAAAGATGATTTGCAACACAAATGAGTCTCCTCCCTTTGTGCCCCAAATCTCTTCTCCCTCCTCCAGCCACACTCTTGCTGGAGGAGAACACCCACGCACAGGGAAGGTCCAGGGTGGGAAGATGCCCCTCTGGTCCCCAAAAGCCACCGCAGTGGCAGCAGTGATGGTGGCCAGCCTGAGCTGAGAGCAGCTGGGGGGCCAGAGAGGTTTTAGGGATTCAGTTTGAGTCAGACAAAATGCCTTCCAAGCCCCAAATCAGGAAGTGAAAGCAGATGCTGCTCTAATGGCAAACCCCAGGTCACTCCTGACCCCGGCACTGCTTTCCAGAATGGGCTGCTCAGCACCAGCACACTCAGCACCACAACACAAACACAGGGAATCCGAATTTCAAAGAAATAAACTCATCTCTTGCCACCACTACCCTATGACTGGAAGTCTGAGGCTGCAGGATTTCCCCAGATGCAACTTTGTTCTCGTCCTGTTTGCTCTTGGTCACAGAGAAGAATTGGGAGAAGTAAAAAAACCCCAAACCAATGGAAATACACAGCAACCCACAGCCTGTGTCACATCAATCCTGGCACACGAGTCTGGTTTGTCCATCCTGGACCTGGCAATAACCCAAGAACAGCAACACATCTTTGATCTCCTTGGCCTTTTGGAGGCACCTCAACAATAATGTGAGTTAGACAAAGCACCTCAAGCCCTAGAGCTGAGCCAGATTAACACCCTCCCCTGCAAATAAACCAATTCCCATTTGCATGCCTGGAGCCAGAGACTGACCTGCCCTGCATGGATGCACAGGAGGTGCTTGGGTTTCATCAGGAGCTGAAGGAAGCAGCCACAAGATAAAAGCAAGGAAGGAAAACAGAAATTAAAATGCCCTAAAAGCCCACATGGGGAATCTCACGCTTTGGGGCGAGGATCTACAGGTAACACCAACAGCCCATGGCAGCTTGGCAAAATCACAGCTGCTGCGTTTCCACCTCTCCCAAAGCCAAGCCATCAGCCCCCTGAAAACGAGAGCTCCCACCCTGCCAGCAAATCTGCTACATCCTCCTGCTTTCAGAGCATCACATTTGGGAAGAAGCTAAAAATACCCCGTGGAGTTGATGAAGCCGGTGCCTGGTGCTGCCAGCCTGCGGCACGGCCAGGGCAGAGCCCAGCACGAGGGCTCGCTCTGGTGAGGAGCCTTGAGGCTTTGGAATGTTTGTCATTCCCTGTGGGAAGGAGCCAGTGCTGGGCCCCACATTGCCATCGCCCCAGCAGAGCCACCTGGCACAGCCCTGGCTGCTTCACAGCCAGCAGGGCAGCTCTTCTTCCTCCTTTTCTTCCACTCCCTGGAACAACGTGACAAAAGCTTTATCCAGAATTCCTCTTTTAAGGAAGTGGCATTTGAAGATGGAAAAAGCAGCACCGACGTCACGCTGCTGATTCCCCAGCAGCTCACACCCTGGCAGCAGGGCAGCAGAACCAAAGCTTCCCCCTCACACTGCTCTGCCCTCCATTGCATGGCTTCAGAATGGACTGGCTGAGCATCTCCTTAGCTCCCCTTCCCACCACGCCAACCTCAAACCCCACTGCAGCTGGGCTGGGCTGCAGCATCCCCATCCAGCGCTTTTTGCTGCAGCTGGGACACAGGCTGCCTGCAATCTCCTGCATCCTTCAAGAGCCAAGATTACAGGCACCTTACAGCCCTGTGAACTCCTCAGATCATCACGGCTCCACCACCAGGAGAAGCTCCTGGTCAGGCACTTCAGGAACAGAAGCTATCTATTCCTTCTGCAGGCATCCTCTGAGCAGGCCTAAGCAAGTCCATCCCTGAGCAACCATCTGTGCTGGCTTTTAGCATCAGTGCCCCCTCTGCTGCCCTCCCTGGCTGGGCTCAGCAGCCCATCAGCCTCTCAATCACGCCAGCAAGCGAGAGCGAGCCAAATCAGACCTGACATGCGTATCTAAAAATGGATGAATAGTAACGCTGCCGTAGCAGCTGAAGGCAGCTTGGAGGCTGTGCCAAGCCCCAGCCCTCCCCAGCCCACGCTCTGGCAGCTCCAGGGAACAGAGCAGCTCTCTGGAGGGGAGGAGAAGAGCGAAGGTGACAGGAGGAACCAGTCCAATTCCTATGCGAGCCCCGCGGTTTTCTTCCCTTGGCTGATGGAGACAAACCTCTCACACCCAGAACAGCTCCCTTCGCCATCCCCTCTCTGCATCATCACCCCGATGGCAATTAAATGTCTTCTGCTGCGTTGCCCTCAGTGGAGAGAGGAGGAAGCCCTGTAGATCCTTTGGGATGGGGCTCTCGGGGCTGGACCCTGCGGCGACCGAGCTCTGACCCTGCTCCGGCCAGCCCCGGGCAGCAACAATACCCCAGGAAAGTAAAAGAGCCAGAAAAAAATGCTGGCACGTAGATGGGCTTTGCTAAAAATAGGGTCTGCTACAAAATAGGCAGAAAAATAGCTAAGCATACCCATTTTGCAAACAGAATCAGCAAATGTATTCACTTTGCAAATTCAGCAACCGTATGTTGCCTATTTTGTAGAATAGGCAAAATGCTTCCCTAAACTGAAAAATCCCCTTTCAAGGACACTGAATAAACTGGCTGGCAGAAATTCACCTATTTTGCATGACAGGCGACTTCACTGCAAGTCGTATTTTAGGAACTGTGCTCTTGCAGCCTAATTAAACCTTTTCCCCCAGCTCCTTGATATTCACACCGAGCAACTCGCTCTAGGTTTAGCACAGTAACCAGCCATTTCCACCAGAAAGCAGTTCCCGGGCACTTCCCTCCTGCTTCCAACAAAACCACACGATGCTTTGCAATCCCTTTTTTGAGGAAGGGAATTCTGACCCACTTCCCACCACGCAGAAGTCCTCAGCTGCAGCAGGGGAGGTGCCCAGGGCAGCACCCGACTGCCGTGCCACATCCTGATGGAGGTGCAAGCCGTGCAGCCCCTTGCCCTGGGAGAAGCTTTATCACGGACAAGTCCAAATGAACACATTATTTGGACACAAATGGGAGACAACCGTTCCTCTGGAATGCAAGGTCTGTGGCTTTTGGAATACTTGGTGGAAAACAGGGGCAAAAAACAAAGCATGAGAAAGGAAAACAATTATTTAAAATAAATCGGAAAATAACGTGATATCTGCCTCAGCAATGTAAGTATTGGAAGTTACTTTTAAAGGTACGGCCTTCAAACTACTTCCCAGGCTTGTTATTTTGAATTTTTCCAACAATTCCTCCCAGTTTTGGCCAAAACCAGCCCTAAAGACACTGAAAAAACCTGCGCCTTTGCCAATGCAAGACACTAACACTGGCTCCTGAGCCTGCCCCAGGACAGAGACAGCGAGTCAGGAGACAGTATTTACATCTTCCCTGGGAGCTGAATCACCCATCAGTGAGAGACACTGCAAAATCCACCTTCCTGGTGGGAGCCCTTGGTTGTTCTGGCATTTCCTCTTCTGTGCTGGCTTTCCCTTCCAGGCCCTGCTGGGAACGACTGTGACTGTCAGCACCAAAAATGTAGAAATTCTGTGAAATCCACTTGAACTTTCTCCTCTACTAACTGCGGGCTTTGCAACAAACACCTCTGAAGCCTCATAATCACCCTTGGCTTGCCCCTTACCCAACCAAAACCCGTCTCCTCAAAGGCCACCGAAACTCTCCTGCAGGCAACACTGCCTAGAAACAAACTGGAGCAGAGCTTGAATTTTGTTTCAGACCACAAATTCCTAGAACATTGCTCTGTGGTCAGCTGGAAGGAGGCAGAGCAGCCTCCAGACCATTTACCGGAAGCAGAGTCAGCTTGTTTCACACCTCTCCGAGGGTTCAATTACTCACAAAATAGACATTTATGCTGTGAATAGGCTTTCTGGGATCAATGATGGGCTCTGCTGTGATTAAGCCAACCCCACGTGTTTGCTCTGTGGGAGGCACTTGCAGAGGGAGGTGCTGCCTGCAGCAGGATCGGGGACCTCTCCTTCACGTGTTATTTTAAGCAGGAGAGATTCCACAGTAATACAACAGGCAAAGTACTGAGTAGCAGCACCTCTCTGCTGGGAATCATCCTTTTCCTTCTCGCATAATAAATTACGCTGTTTTATACATATAAAATAAGGTCTAAGGGAATCACTTACCCACTGTTTGCGTGCATGATTTCTCCTCTTAAAGTACAAAATTAACTTTTTCCGCATTGCCTGGTTTCTGTGAAGAGAAAAAAAAAAGATGAGATCTGATTAACGAGGCGGCTAAAATACACAGATTGGCTTTCCCCACTCCCAAAGGAGTGTGCAGCATGGTTTCCACCTTAACTTGGAATTGCATCAACTTCAGAATAGCAAATGCTCTTATCTCAGACCTCGAGCCAGCTTACAGGAAAGACCAACAAACCCTCTGAGACCGGGAACTTCACTCACATCTGTTGGTAAACCAGGACTAAAGCTGAGAACTAAATTAATAAAGCCCCACTGCAAACCTTCCCCATGCTCTCAGCACCACACGTGGGCAGACGCTCAGCTCTGCAGCTATCAATGGGTCAGGCTGTTCCTGCATTAATTTCACGTTGTTCTGCCAAACCCCAGTGGGTGCCCAAGAGCTGGGGGGCTCAGGCCAAGCTCTGCATGGCAGGAGGTGGCACCCCCCGAGCAGAGACCACCCGGGGCACCCTGCCCCAAGGCAGCAGTGATGGGGATGTTGGCACACACATGTTCACCCCTGGCTCTGAGGCTCTGATAAGGAGACAGGATCACGGCAGGGCTTGCAGCGCTTATCTCCTGACCTCCTGCTTCCTTGGAGCCGTGCCCAACAAAGCTGCAAACAACCAGGCAGGAGGGCTCAGCCTCTTGCAGAATTAGGACCTCAAGGGGGAAACTGGCCACCACAACCCCAACCATCCCGGTGCCTGCCCAGACACCCCCTCACTTTCTTCTCCTTTCTAAAGGCAGCGAGCAATAACTGCTCAAAGAGAAGCAGCACAGGAGCAGAATGGAGCTGAAAAGGCTGCAGGAGCTCCCAGAGCCCACATGAGCCCCAGAGCTGAGCTCCTGTGGTTTGTGCCTGTTGCTACCATTGACAGCAATAAAATCTCTAGGTAAAAGGTAGAGACCGAGGGCAAAGGAGTTTCCTTAAGTCTTTTATCCCGATTAAAGGCAGAGTTGCAGTGTGTAATTACTGATCAGGAGCTTAGCAGTCTCATGTAGGCATGTTCTGTGGGATTTAGCCGAATGAAGAGACACCCTTGCTGCTTCCTCATTACCCTCCTGCGTGGCTAGCAGGAAGGGAAAAACCACCCTCCTCCCCTTGTAAATCACTCCGCATAATTAGCAGCAAACGGGACTGTTTGGGAAGGGGCAGAGGGCCCAGCTCACTTAAGAGAGAACTGGGGGCAGTCCCAGCTAAGTTTAGGAATGGAGACTATTGTAGAAAGCGTCAACATTTTTCCCTTTTTAAACTCTTCTTGCTACACCACTAAACCCACAGCAAGCACTGCCCTGGGAAGCACAGGTGTCTGCCAGCCCCAGCTCCTCACACGCTCCTGCATCCCTTCACATCACACACGGTGAGCTCTCCTCAGAGGCCCCAGCACCGTGTGCTGCCTCGGTGGGCAGCAAACCCTCCTGCAGAGACCCCGCCACACACATTTCCTTCCAGGGCTTCAGCTCCGTGCGAGCTCCCACGGCTCACCGTGCCCAGCACACATCCCCACTGTTTGTTTGTTTGTTTACTCCAATTCTAAGGGAAGCTCTGACACAAGGAAACCTTTGGGGTGGTGCTAATGACCAGCATGTGTGGGATGGTCCCCAACGAGGGGTCATGGATTGTCCCTTGGGGCCAGCCCAGCTGAATGAACCCCTGCCTTCCTCACGTCACCCTGGGTGGCATCCAGGAGCGACGCGGGGCTTTGACACGCTGCTGCTGGATCTGCTGCACGAGTTCTTAGAAAACAGGAGAATAAATGAAGGAAATCAGCAGCTCTTACACAGCTGATGGGTTGCCTTGAGCTG
This sequence comes from Picathartes gymnocephalus, assembly GCA_013390045.1. NCBI lineage: Eukaryota > Metazoa > Chordata > Aves > Passeriformes > Picathartidae > Picathartes > Picathartes gymnocephalus. Next base: position 1,598,133 of record WEKY01008187.1, read on the forward strand.
TGCATCGTGGCTGACCTTGAAAGTGCAAATACAGGCAAAGGCTTAATGCTCTGCAGCTGCAAAAATCAGGAATGCCTTGAAAGCCCGTGTATGTTTACCACCACCAAGGCTGAAGTAATCAAAGAGTGAAAGGATTAAAACAACAACAAACCCCCTCATGCCCTGAATGTTTTTGCCACTTTTATCTTTTTTGTTGTGTTTTGTTTTTGCATAAGGTCAACCTTTCAAAGGTTAATACAATCTTGGTAAATATAAATAGGCTTTGCACAGTTTATGCATGTACTGCCGTTACTTAGAAACCGTTCGCAGCGAGGTTAATTCGGGCCACGCTTCTCCCGAGCACACGCTGTGCTCCCTGGGCACATCACCGAGGCCAGCACAGCCGCTGTGCACAGGCAGGGAAGGTGAGGGCTGTCTACTGGGAGCCGGGCACCCAAATAACCGCGGTGGAGTGGCACATGGCAAAGGCTGCTCGTGCAAAGTGCCAGCCCTCCTCCCTTCTCCTGCCCCCCTGCCTGAGTCCTGCGGTTTTCTGGGGCACGAGAAAAACACCAGGGATGGAGACCTGAAGCGCACAGAGGTGAAGGAATCGGGCAGCTGCCAGGCAGGAGGAAGGGGAGCTCCTTAGATAAAGCAACAGTGACTCTCGTGGGCAGTTTAAAGTATTGCTGGCCTGGCATGTCGCACCAGGCTGGGTGGGGAGGATATGGGAGCTCCCTGCCCTGTCCTCAGCAGTGTCCCTAAGGCCAGGACAGGTTGGGATAGACACAGAACCCCCCCCAGCTTCTGGAGAGCTGGTGTTTGGAGGCTGCCAGATGGCACATCCCCATCCTTGCGGTCAACAACTCATCTAGTAAATACAGGACGGAGCCCATCTCCATTGCTGACTTGCCTGTGTTGCAGAAGTCATCCTCTCCCCCCTGGCCCAGTGCCCTGACTGGTGAGCCCCACGCAGGAGCACAGCTCTCAGAGCCAGTCTCCAAACTGCCGAGTGAAACCCACCCCCCGCTCCCAGCACGGCAAAGCCAGCCCTGCGCGAGCAGCTGCTTCCACCTCCCCTGGCTCGGCCCAAGGTTGCTTTTGTTTTATGTCTTTCACAATGGAGCCAGTCAAGGAGAGAACCTGCAGCTCTGACTTTTGAGTTACTTGGCCCAGGTCCACGTGAAGGACTTGGCCACGATCCCTGCGGAGGCTGCGACATTAAAAGGATGTGGGTGCACCCACGTGTGTCGGTGCTGCTGTGTACCCACGTGTGAGCACTGCCAAAACCCTGGGATAAGGCTCCCAAAGGACACAAAGAGCTGATGCACTGCAGCACACCTGGCCAAGCCTGCGGAGACCTTCTACCGGTGCAAGACGAGATGAAAGGAAGTTTGCTATTTGAGCAAAACTAATCAGGGGTATTTAATTACACAGAAACGTCTTTCATCAGCCAGAGCAAACAAAGCAAGGACCAAACTGCAAAGAGCGACGGGAAGGAGGCAGCCAGCAGCTGGCAAAGCCATTGTACACCAAGATGGATCACACAGGCAAGGGTGGGAAACTGAGGAAGCTCCTGGCAGCTCCAGCCAAACAAAGCACAGGGAGACGAGAGATCTGCAAACCAGGAGACCTGAGGAGCACAGCAAGAACGCTCTGAGGTGAAACCAGCCTAGAGGCAATGGAGACCAAAACAGTTCTGTCCTCCCCCTGCCACCCTGCTCCTGTGCATGGCTGTGGCAGGATGCCAAGGCACAGCTCAGGGCAGGCACTGACTCCCTGCAGCGAGGGCAGGGCTCACCCTGCTCAGGGGTCACTGCACCCATTCCCCTGCTCACTCTGAAATGGCTGGGGCTGCTAACACACTGTAACCTACTAACCCCGAGGCAGGGCACGCTTCTGGAAAGCCAGCTGTTCAGAGCAGATCCTTGCACTGTTTAGAAACACTGTCTTGGGAAGAAAAGCCAAGCAGATCTTTAGTTATTTGCCCCAGAGCCCTTGGGCACTGGGATGGACTAAACCCCCAGCACCATCAGTGCCTCTGAGAGGTTCAGAACTCTGGATGGACAGTCAGGCAGGCTGCTGGTGCCCAGAAACACCTCAGCCTTGCCCTGAAGCCCAAGCTGACAGCACAAGCCCAAGTGTTGCAAGATCGTCCCCCCCCCAAACCAGTATTGGCTTTTTACTGGCAAGAGGAAGAAGCAGAAGGTAGCAGTGTGTGTCTCCATCATTCAGTAATTCATCACTAGGTAATCTGCTGCCTCGGTGCATGCCAATAGAGAATAAAAGATATGAGAAACCTTGAATGGGATGAACAGGAAGCTGCTAGGTGAATTTCGAATGAGGAAAATGTCTACAAGCGCTAATAAAAAGACCTGAAAGAGAATGCATTAATAATGACAGGGTTTGAAAGAACATTTGTGTTACATGTCAGGCTTCAACGATGAATTTAGAGGCAATCCAGTGCTACTAAATCCCCTAAACAGCAAGTAATGAAAAGATGACTTAAATTTCCCAATGTGACAAGTGATTTGGAAAGCCACAGTTGTGAGATTTTGAGAAGAAAGCTGTTTTGCTCTTTTGGGAGGGGCATTTAGAAAACAGAAAGAGATTCAGAAGCCCTGAAACCTCTTTGAAAATCCTGACTTCAGATTTTGATTCTGCAGAGGCAGATTTCCTGCCCTCTCCCCGAGAAGCTCTCAGCTGCAGACAGCAGCCCAGATGTGCAAATATGAACAGTGCACTCAGCTCTGCTGCTGCTGGATCTGGGCACGTGAGAAAACCCAAATCACACCAAACTCTCCATCTGTTTTATCTATACGTTCAAAAGAGGTTCTCCAACACCTCTCTAAGCATCTTGAGGGCATGCAGCCTCGTTTGACCCCGACATTCCTGAATTCCAGTGTAAAGCAAGGAGAGGTTCTTGAAGGGGAGGCTTAAAGCAAACCCTGTGAGCAGCACCTTGCATGCACTTACCCTGGGCTAGTCACTTTGATTTTTGCCTGCCTTTTCAAGGCTCAGGGAAGCTCACATTTTGCTTTCAAATACGAGTCTCACAGAACATGACTGCTTTGGGAAAGGGGGGAGGAGAGTCCTGCTGGGCTGTTTTTCATGGCTGACCGAGCAGGAATCTCCCGCCGTAGAGAAGAAGGCCCCCTTGGAGAATATCTCTTCAGACAGACAGCAGGTAATTGATCCTGCTCATGTGAACAACACCTTGTCATTTTTCAAACACTTGGAGGAAAGCAGGTTAATATCTCTGGAGCCGGAGTCTGGGGAATATCCAAAGCCACTACAGTGGCAGGGTGGGAAGGGCAGCTCTCATCCTTGTACAACCAGCTGGCAAAGCACTGAAATGAAGAGCTTGGCCAGAGGCACTGGTGCACCAGCACATTCTGCAGTTGTTGCACTTCATCAAAATGTACAAAAAGGGTCTTTGTAGCCTCCTCAACTGATGCAGAATCGCTCGAGTGGTCTCCAGCCGTGTTCAGGGCTGTGATGCATCTGGAAGCAACTTTCCGGTCTGTTGCAAAGCCAAAAAATTCTCACCTTAAAAAACAGCAAGGGCCAAGCCAGCCACAGGGGCAAAGCTCACCCCATTCCCTATGAAATGAGGGCACTAAATACCTTCTTGCCCTCCTCCTCCTTGATGAGCGAGTGGCAGAGCCCTTCTCTCCAACAATGCAGATATTTCAAACAGAAAGGACACGGTCCCATCAAAGGTAGGTCAAGTCTTTGGAACAAACCACTCAAGGGTGCCTTGGATCCCGTGGCAGATGTAGCATACAAAATTAACCATGTTTGCTGGAAGCCTGCACTCTCAGGTGAACCAAAGGGACCGTGCAGACGAGGAACGGAGCACAGCCAGGCAGCTAAATAGGACTTAAAAGCTTTTGAAGCTGCAAACACTGGAATGAACTGGGGCATGAAATTAATTTTTACTGTACTGAATAGGAGAGAGGCCATAAAACTCCATGAAAATAAGAGACCGGTAACATTTCAGTAAGAGTAGAAATTCTCCCGGTAACTCCCCAGTCAGCTCTATTAGCATACGTGACTCATCCCAGCTGAAAAGCAAAGCAAACAAGAAGGGAGAATTAAATGAGTGTTGCAAGGCAGAGAGTATGGCTGTGGAGAAATCGAGGAATCCTGGCTTTCTGATATTCAAATGCCTTCCCACTGACACTTGCAAACATTCAACTGAGAAAAAAAAAAAAAAAATCAACCCAGGAAGCATTTAAAAAAAAACAAAAAAAAAGGATAAAAGGTATTTGTGACAACAGCCTGGCCATCTTGTGCCCATGAGGTTCCAAACCAGCTTCACATGGGGGCAGTTTCCATTTGGCACAACACAGCCAGGATGCAGTGAGGATTTGTGGACAGAATCGCAACCCAGATGATTTTCCAGCAATCTGCCAAAAGGCTTTTTCAGCATGGCTCTATCTGCATAGGGTGAAGTTGTTCTGGAGAATCTGCATCCAATTCCACCACGGCAATATACAACCTCTGGAGTCCTGGCAGCTGTCCTGATGCTCTAATGCATCTGGCTGGTGTCTCCCAGCACCCTGAGGATTTATTCCATCTTCTATGGAAACAGCCACCTCTCAGCTACGGAGCAGAAGCTGCTCTTCTGGAGCAGAAAGGCACAAACATATTAAGAGCAAGGAAAAGACAAAAATAGCTTCAAATTCAGCTTGTGGACAAGTTGTAGATCAGATGTGAACATCCAAGAGTAACTTGGTCAAAACAGAGAAGTCTAGTATCTTTTACTCTCAATTAAAGGGCCCTGAACCATTTGCTTGGAAGAACCACCAAAATCTTGATTTCCTATCTGCCTGCCAAGCATCAAAATGCCCTTTAACGTGCAGCAGGGACACCGAGATGGGAGAAAAGACACACCAATTTCTCTGCATGTCCACCAACAAGTAGCAAAGTGCAGACCAGACCCGAGGACCTCCAAGACAGACCCACAACCAAAAAAGCAGCCAACATCTGGAGCCCAAATCGCTCAGGGGCCTTTCACTGACCTAGATCTGTAGCTGTGCTCGGCTGGCATCAATAACCAGCTGAAGGCAGCTAATTGCCAGGTTTCTGGAAGGAGGAGATGGAGGCTTTTCATTAAAATGTGTGGTTTCCTTCCCGTATTTTTGCAGCATTAATCACAGCGAACATTAACCCCAAGCCTGCCTGTTCCAACCTCTCCTTGGTCTGTCACTGCCACCACTACAGCCACATGGGGACTGTCACTGTCTGGGGTGGGGATAACCCTGCAGGTGCCTCCAGAGGCAGGGATGGAGGGGAACAGCTGCTCTGATGCCTGATTTGATGGGGTTTCACCTCTTATCAACAGTTGTACTCCTGACCTGCGCAGTCAGTTCCCTCCTGTTTGCACCCGTCTTTCAGGCAGCAACCCAGGACAGGAAATCATTTAAATCACAGGAAAATGTGATCACAAACCCACAAATATTGGCAGGGGAACAGAGAGTGGGTGAAGTATCTGCATCTACTTTTAACTCGTTCTTTCAAGGACAACATTAGCGATCAGCTTGAAACTGCCACCTTCAGCACCCGCCCTGGGATGGCTGTGGGGCCCTTCAAGGCAAGAGAGGGTCCCTGAGAGCTGCTGACTCCCACGCCCCATCAGAGCCGGGGCTGAGACACAACCAGCAACGCAGAGAGCACGTCCTTGGGCCAGCACCTTGAGCCACACAAGATGGTTTATCAATCATCGGCCCCCAGAGGTGACAGGGACCCCCAGAGGTGACGGACCCCCAGAGCCCTGTGGGAGCCGAGGGGCTGGGGGTGATGCTGGGTTTGAATGTTCTGCAGGGAGGGCATTGCTGGGATGACACAGGAAGCTTTGGGTGGAGCAGGAATGGGGCAGGGCCTGGCAGTGAGCAGTGGGGTCACGTCACCAGACCCTCCTCCCCACACCCTTGGGGACAGAGAGCCCCTAAACACTGGCACCTCCTACCACGCTCCCCTCGAGCAAAGGTACGGGAACTCTTCCCTTATAAACCCCCCGGGATCAATTAACATACCGCTGAAAAGCAGGAGAGTATTAACTTTTGTTAATAGATTATTAAAGATGATTATCACCAGCTGACCGAGCTGGTACCAAAATAGACACACTGCGTGCAGCTCAGAGCAATCATCGGTTCATTCAAGGCAGATAAAAAGTTTCAGATCTGGTTTGACTGTTTAAATTTCCAACAAAAATCACAATTATCGCTATTCTCATTATCTGTTACAGTTCTTCTATGTTCAGGAAGTCACTGTGGTTATTAAACACATGCTGATGATTAAATCATGTATTGAGGTGATAAGTCAAATTAGATGATTGCTAAGTCTCAGTAAGTATCTTTGAAATAACCAGTTGTTATTAGACATTCAAGAGGTCCTTCACGAAAATCTAATTGTAATTGCAACTTTTCATTTTACCTCATCTTTCTCGCATGCAAACACACACACACACACACACACACACAGAGGCAGCTGATTTCATATTTCAGTACGGGTGAAACACAGAAGAAAGCACTTAAGGTAAGTGCTGTCTGGGAAAACATCAAGGACCCACATCCACCCCACCCTGAGAAAATCAAACAGCACCTTCAGCATCCACCTTAAACTACAGCTCCTGACTGCTCCAGGAGCTGGTTTGTGCTGCAGGCACCCCGAGCAGCTCTAATAGGATGCTCACAATTCCTCAGCAGCTTTAACTGGGGTCTGGGAGCAAGCTGGCACCCCGTCCTGCTCCAGTCTACTGCCCAACCTGACATTTGAAATACCTTTATTGCCACGTACTTACATTTTAATGTTTTCATGGTACTGCCTGGTGTCTGAAGGCTGATTGTACAACGGCTGAAACAAATAAGAGAAATGGAGGCATAAATGGTACGGTCTGACATTTAGAAAGTTAAACCCAGCAGCAGCTCTGCCTCTGCATGGGTACAGATGCGCAGCCCGGGTGCCTGTCCCCGTGTCCCCGTGTCGCCAGCCCCGCTGCCGGCCGTACTGCAGCCTGCTGGCTCCCGGCAGCGCCGCTCCCGTCCCGCTGCATCCCGGCGGAGCCCGAGCCCCAGCCAGCCGGCTCACAACAGGCGATCCGCGACCTCGTCCAGATAAACGCGGCACGGCGAGTACGCGGCTGCTGCTCAGCGATTCAAAAACGCACTGCGCCTCGCAACATACGGCACGGGGGAGGCGAGGGGAAAGCGGGGCTCGGGGAGCGGCAGGAGACAGTCTGCGAGCTGAGAGTTGTTATGTCTACGCGGTGAAAGCCTGCCTGAGCCCTCCCGGGGAGCCAGGCACAGGCGAAGTGTTTGCTCCTGGGGTCCCCAGGCATGTCACCGCAGTCCCCCAGCACCTCGGGGTACAGCGATGCTCATCTGCCCCTCAGGAGGGGTAACGGGGCTCCAGCAGGCAAGTGTTTTCCTCAGAGCTGCCCCACAGTCTCCGTGGGGATATGGCAGGGACCTCCACGGGGAGTCAGGAGAGCGGGATCCATCCCTGGTCACTGCCCCTGCTGCCTCTCCCTTCCCAGGGCTTTACCCTTGGGAATCTGGAGGGTCCCTCCTCTGGAAGGGAGAGATGCCACAGAGACCAGGCTCAATCCCACCCATTAATTAACAGCTCAGCACACACTCCAGGGGCTGCCAGCACATTAGCAGGCTGACAGGGTGCTCAGGATTGAGTCCTTCAACACTTCTATTCATTGTCTTCAGCTGCTGTGAACACGTCCAACGCTGGGATAACCAGAAAGCTTGCCATAGCCCAACCATCACCAGCAACAAGGTACCTGGAGAGCACAGCTCAGGTCTGACCACAAAAACACCACCAAGTACTCGAACAGTTCATCCACAAACCTTCCCCAAACCAGCTGTGAGCATCTAACATCCGTGACCAACACAGGCACAGGGACATGTGACAGCCTGGTTGAAGGCAGCACCCTGACCATGGATGCACACACCAGCTCACCCTCCTACTGTGGTCATAGGGCTGAGGCAGTGCTCTGGGTCTACCTGATTTCATCTCAGATTAAACACAGGGAAAGGGCAAAACATCTGCTGAGCATCTGCTCAACCAGGTGAGCAGCACTGGAGGCGACAGGACCTATAAACAAAGATGGGTCCTTTTCCTCTCCAGTTTGAAGAAGGTGTTACTCCCACCTCCTCTGCGGTATCTCCCTACCACCATCACAGGTGCTTGGCACAGAAGCTTGTTTTTCCACACAGCCTGTCTCTACTGCTCTGTAAAACACAGATTCTGCTTCACCGGTCTGCTGCTGCACAGGACAGCCACATCAATCCCCACAGAAGTGGGTGTAGCTCTCCCTGCCCCATCACCACTGCACCAGCAGGTCATCAGCTTCTCTTTCTGGCTGCCCTTGTTCGTGTCCCTGTTCTCTGGGAAAGCACACGTAATCCCCAGGCAGACAGGCACGGGGGAGATGAACTGTTCCAGGAGGGATGCAGGGCTGACAGCAGCGGCCGGCTGTCTGTGACCTGGCCAGGGGTGACTGATGGGCTGCCAGTCTGCCAGGAGACAACTGGCCACCCTGTGCTGCCAGAGCCAGGGCAGATGGGAGGGACGAGCAGGTCCTCGTGAAGAAGACATTCTCAGTGGTATCCCTTCCCCAGGGGTGTTTCTATCACCAATCCTCTCAGATCTGCTGGTTTGACTCCAGGATCAGAGCTGGCTGTGCACTTCACGCTTGGAAAGCTCAGAGGAACACAGACATCCGTCTCATCACGTAGCTCCAGAGAGGCAGCTCTGCACCACAGAGAAGAAACAGAGCCGCAGCTCCAGAGCATCACATCCACAGTCACCTTGGAAAGCTGGAACAATCACTGGGAAGCCTTGACCTGTGACTGCCTTTTGGAAGAGGACTGCAGGAACTGGAAATGCTGAGAAATAAGTGTCTCTCTTCCCTCCTTGCTCACACAAATCAAAGCAAACAAACTTGCATGTGGCAGATCACAGAGACCATCGTCCTGGGAGAAGCAGTGGAATTAACATTTTGGTTTGGACCTGGGTTAGAAAATGCTCACATGCACATGGACATCACAGATGCCCTGATGCCACCAGCTGACCAAAAGCTAATGATTCCTCTCCACTACAATCTCTAAATTATATGAACACTTAGAATCTTAGCTAGCAAACCCAAGTGTTAGCAGACAAGCACTGGGACACATAATTCGAAAAGAAATGCCCCAACACTCAGAAATAAGAAATTCTGGGACCCAAACCCAAGTTCCACATGACACCAGCATCTCAAAGGGATTTCTATCTGCACGATAGCCTCAGCACCATATCTCAGCCCATGCAATGGAGGAAGCCCAGGAGACAATTTCTACTTACCCACAGAGAACTTACAGACTAAATACTTAAAGAAACTTTATTCTCAGCAGTGCAGGGACTGAGAAACAGCATCTTCCCTCAAAGCCATCCCCAATTCCTAATTCCAGCTTTCTCAGGAGGTAAGCACAAGTAAAGCTCACAGGTCAGATAAGTGAGGTGATGTTCAAAACATACCCAGTGATTCTCCAGGGTTAGGAACATGTAATGCATTTCACTCGGGGATGACATTTTAGAAGAACATAATTGCAATGCAAAGCTATTACTGGAAAAGCTCTGGATTTACTGAAAGTTCTTTAGAAATAAAACAGAATGAAATGTCTCAATTGCTTTCTGGACACTGCAGGGTTCAGACTACGCATCTCAAAAACATTTCTCCCTGAGGGAAACATGCACACACTTTTAAAATGGTACCACTACACTGCAGGGATGAAATGAGCAGAGCCCTGGTTTACTGAGTCACAACCTCCTGCTGACCCAGAGCTTCCCAGGACCCAAACTGCATCCCTGCTTCCTGGGAATCCCTGGGCCTCCTGCTCCAATCTGCCAGCAGCACCCAGTAGTGGTGCCATGACTGTCTGATTTCCACTGCAACCTCTCACCTGAGCCCGTGAGCCTTGGCATGCTGCCTGCTACCCAGCCAATGTGCATCCAGCACCACCACTGCTCCAGAGGCACCAACCAGAGCTCTCTGAACAGCCAGAACGGGCCATCCCAGCAGAGCCAACAGCAATGCACAACGCTGCTGGTGACAGCCACACCTCTCCCTGCACTGGCACCAGGATGCTCAACCTCCCTGTAGGAGATTCAAGGGCTGTGGCAGCCCCAGGGCTGGAGCACGTGCTGTGTGACATGGTGGAGCAGGCATGCAGAGCTGCTCTCCTTCCTGGAGCTGCTTCCTTTCCAGCCCAGAAGAAGCTGTGACTATTCCTCTTGTCTCTCGTAGGCCCTTGGCAGGTCCTGGGCACTGCTGTGCCCAGCACGGTGTGGGGGCTGGGCCATAGGAAGTGCCTCTCCCACGGCAGATGGACCAGACGATCTGCAGGATGCACAGAGAGCCCAGCTGGGGTTTCACAAGGTTTTCTCAGTGAGGTTTCCCTTTTTCCCCTGCCCTCTGATGAGTAAGGCACAGAGACAGAGGAAAGGCGTGCACCGGGCTCTGTTACAGCCCCCACCGTGCAGTGCTAACACCCAGGGACAAAACATCAACAAAATGAAAAAAAACCCAAAAAACACCCAAACTAGGGAGGAGGAAGGAAAGGAAATGCAACATCTCTCGGCCGAGGAAGCACCAACCCTGGTCACTGCCAATCTCAGAGCAGAAAGAGCAAAGGGTTTGACCCTGGTGACTCAGAGCAATAATAATGAGTGTTACCTCCCCAACAAGGAAGTGGGCTTTGTCACGTGTGACCTCTCCCTCATGCACACGGGAAGACAGCAATTAGTGCCACCTCCACAAGTCAAGTGCAAATTGCAGCTGTCGAAGCCTGTGAGCTGCCTGCTCCCATCTCATACGGACGGCTCCCTCCACTGCATCCCAGGGCTGGTGCAAAGCAGGAGATTCTCTGTCAGGCTGGGTCTGATCCTTCCAGCAGCATCACTGCCAAGGCACCTTTCCAGGCACCCTTCTCCAGCACTCAGCCCCCAAGGGGGTTGTTTCCAGCTGCCCCTCCAGCAATCACTCCTTTGACTTACAGATGGATTTTTCCAGATGAGGGAGCAGCCCAAAAGTGACATTTTGTTCTAAGTTGTTTTCTCAGCTTCCCTGTGCATGAGAGAGACCGAAATAGGAAGTGTGCAAGTCCTGATACCTGCAGGTTGTGGCAGCTGCAGTCGGGCTGTGCTCACGGAGCACCCTCCTGCATTTTCAGAGGGTGTGACAGAGGGGAGTCCAAGCACCCACCCCTCCACACAGCACCTCGGGGCTGGCTGGCCAGGCAGCAGCCCCACAGTGCTGCTGCTGTGGCTGCCACCAGCAGACGAAGCCATCAGCATCCCAAGTAGAGGCAGACTGCGCCAGAGCCCCTTCCACCCTCCAGCTCCACTGCAGAGCGTGAGGAAGGAGCTAAAGGGTTAAGCCTCTCCGAGGAGGGCTCTGTGGATGTGTCTGCCTGCGTTTCAGTACTCAAATCAGTCACTTTGCTTCCTGCCTTGGTGCTGTGCCAGCAAGAGGTCCGGGCCAGCAGCACACTTCCTGCTGACAGACAGACAGACAGACACACACACACACAGAGGGTGCCACGGTCACTCACCACCCAGGAACCTCTCCAAACCTGGCCCAGCTCCCGCTCCCCGCAGCCAGAGGTAACACTCACCAGCTCCACCTGCGGACCCAGCCCTTCCAGGATCCGGTGGGCAGCCTCCGCCTTCTTCTGCAGGGAGGAAACGGGAGAGGAAGAAAAGAAGTTATTTGTGCCATCGGTTACGAGTCACAGCTCCCTGCTCCAGCTCTCCCCTCTGCTAAAACCACTTCTCAAACCTCCACGGAGCCGTCACAAATCCCATCCCTGCCTGGGAGTGGGTGGAAAGGTTCAGCTCAGCCTCTGGACCCGCAGGAAGGAGCCGTGGGCGAAGGGCTGCGGCACTCGAGTTATACCATGACTTTAATGCATCCGAGCTGTGCCCAGGAAGTGACCCAGACCCCTGACCCGTCCGGGTGCCAGGCAGGGGACCGTGCCCTGTTACCTCTGCGTGCCTGCCCTGCGAGGAGGAGGAGGAGGAGGAGGGCGGGCAAACCGGCACGCACGCAGAGATGCCCTTTCTAGGATTCATCGCTTGACGAGCATGTGATCATTAGAGTTGAGCTGCCCTTGGCTCCTCGTCGTGCTCTCGCTTCCCTCCCCTCCCTGCCGCAGAGGAGCCCTTCCTCGTCCCCTCCCGCCCCCGGCCAGGCGACCTAGTGCTTATTAACGGCAAAAAAACATCACCCAGGAACACGTGTCGGGGGCTGTGCAGTGGTTACTAATTAAACAGGCCTGAAAAAAAGACATGGGTTGGCTGTAGCAGGAGTCTAAATAAAAGATGACATTTTCAGTAAACAGCACTTCCTCGCAAAGCCAGGCTGTGCAGGGGGGGTTACTGACAGTCTGATAAATCCAGATCACTGCATGCTGCCGACACCACAGGCTGAGCTGCTAAAGCCAAATACCTGACAGTGATGGGGATGAGGAGATGGATTTTCAGAGGTTCAGATAAAATAGGTAGTTTTAGCTGTTTTGGGGTAAGGGAGACGGAAAATCCCCAGCTGCCTACAACAGGGAGCTGAGCCCCAGGTCTGGGGAGCAGCTGGGTGGGCTGGGGTGTGGGCTCCTGGCAGAACCAGTGGGGCTTGGCAAACCCTGGGCAGGGAAGGGATTTCAGCTCCAGGCATCTGGCTCACGTAGCTCTCCAGCACCAGGCACCTCTCACGCCGGGCTCAGGGTGGGATGAGTTTCCCAAGGATTGTCTTGCCAAAGGCTGGCACACAGCCCAGCCACTTGCCCGCACATCCACCCCCGTGGAGGGTTTCCAAAAGTTTCATCTATCCCCCCACCACTGGCAGGTCCTCAGAAGCACTGGTGCAGATGTAGGTGTGCAGACTCCTCACGGGGGCCTTGTGCACCCACGCAGAGCCTGATCTGCCACCGAGCACTGTGGAAGAGTCTCCCCAAGCAGCTGCAGGAGTCACCCTGCCCGTGGTGGGGCTCAGGCCCCACTCAAATGGCCCGGGCCAAAACCAGCCCCATCCCAGCTGCACAGCCTGCAGCAGGTGCCTCACCGCAGCAAGGCCACCAGGAGAGGTTTCCAGTTCCTGTATTTACGGTACACTCAGGGGGACACAAAGCTTCTGTGCAATTTAAAAGCGACTTCAGGGATGCTAAGAGAGCTGTAACCAGTGTAACGGTGCGGGGAGCCCGCTCTGGCACCATCCCCACACAGGGCAGGCTGCAGCCCCGCTGCCGGTGCGTCCCTGCCCGGTTATCCGCAGCACTGCCCCACAGCAGACCTTGGGGCTCTCAGATGTCACCATCACTGCCCCCCTGACCCTGTTAATGGCAATGAGCCAACTCTGCCCAGGGGCCTGCCCCTTGGAAAAATTCATCGCGCAACGGAGAACTCGGAGCCAGAGCTTCGTATTTTGGTCTTCACCAGCTATAAAATCTGCTGGCTTTGAAGAACGTCAGCACTGTGGTATTAAGAAGTCTTACAGAATTAAAACTTGGGGGTAAGATTTTCAGGGGAGGGAGGATCATTAAAACTGCTAAAACCACTGTACATCAGCGGCCAAGAGGATGATTTGGCCAATGCCCTCCTGCCTGCCATTGGTTGCTGGAGAGTAGGAGGCATCAGCTTATCTAAATATTTTTTTTGATGCATACCTGGGACAAAAAGCAGCAAACCAATTAATTGCAGTCTGCATAATTATGGGTAGAAGATTGCAGCCTCACTCAAGGCAGACAGTCCCACCATGGGCCTGTTCTCCCGGGCACCAGGGCTGGTAGAAGATGCCCTGGCAGCAGGGATGGCACAGCAAGGGACCGGTGATGCTGCAGGCCCGTGTGTACAATGAGATTAACTTTGAGAAAAAGCTGAGTATGTTCAGCTTGCTGCATTTGCCATGTTTAGACAACTTAATGAGACAAGCCAGAGGCAAACCACCATAGGCAGAACATGTGGCAAACCAAGAAGAATGACATAATTTGTCTTGCATTAACCAACTGCAATCTACACGTCTCCAGAACGAAAGATCAGGAGGAGAAGCTATTCCGAGCACATCACATCTTTGTACACACACAAAGAAATGCCTCTATCTTGAAAGCTGCCCAATTAACACTTGACACCCACTGTAATTGCTGACGCTCCTTGCTGCCTTTATCAGATCATAGCAGAACCATAACGAGCTGTCTGAAAGGCCTGGCAGAGCGAGGTGAGCGCTGGCGGCAGAACTGGGAAGAACATAAAACACCCAGCAGAAGGCTCCCACCGCGCCAGGGCTCATCTGTAAGGACAGACAGACAGAGGGGAGGCGTGTTCCTGCCTAGGGACTCAGCAAGCCAGAGGCCTGACTGGAGAATTCATGCAAACCTCAAACTGTTCACGTACAAAGGCAGTCTCCCTAGGCCCTCCCAGAGCAGCGGGACCTTTGCTGGAGACCATCAGCAGTCCTGGTAAATCCTTTCCCTTCCAAAGGCACGGCCACCTAGGACTTGGTTCCAGTACTGATTTTGTTAGGAGTATGTTTAGTGATGGACCCTGCAGAAGAAAACCAAAGGGTTCATCCTGTATCTGCTGAATGACCCCACCCATGCCTGCATATTCTGTTACTAACAGAAAATGAATCAATAAGCAAACCCAAGCCTTTACCTCAAGTGAGACGCATGAAGATCCCCACCAGCTTGTACAGTCCCTCTGCAGCTCCCCAGCAAGCAGGCACAGACCCCTTTTCTTGATCTGGTACAGGATCCTGAATTATTGCTCCAGTGGTGTTCATGGAGGGACCTCCATGGACGTTATTTTTGGAGGGATCAGGGTGCCTCGAGAAGCATGTCTCAACCAAAAACACGGGCACCGTGGGGCCCACGGCTTCAGAAGGGAACCCACAGATGTGGCAGGCAGCAGCATTTGCCCCTACAGAACCTCTCTCCCCCTGGGCAGGGGCGCAGGCAGGGACACAGGCAAGCAGATCGTGCTCTTACCCCGGCTCATGCTCCTCCAAGGGGCCTGGTGCAAGAGAGATCTTCACCAACAGCAAAATCCTCCCTGCAGACTAGAGAAATCTTCGTTCTCGCCTAAAGAGCATTTGGCTTCCAAAGCAAACTCCAGCCCCTTGCTCTTCCTTTGAAGAAATTTAAAATAGGCCTGGGAGGGGAAAGCAGGCAGGAGAGCAACTTTCCGGCCATGTGAGCTCCCGTGGGGACAGCGAGCCAAGCCCACGAGGCAGCAGAGCGACCGAAACCAGGGGAGGGAGAGGCTGGGATTTTGCGTGGGCTCTTCTTAAAGCAAAGTTTAAAAATGGAAGAGGAGGAAACACAGGAGTTATTTTGAGAAAGCGGATCTGAAATTAGGAGGCGGCACTTTCTTGGACCGACTCCAGACACGGTTCCGTGCAGCACAAAGCTGCTGCAGCTGAACCATGCTCCCAGGGTTATTTATAGCATCCCGTAGGCAGCAGTGCTGGGGAATGGGAGGGTTTCTGTTTGGGAGCAGGCATGTCCTGCACATAGATATGCAAAGCCCTCCCAGAGGCAGGAGACTGAGCACAGGATGGCGCTGGAAAAAGTTCCCGTCCTGGCACAACATCATCCCCGGGATGGGCAGGGCTGCGGGAGCAGCGTGGCAAAGGGGCAGGCTGGAGCGGGATTTTGTTTCAAACAAAGTTCAGGAGAAGTCTGGCTGAAGTCAGCAGAAATCCTGGAAAGCCTCAGGCGAGACACCTCTCTGCATGCAGCAGAAAGCAAAGAGCACAACCAAAATGTGCCGGGACCAAACCACGACCTGGCAATGCCCGTTCCATAGGGAAAGATTCTCACTCCTACAACCACAAGTGCTATTTTTTTCTCTCCTTTAAACCTCAGCACGCTCTCTCTGAGAGTCAAACCACGCCAGCAATTTGCTGCCCTCCACACAAAGCAGGTGGGATGAGCCTCAGTGTCGTAGAAGGGAAAACAACACTCCTCCCTCTCCAGCTCCTGCAGGCATGGCCACCACAGTGCTCTCAGCAGACCAAGAACGCGTGTCCTCCCCTGGGCTCTCCTTCAACACAAATGCCCTGAGCGTTGGTCGGCCTTAGTGGTGTGAGCCCAGCCCTTCTCACCTGGCTGATGCTCTCCAGGGGTGCCCTGCACATTCCCCCTCCTCCCCGTGTCCAGCTGGAGCCATCTCCCCACCGCGCGACACAGCGCCGTCCCCAAGGCTGGGGCCAGCAGATGACGCAGGGGAGGTTACAAATGGCTCATCACAATTAGTAAGAAAACAGAGGAAACGGGTGACGTTCACACCAGTTCACACCAGTTCACGTTTTTTATCGCCCACCCCGCGCAGAGTGTGACTGAACAACTCATTTCAGGAATTTGCTGCTCTCTGGCTTTGGCTCACTGTTGCCAGTTTCAGCCCTTGGCTCGCTCGTAGCCCATCCATGAGCCCCCAGACACAGCTGGGTTTCCACTCACACTCTCATCCTGCTCTGCTGTCTGCAAGGCTACAGTGCCCTTCAAAGGCACATTAAGGTTAAACTGATTGGCCAGCAAGGTTTTGCCACGGCAAAGCTGCTGGAAGTGTTGGCATTGCACAGAAAACTTCCAGAAATCCTCGTTTTAGCACTGCAGCAGTTACAGGAAAGCTCCAGTCACCCAACCCAAGAGCCAGGGCTGTGTTGCAGGGGCAGCTTTCCTCCCTCCGGCAGATTTGGGATCTCTGCAATTCTCATCACTACTTCCTGAAAATGCAGGACATGGCCTTATCTGGTCTGGGTTAATCACAGACAAATCTTCTAAGTCAACACATCTATTGGGAGCTCCAGATCCTGAAACAGATATCGGGACCATTAAAAAGCCAAAACAAATGAAAGTTTCTATAAAATCCAATAAAAAATTAAAAGATTCTCAATGACTCCAGGGTAATTGTTTAAATTTTATCTTTTTGGAAATCTTGCTATCATGCAGAAATGTCAATAGCATCTGAATTCTGGCCTTTCCAGTTTTCCTCCGGACTATCCAAAGGCCCATTTTGCATCACCAAGCCCAGATGAGGCAGAAGAAAAGTTATCAGAAGCAAAAGCAAAACAACCAAGGCCTTTTCATCAGCCAAATAGGCAACACCCCCATCCCAACTACCACGTAAACTAGAATTTGAAAAAAAGCCCTGTAGATTAAATGCTTAAAAGCACTTTCACTGATAAGGTCTTATTTACTGCAACAGCTCCGTGCTGACGAGGCAGGACCGATTCTTCCCTTTCTCATGTAAATCACGAGTTCATAGAAAATCAGAGTTCTACAGACATCAAATCCCTCTAAGATCTGAGTCACACTCAGTGTCTGTGAGTAGTTAACGGCAAGATCATACTTTGCAATGCTAAAAGCCTTCACTTATTTATTCTCTTATTTATGGATGGGGCATTAATGCTTTATGAAGGTATTTGAGGGTAAATGGATAGCTGAGAACACACTCCGCACAGACACAAGAGCAGCAGGGGGTGGAAAAAGTTCCAAACAATCCTTTGAATCCCAATTTTACAGCATAATGCTGAATTTATAGATAGATAGCTGTGCCCTTTTGAAGGAACAAGCAGCAAGACGGAAAAGGAATTAAAATTTAATCTTATTGATTTCCACCAGCTCAATCTCAAGAGCAAGACAGACGCTGCTGCTGCTTCCACTGCCTGCACTGCATCAAACGCACTTTTTCAGAGGGCTGACAGCAGAGCAGGGATGGGCTTGTGTGGCTGCTGGCACCCACAGGGGCGACGTGGGGGGACTGGTCCCAGCCCTGGCCACGCTGTGGTGGGTCACAGCACGAGGTGTCCCCTCCCTGGCGCGGCACGTCCTGATGCGACCTCTCCCTCTCCCATAAACGAGCGCAATGTTTCAGAGGAAGCTGACGCGAGCTCGTCTGCAGGGACACGAGCACAGGAGCTGCTTTCTGTCTGCTGGCCTCTGGGCAGGGGTCCTGAGGGCTCCAACCACCCAGAGCTGGCTTGCAGAGAGCTAGAGATCACAGAATCACTGGGTTGGAAGAGACCTCCAAGATCATCGAGTCCAACCCAACCCTGACACCTCAACTCAACCCTGGCACTGAGTGCCACATCCAGTCTTGTCTTAAACAGACCCAGAGATGGTGAATCCACCCCCTTCCCAGGCAGAGCATTCCAATACTTCATCACTCTTTCTGTAAAAAACTTTTTCCTAATATCCAGCCTGTATTTCCCTTGGTACAGCTCAAGGCTGTGTCCTCTCGTTCTGTCAGCTGCTGCCTGGAGAAAGAGACCAACCCCCACCTGACTGCAGCCACCTTGCAGGGAGTTGTAGAGAACGGTAAGGTCTCCTTTTCTCCAGGCTAAACATCCCCAGCTCCCTCAGTCATTCCTCACAGGGCTTGTGCCCCTCACCAGCCTTGTTGCCTCCTCTGGATGCGCTCAAGATGGGCACCTGTGGGTCCCACATCGGCACAATGGTCAGAGAGATGGCACAGGTGCCCATAAGTGTGGGAGCTGATGGGGACTCTGGGCACGCAGGTGACTCAAAGGAGAATTCACCCAGCCAAGCCACGGTGGGATGCTGGGTGGCAGATTCCTCCAGGACACAATGCCAAGGAGAGTTCAGCCAGCCCTGCATCCCAGGAAAGGCACAGAGCAATGCTGCTCTCCTCCCTGTGCTCAGCAAGAGACTTGGAAATATCCATTTAAAGCACAAAAACATCTTCAAGCTCAGGTATGTTCAATCGATTTCAAGGGAAGGCGGATGTAAGGAATCCCGTGAACGGCCCAGTGGAATAAAGCTACAGCTAAAAATACACACAGATGATCTGTCCTGGTTATGGGGATTTGAGGTGCAAGAAAGCTGAATTCTGTCGATACAGTAACACATCCCAGAGGTGCAAATTAAAGCCCTCGAGGAGGCTGTGCCACCTGTGCCACCACCTCTGAGGTGCCAGGCCCAGCTGAGATCAGCTTTCCTCCACAGGGGAGACACTAAAATCGCTCACAGGGTTTAATTTAGGAGATCCCCAACACTTCCATCACTGTCAGTCTCTGGATCAACTGAGGCATCCATCCCAACCTGATTTTTCCAGGTAGTTCTGTGCCACCCTGCCAGCACCCAGCTCCTGGAGAGGAGCCCCTGAGCACCCTGCAGCCAAAACTGTCCCCTGAGCTTCCCACAGGACTTTTCAAAGGCTTTTGGCAAATTTAGTCCTCATAACTCTTTTCAAACATCATCTTGTTTCTTCAAGGACTGAACACACTTTTGAGAATAGGACTCAGATGCTTCTGACAATGCTGCCCACTGTCTGTTCTCACAGACAGTTAGTCCGCAGACAGTACCAAAAACATTCACTCCCATTCTCCTAAATCCTTTCAGAAATGGTACAGCTGGCACTTACAGTTGAAATTTTGGCTCAGATACACAAATGTGTGTTTTTCTCTGTTATACTGCAAAGATTTCCCAAACAGTACATTTTGGGGTGCAACTTCACAGGTCATCTTTGGACACAAGAGAAAATGGCTCTGGTCAGCACCTAGCAGGGAAGGAAGCATCTGGATCTTGAATATCAACTGTTCCTCTCCAATCCAAGTCCCCTAAAAACTTCCCAAATGCAACTACAGCCTCATAGTCCAGGATTTGACTGCAGTCAAGAGCAGCTTCTCTCCACTCTTTCCCAGGAGAATCTGTACAGTCACCTTTTTTTCTGGAAATCAATTACATGTCCAGCAGAGTGTAGCAAGAGGGGATCACGGGTCACATTTTCCATAATTATCCTCTCTGACGCCGAGGAACTTTTCAAATCATACACCTTAAGTAGGTCACAAGAGGGAACAGCGGCATGACGGGCACTCAGCATCAGAAAACCTGAATTTGGAGAAAATCAGACAGAGTCCAGAGCCGCCCTCATCCCAACCCCTCATCCATACACAGCGCGGTGGTGAGAAAAATATACAGACTTCCCTGATGAACCATAAGCTAAAATTAGAAACCATTCACGCCTGCAAAGCCACAGCTATCGCCAAAAGGAAAGTAGGTCACAGAATGGCTGGCTAACTCGATTTTCCGGCGTTTCTAGCTGCCGTGTCCTCACGTAACCTCTCGTCTCCCATGGAGCGTTTCTGGTCTCTCCTTTGTTCGGGGTATAACTGGCGGCAGTGTGCGGCTCCGGCGCGGCCTGGCAGGAGCGGTGGGAACGGGCACGGCAGCGCCCGCCTGCTCGGTGGAGCACAAACCCGTGCTTCACAAAAAGCTCAGCCGGAGCCAGGCAGAAGCCCCTCCACCAAGCTGCCGCCTCCCCACCTGCTCGGGGGTTGGCACAAGCGCTGGCTTTCTGCCCCTTCCACAACGTTGCTCTTTAAAGATCGTTTCAGGCTTTGCCAGCGCTTCTGGGGCGCCTTTCCTTTCTCGCCTCCTCCTGAGGCCTGAATATCCTCTTTTTATTTGCATTTCTTACCGTGCACTGCCTCCCTCGAGCAAGCCACAAGCCAAGCGATGCGAGTAAATCCGGCTTTCCTTCCCTTTGTGCATGGGCTGGAGCCCTGGCTCAGCCATTACCGACGCTTTTCCCACAAGTAGACCTCGAGGCATCAACTTCACTGCTTTTCCACGGCACAGGAGAGGCAGAAAGGCTTAAGATTTGGCTCAGTGACCTTCCCCACTCTAAATCAATACATTTCTATCTGGCTTGCAGTCCTTTGCTCCTACCAACTCACCCTGCAATTTAGTGTAAAGCTGCAGGTCAGCACAGGAGCGTCTGGGGCTCTCCCACACTCACAGACAGCTGGATACACCTGGAGGATCTGCTGCCATCAAATCCACCCTATCTCTGACCACCAGCCACTCTTGCCCACCTCAATCTCAACTGACTCTATCCCAAGAGCCTTCCTCTGCCAGCTTTCTTCCTCCTGGCCCCAAAGGAAGAGCAGTCACCCCTAAAATGCATCCCAAACATTCAGTACATGAGAGGCTGAAAGCTGAGCCCCTGAATGTTCTTTAGAAGGGCAATTACGTCCTGATTGCCAGCCTTGTTACTGGAGCCTCGACAAAGACAACACTCAGCACTCCCTTCCTCTGGCAGCCCCAGCTCAGCCTCTCCCTGCTGGGGCACTGGAAAGGGTCCTTCCATCCCTCAGCCAGCACAACTGGCCCGTGATTCTGCCAGCTCTGCTGCCCATAGATAGATCCTGTCTTCTCCAAAGGAGGAACCTGCCTGCAGCCTGCTCTGGTTTCTATCAAGCCAAAGGGAAGGTTGTTGGTTGGAGTCTCCTGCCCACAGTCGGGCTCCTCACACGTAACACGCAAGGGGATTTTACAAGAACAGGGAAGAATCATCATTTACCCATGCCTGGCATACTTCAGACACGAACACGGAGCCAGATTTGAAGTGATACAAACATTTGGTGCCCAGTGTGACCTTTGCTTGCTGAGCACCCACCTGGAATGAGCACATCTATCACAAAGGTTAACGGTGAAACTGGTGGCACCAAGCTGGCTGAGATCAGCCTAACGCTGACACAGGGATGCCACCAGCTCTGAGCACCGTGTGCGACAGTGTCCCAGCTGTGATGGCCTTTCCAGGAGAAATGCAGAACTCCATGCCTGCCCTCCACAACCTCTGCCATCACCCCTGGGACAGGGCAGCAACACCAGGACCTGAGTGGTAGTGAGGCTTGGAGAGCAGATCCTGACTGCTCTGGAGAAGGTGGTGGGAGGGAATGAGCAGAATGACCCTTCTGCTGGCACGGGCAGAGATGAGAGGTGACAAAGCAGGACAGGGGGCTGGCAGGACACCCAGCCCTGAGCCAGCTCCAGCTGATGGGGACTGCTACAACCCAGGCTGTTGGGGATGTGATGGCTTTAGATGACCTTTCCCTCCTGCCTCACCACCATCACCCGTTTCTTCCCCTTGTAATGCGGTTCAGCTACACAAGAGTGGCCGTGAAGGACGGGGCTCAAATGGACGGGAATAAAAACATTTGAGAGCTCATTTTTTTTGAGCCTCCCTCCTTGCACAGGGAGGCACAAACCATCTAGTCCAAGACCCCCGAGAGAGGGCACTTGGTGGTGAGAATGGCTTTGAGGAACACTCAGCACTTGCCCCCAAAGCCCAGTGCTGCAAAGCCATCACCAGCTGGCGCTTGCTAATGCTTCAAACACATCGACCTCAGCCTTCACCCACTCACACAACAGACCGTGCCAGCGCTGGGTTTCCTACTGCTCAGGGAGAGAAGCAGATGGAGAGAGGAAAACCAGGAAAATTGCACTGCCTGGGAGCGCAGGGTAGGCGATTTTTTTTTTCTGTTTAGGAGTCAGGCACCTGGATTTCTGCAGCTCCCAGTGAAATCGCAGGCCTCGCAATTCCAAATAATTAGCGACTGGTAGTTTTCCTTTTATGCAAAATCATTCTTTTTATCCAACACCTAAATGAAAATGAATATGCTTGATTATCTACCAAAGGGCCCAATTTCTGAGCATCGCTCCAATGCACACAGCAAAATTCATCTCTCCTCGGGCTGCTGTTACAGGCAACGGCTGATAAATGAGCGGTCAAGGCACAGATCCAGAGCCAGGGATGCCAGGCTGACCTTTGTTAATGCTATTTACAGCATCAAAGATCCACAAATCCAGCCATGGCTGCATCCACATCCTTGCTGCTCCAGCCTGGGGGGCCTCAGGGACAGCCAGGAGAGCTCACAGCTGGCCTGTCATTATTAGAGCACCACGGATGTCACCCTCCACCCACGCAGCCCACCCACCACAGCAAAGCCCACCATTTGAGGCAGCTTTCAACCAGGTTCACTCCTGGGGGAGAGGATGAAGCAAACTGTTTAACAGAGAGGAGTCTGAAGCATCTCTTAGGCTGATCACAGGAAACCCCCCAGGCAGGGTCTTCAGAAGACATTAGTGCTCATCTGCAAGGCAGCACAAGGTGCTCATGGCTCAGCCCTCTGTGGTCACCATCCTGCCAGGGCTCCATCTATCCCACTCCCACGGCCTCCACCCCAGAGGTAACACCCAGGAAAATCCCCCAGCTGGTCCTTCCCAACCTCCCCATCCCTGGCCAGGGTGACACGGCACGATCACACGTTTGCACTTCCATCATTTCCAGACTCACCCTGTTCTCGTCGTAGATGATCTGCACCAAGCTGCGATGTTTGGACTCGATAGGAGGGGGAGAGATGGGTTTTTCAGGCTCTGGTGGTTTGGCTGCTTCTTCCTCCAACTGTTGCTGTGGAAGGAGAGGGGGGAGGAGGAGGGTGAGTCACAGTGAGAAACGCAGCCGTCCCTGTCCACACGAGACTCTCTGTGGTGCTGTGACCGAGGTAGAAACCACCGTGGTAGGAGACTTCCTGTGAGACATGGGCAGCCTGGGGCTGGGGAGGGATGGGGAGAGGGAGGAGAGCTCGCAGCAGCCCCGACCACGCAAGCGCAGCGCTGGCCTGCCCCAGGCACCAGCCCTGTGCTCGTGGGTCGGGGTGTTTGAGGTATGGAGGATGAGGACCTGCCTCAAAGGAGCCTCCTGGAATGGGCCTGAGGCTAGAAATAACGATTTTACTGGGAACACTTAAATTAAACCACAGCTCCAGCCCGGCTCCCTGCTGCTACCTGCCTCTGGAGCTGTTGCTGCGTGCAGGGAGAGGTGGAGGAGCCAGGGGTGATGAGCAAGGCTGCCGGACCCTCAGCTGCACCTTTCCCTGGAATGGTTGGAGGACATGCCTTGGGATGGCTGTTCTCCATTAATTGGCACCAGCCATCCCTGCACTTCGGAATATCACCGTGGTCAGCCGGTAAACCTGACATTCCACCTGCACCTCCATCTCTCCCAACACTGTGAGGTAGGAGGAGACATCCCAGCCCTTCCTGTAAGTTTGAGGAACTGCTCAGCTGAAAGAGGAAATCACAGATTCCTCCAGGCTCCTCCTGGGGCCAGCCTGCGAGGAGGGAGAGCGCAGCCGTGCGCGGCAGCTGCGGGGCAGCACAGGCACGGGAGAGAGGGAGCGCCTCTCCAGAAACGCTGAGCATTTTTTCCCTGCTTGGCTCTGAATCTCCAAATCTTTAGAGGTTTTTTTTTTTTTTTTCCCTGCAGCTAAAGCATCCCCTGCTGAAGCACGAGGAAAATCGAGAGAGTCTTGTACTCGGAAGGAAATGCACCTGGGACTTGGCTTGCACCAGAGGCCAGCACATCACCGACTGCTCGGAGACAGTGGCCTGAGAAAAAGGTGGGCAGCTATTCCTCCTCCTCATCATCTCTGCTCCTGCTGATGACACCTTAAGCACACCAGGGCAGGAGGATGCACGTGGGATGAACCCAAGAAAGCACTTAA
Source organism: Picathartes gymnocephalus (assembly GCA_013390045.1). NCBI lineage: Eukaryota > Metazoa > Chordata > Aves > Passeriformes > Picathartidae > Picathartes > Picathartes gymnocephalus. The sequence goes on from WEKY01008187.1 coordinate 1,622,470, forward strand.
GCACCTAGACAGGTCTAATGGCTTGGCCGAGAAAACTCACACTCCTAAAATTGTGTTTCGATGGATGAAGCGCCCCATGCTGTGGACTGCATCTCCCCACAGAGGGAAATGCAGCAGTATGGGGAGCACCAAGATAAAACCAAAAAAGCTGCTGCTGCTGGCTAGAGTGGGGAGAGGCGTCAGCCCTGGCACAGAAACAGCACTTCCAGGACCTGCCAGCTCTTCCCTGGTGTCCTCCTAAGGCACCCTATCACACATCCTCACTCCCATGGGATAAACTCCAAAGAACGAGCCAGCAAAAAGGATCAGATAAATCTGCTTCTCATGGGGAAAAATATTTGTGTTTAAAAAAAAAAAAAAAAGTCAAAGCATCCAAAACTTGGCTATATCATTCTGGAAACCCACAAAAATTTTGCCAAGTGGTCGGGCACGTAGCAAGGGATTTCAGACAAGAGGGTTGGATGGCCTATCAGGAAACAAAAGTTTGCCACTACGAGGAGGCTCATTAAAAACAGCTCATTAGAAGAAAAAATACAAATCTAATTATAGCTGAAATACAGCAGAGAATTAAACTCTACTCGCTGTGGCACAGCCCTGTATGGATATTAAAGGGCCAGATTCGTGGGTAAAGATGCAAAGAGGGGCTGGAGGCAGCACACCTGACTGCAGCCTGCCACAGCTACTCCTGGGAGCCGTGGGAAATGGCAAAGCAAAATAGGTCAGGGTTCCCAGACAGGGACAAAATGGATTTCTTAAAGGTCTGCCACAAAGCCAGGCTGGGACTGTGACCTTTACAGGATCAAGAGATGAGTCTTGACGGCTCCACACTCCCTCCCTCCTCCCAGCAGTGGCTGTCCAGGACCTCCCTCCTCTCCCCAAATGGAAGACAGGGCAGCAGTGTTGAAAGGATGTAGGATGCCATCGTTAGCCATAGCCCTGGCTCCTACAGCACCCACAGGCCAACCCATTTCCAGGTGGAAGAGGTGCCCCCTCCAGGAAAGAGACCCTTCGGCAAGGCCACGTGCTGCAGAGGGACCACTGCAGGCTGCAGCACCGGTGGAAAGGTGGGTGGTCTTTCAGGAAGGCCCCATCCCCACAGGTACCAGCTGCCGTGCTGGAGACACCTGCCTGATGAAGCCAAGGGTGTCACACACACACCCAGCTGCCATCTCCCGGGTACTGGGATGCTCCACCTGCCCAGGGAGAGGAGAGCTTTCCAGGGCATCTCTGAAAACCCCTTTCAAAGAGACAAGGGGACAACACAGGAAACTCAGCCTGATGAAAGGGGAAACCCTGGAGCTCCTCCAGCCGGCCGGCTGCACCTCCATCAGCAGGTGGGAGTGTTGTACTCCCGGAGAGCCCTTGGCTGAGCTCAGCGCCCGGGGAGGCTCAGGCGCCACTGCCGAGAACAGCCCAGCAGTTTATTTCTCCTTCAGATCTCCGGTACCGCTGCCAGGAATAAATGCATAAGGATTATCCTTCCCTGTCAGGAAGAGGGGGAGAGAGGACTCAGCGAGAGATTGAAGCGCATATGGCGCATGAATGAGCGGGGGATGGCTGACGGAGGTGGCCTCCTGCCAGGGGTGTGCAGGGTTTGGGGAAGGTTTCTCAGCTTGCTGAAGACGTTTGCTTCTTGCAAAGTCCAGGCAGAGCCTTCCCTGCCATTTTTGGAACAACCAGAAAGAGAGAGATGCTGGATTGCGGTTGGTTGGGATTTTTTTTTTTTTNTTTTTTTTTTTTTTTTTTTTTTTGCACAGCCTTTCCATACGAGGGTATTTAATCACCCTGAGAAGGCCTCCCAAAGACAGAGGGGAAAAGCATTAGGATATTCTGGCTGCACACAGTTTCTCCCCTGCTCCACTGACGTTCCTGCAGGAGCAGTATCTGTTCCAGGCGGCACTGACAGCTCGGATGCACAGATGCACAAAACGTTCCTGGAGCATCTCAGACAGGACCCCCCACTCCAAAAACACTTCTTCCCAGATGTGCTGGCTCTGCTGGAGGACTGGGATGGGGAAGGCTCATCCAGCCAGAGGGGGAAGGAGGCCATACTGGGGGGGTCAGTTTTGCCACCACGTGCCAAAAAAGAAAAAAAAAAAAAAAAATTAAATAAAAGGAAGGGAGGGGACACTTTTACTGCCAACAGCCACTTTCACCTTCTTCCCCATCTAACAGACCACTTTTGTGGGCAGGAAGAATCATAAAATTTGTTCATAGGGAAGAAATAAAGCACTAAGCAGCCAACAACAAAAACCTCATTTCCTTACGGAAGGACAGTTTGATTTTAACAGCAAGGAGCAAATGCTGCTCCTGTCAGCAGCAGCAGCAGCTCCTCAGCATCCCTGAGAAGTCAGGCAGTGGATCATCCAAGTTGTCAGTCCTGCCAGCTGCCATGGGAGGGCCCTTCCCTGCCCTGCCAGGCACTGATCCCACTTGGGAAGCTTCTCCAGAGCAGGAAATGACCGTGGTTTGCATCTCTTTTCTCAAATGTGAGCAAAAAACACGGCCCAGCAGCCAGACTGCCAGGGGGGAGAGGACACCAACATTTTGTCTGAGCTTCCTAGGAGGGAGAGGGGAAGGGCTGCCTTCAGCCAGCTCCCACCAAAAGCAGCAAGAGGAACCTCCGTGGTTTCCAGAGCTCCAGATGCTCCTCTGGGCCCCGTGAGCTGGCACACAGGGCTGCTGCCTCACACCCCCAGCACAGCTGCTCCTGCCCACTCCTGGCTTCCTTTCCCTAAGCACTCAAACACCTCTGCCGATGTAAAGCAAAACATGCCAAAAAAAAAAGGGTCGTTCACATTAATTAAACCATATTGTTTGAAAGCAAAATGAAAATATTCCTGCTTTGTCTTGCAGGACAGAAAGGAACTGTGTTTGTTATGGGAAAATACAGATCTGATGGGGAAGATCAAGTGTATGCTCATTCTCAAGGAGCTTCAACAAACAGCCCAAGTAGAGGTTTCACTCCATTCCCAAATTCCTACTGTAGCTACAACCCCTCGGGAAAGGTCATTCCTCTTGGGCAGTTTGGGATTAGCAGCCATGAGGGAGTTCAGAAACTCATCCCATTCAAAGAAAATAAAACAATCAGGAAAAAGAAAGACAGAGAAGTGATTTGCTTTAAGAAGTGAAAGCCCTTAAGACTGTGGGTTTTTTCACAGATGTCCCTGAAGGTTTTGTCATATTAATCTCTTAATGGGTTTATGGTAATTATGTACAGGCCAACACCAAGCGGGCCATCCTTCTACTGGGGAGTGCTCCTGTGCAGGGTAAAGCTGCAACCTGGAAGCTCAGATTCAAATCCCTGCTCAAGCACAGCCCTGACTGGAGCCAGACCAGATGCTGCTCAGGGCTGGAAAGCCCCAGAGAAAGGGGACTGGATGCGGTGGAAGGGCCATTTGGTCGTTGCAGCAATGTTCCAAACAGGCCAGTACTGAATACTGGCAGCAACAAGAGCCCTGGGGAGAGACAATTGCTGGAAAGGAAGAACAAAAGACCTTGTGCCACGCTGGGCTGTACAGACGACTCAGACAGCTCAGTCTGTGCTTCCAGCTCTGCTGCTCACCACTGCCAAGTCACCAAGGACACATTTTCCTCCTCCCTTTCAGGTTCTCTGTCAGGGAAAGAGCTACAACTGAGATTCCAAAGCCCCCTCCCTCATCTTGCAACTACCAGCTCCAGACTGCAGGCACAGCCGACAGGGACACAGACGATCCTGGTGCACTGGCACTGCCAGGGACAGGACAGGGCCTGTGGCAGCATGCAGAAGCAAGGACACACGTTCCCCTGCAGAGCACAGCCTCTTACCTGCTTCTTCTTCAGCTTGGAGATCTGCTGCTCCACCATGGTGATCTCGCGGTCCACGCGGTCCATGTTCTGGATCAGCTCCTCCTTGGAGAGCCGGGCAGGCAGCAGGTCCAGCTCGCTGTCAGGGTGAGCTGGGCTCACAGGTGACACGGGCTCCAGCTTGCCAGGCAGGCCACGATCCTGGGAAACGTAAAACAACCAGATTATCTCTCTCCCAGGAGACTCTGGATCCTTCTCTCATCCTCCCACAGCTCCCTGGCCCATTCCCAGCCTTCTAAGATACAAAAAACCTGCTAGACTAGGGAGTACCAGCTGTCAGATCACATCACCACCGTGCTCCACAACCTCCAGCATCTCCAGAGAGAACCAGGTTATTCTCCCAGGGACACGACAGCAGCTCTTCCTCCCGACAAAGCCTCGGAGGCTCCCACCACACTGAGTGCTACTCACATTCCTACAAGATCAATAAACCCATGCATATTCAGGAGCTCCCCGCACCACTGTCCCTTCAGAGGGCTCAAGGCTGCATCTTCTCTGCAAAAATGGGACACCACAGTCCCACCTCCTCGGACACAGCCACAGAGACAAGAGCAGCGTGAACCATGCTGAAGGAGAAGGGGCAATGAGGGCAACCCCTGGAAGGAAGGAGGGCTCCCAGCTCCTTCATGGTGGTCTTCCTCCCTCTCTTCCTAAACTCTGGGGATACTCCTGAGTGTTGGATGTTGAATGCATCCATCCAAATATGGAGAGAAACTGGACAGGTGAGTCAAGATAAAACAACCAAATCGATGTTTTTCAAATTCCAGGTGAAGAGGGTCAACAAGACCCTTCGAGTCAGAGACTGGAGAGATCAGCAAAACCTCCGTGGCCATGACAGGGAGCAGCTCTAAGGGCCCAGGGCTGAGGGCAAACACATCCAAACACCCAGCTTTTCCCCCAGCAGTGCAACAGCTCTGCTGAGCCCCACTAGCTGGTATCCCAGGAGCATCCTGCAGCCACGCTGCCTCTCCTGCACACCACCCTTCCCTCCCCAGCTCCCAGCAAAGGAGCCCATTGCTGCCAACACAAGCTGCGTGCCGGGATGAGCCCGCCCACCACGGCTGAACGCACCTGGGATGAAGCAGCTGTGGAACAGGCACCGGCCCCACAGACCGGATCGCCAGCCTGCCCTGACCCAGGACACTCCTCTCTGGCAGCCACCCAACGCCTTAATTAAAAGTTTATCTATTCATTCGCTTAGTGAGTGGATGGATTTCTTTTGCTGGAGGGGGAGAAGAGGAGCGCTGGCTCCGCTGGTAACCCTAAACCGCTGCCGGGCTGGGCAGGCAGCACGCTGCAGCTGCTGCCGAGGGGAGGGGAGGGGAGGGACGGGGCCAGACGAACAAGGGAAGAAGTTCACACAACTTTGTCACCTTCGTTAAGGCAGCCCTGTACAACGCCAACATTATTCTGTGCCACCTGGTGCTGAGCATCCTCCCCTCCGCGCTGACGCAGCCACCGGGGAAAGGGCAGGGCTGGTCCTCCTGCCGTGATGGAGCTGGACGGGGGCTTGTGGAACCCTCCGTGCTCCCCCCCATCTCACCAGGCTCGTGGATGAAGGCTCTGGGTTCCTCACCAGCCGTGCTGCAGCTCATGCTGAACGTGGTGAGTGTGCAGATGCCAGCCAGCACTGCTCCTCGGCATCTCGGCAGCATCCGCTGTGAGCTCTCCACGCCGTCCCTGCTGGAGGCACCAAGGCCCTTCCCACTGCTGCCATCAGGGGACAGAAAGCAAAGGAGCACCCCAAAACCCCTCTCTCACTGTCCTGCCTCAGCCCCATCCAACCCCAGGAGCACAAAGGCACCAGAAAGGCTGAGCTGGTTGGATCCAGCATCTATTCAGAGGAGAAACCAGAATTCTGGTTTCTGGAGAATCCTGAAGAGAAGATGCCACCTTGTTTTACTTTCCCAGCATTAGACATCAAAAATGGTCAGCCTGCTGCAGTGGGAAGGCTTTGTGTTCTCCACAACTGGGGTTTTTTTGAGGTTTTCTTTTTTTTTTCAAGTCAAGAGGAGCAGGACAACCACAGGAAGCAGAAGATAAATTAGGTGTTCGTGAAATCTCACTCAGATTAAGGCACAGGAAGGGGAAGTGGCAGTGGCTTGTAGGTGGGTAGGTTTTTCTAAAGGAAAGGAAGCTACCTGCCGAAAATGCAGGTGACAAAGGCTCCTCTCTGTGCACATGAAACAAATGATACTTTCTCACGTTGCCAATAGGCAAGACAGGACATCTTTAAACTCCTATATGGCACAAAACCCCTTGGAAACCAGGCGCCTGACACATTTTTATCTTTTTACCTGGCAGAATCTGAAGCAAAAAGAGCAGCAAAGCTGAGCAAGGGAAACAGCTGCAAGTCACAGCACAAACATCATCATCATCTGGTATTAGGAGATGATTACAGCCATAGAGAGAGGCAATGTCCTTGGACCTCACATACTGGGCACTGCCATGTCACAAGCACCTCTCTAAATCAACAAAATGACAAGCAGCAAAAAGAAGGAAAAACCAAAACTAAAGGGAAAAAAAAACAACCCTTGTTTGTGCAGTGGTGACATCCAGAAAGCAGAGCTCATGGATTTATGCAAGGCATAAAAAAGCCCTTCTAAATCACAAAAATGGGTTGAAAAGAGGTTTCCAAAGACCAGAGTCCACTCAGAGCATGGGGAAGAACCCCAATGGTCAGAGGTATTTCAACTCTTGCTCTGCTTCCTACGGCTGTCAAGAAACCCTCAAAATATATTCCCCTGCTCTAGACAGTGTCATACCCTGAACAAGTGCAGTGTGAAACGTTAAATTCTTCTTATTAACGTGAAGTCACAGACTTCCAAACCAGCAAGAGCCAAGAGAGGTGGAATAAATCTGCTGGAGGGAAGAAAACAATTACTGCATTACTCAAGTTGATATTTTCTCAGTAATTATACTGTTTCCATGTGATTTGTTTTTACACACGGCTAACAGCTACTGCAGCTCCTGTTTATCCCTGGCCTTGTTTTGTGATTTATATGGTAACAGGGGTGGGTGTGAGGGGGGCACAGGCTGCACAAACCTCCCCGCAGCAAGAGGAGGTGCTGGCACTGAAGAAAACAATTATCACTGAGGAGGCTGTCAAAGAGCAAGGCTAGACTTTGGGGTGGGTTTCTTCTACATGCTTAGGAATAGAAATTCCCAACATAGCTAACGGAGCAAGCCTGCTATTCGCTAGTAAGCCGTGACTTTGAAGACATGCAAGAAAGAGAGGAAGGAAAAGGATAAGCCAACTGCCTGTTGAGGCCTTGAAGAGCAAATAAATTTGATATCCCTGCCTTCAGACACACCAACATCTGGTCCACAAGAAAGAATTACACGGGGAACACCAAGAGTGGTCCCAGGACACACTGGAACCTGCACCGGCACATCTCCACCTGCTTATTTTGCATTACTGACCCAGCTCGTGATATCACAGGGAAGTCATGCGAGTTGGAGGGATGGAAGAGGCTGTCTGTGGCACGCTGCAGCTCAGCACCTGCAGCTGGATGCAGCCCAGCCTCCCCGAAGGGTCATTTTTCTTGGCTGCTTCCCACCCTCAGGAGACAGCAGCTCGGTAGCTCAGCTCCATCTACACCTAACTCTCACTGCAAAGTGCATTTTGACCTTGCTGATCCCTTGACAGCATCAGCTGCCTCTTCAAAACTCCACGGTGGAGCCTGCAAACCTCCACAGCCCATGAGTGCATCCTAAGCAAGCAGAGCCCCTTGGCTGGGACGAGCCTCAGGATCCCCAGCACAGCTCACAGCGTTTGCCCTACATATCCTCCTCAGTAAGCCCAGGTCTCTCTCTCTGCCTCTCTAATCCAGATCATTAGTGATGTTCCCCCAAGCCCAGGACAGAGATTTAGGGATGCCAACATCATCTCCTCCACAGTCTGTTCACTTTCTAATTATCAGCCGGCAGCAGCATTTCCTGCTGGAGCGCCAGGAGGGATTAAGAGGTGTTATCTTCCACTTCTGCCCACTCGCACATCTCCTGTCCTCACGGGCTGCAGAAGATTGCCAAAGCAGGCAGGATTGGCTGGGGCCACTCCATTTTGTGCTCAGATTAATTCCCAAAATACCTCACGTGAACTTGTGATCAGGGGATCTCCTGGGTGGGGATGCCTGAGCCTCTCACAACATTCCAGCACTCCAGCAGCCAACACCCCTCCCAAACCCCCAGCCGTGTGGGGCTGTGCCACACGGCAGAGCCAGCAGCTCATCCTCCCTGTCCAGGAGCCCAGGGATGAGCAGCATCACCCTCTGAGCCCCCAGGGATTCCCACACTCCCTGGGACGAGAATCAAGCAGGAAAGCAACACCCCACTCCTTCATCCGCCAGGTTTCTAGGTAAAAACAAGCACATAAAACTCCTAAGTGAGCCAAATACAGACTAAAGGAATTCATTTTTTTTTAACTGGAGAAGTGTCCAACACATCCTGACATATCTTAAGCCCCAGGATGACAGCACTGACAGAGGGGAAAAGTTATGGAGCTGAAAACTAACATTTCCCCAGGGAGAAGCAGGAGTACAAAAAGTCAGGGAGTCCGAGCAGTGAAAAGTACATCGAGTTACTGCAATTCTTTTGTTCATGGCCATCTGCTGTGCTAACGGCTCTTTCTGCAGCCTGGCCCTTCAAACGAGCTTTTAATTCTTAAATACCATGGGGCTCTCGCTGGGCTGTGTCCCCGTGTGCTCGTAGAGCTGTCGAAGTGCGATGGAGACGCGAGTGTGCTCTGGGGAGCACCTGGGGTGCTGCTCAGCAGCCAGGAGCACATGGGTGTTCCCCTGCAAGGCCAACCAGAGCTCCCGAGGGATGCCAGGTGTGGGACCAAGGCATCATCATCCACCTCCTGCCTCTGTCCCCACTCTCCATGGTATGTGCAAAACAGGGATCGCTTTCACTGGATGCAGCCCAGTACGTGCTCTCATGGGAATTCACGAAGCTGGAGCCCAAGGAGCTGTCTGAAGACAAAGCCAGGGTTTTTTTTTTTTTTAACTTAATTTCTTTTTTAAAATAAATCTGACTTTACGAGAAGGCCCACAAAATTCCTTTCCTCCGTAATCCAACTGAATTCCACGCAGACAGAGCAGAAAACATCCTAACAATTTCTAAAGCTTGCACGAAAGTAGGTCAAAAAAACTTCCCCAATGTTTCAACAGCTTGAAGCAATTTAATTGCAAAACCAGTACCAAATGCTGACCCCTCCCTCCCCGGGAGGGTGGTAAAACCTGGCCAGCCAGAGCCTCAGTTAAATACAGTAACCAAAGCCTTGTATCTGGTCTCGCAAAACTTGCTTGTGCTCAGAAGAGCTGTTCCATGGTATTACAGCGAACAGATGCTGCCTCTGGATCTCAGGACTGCAGAATTCTTCTACAGCAGCACCACCAAACACGGCTCACGGACTCGGAGGCAGCCGAAAATAACGGGTCAAATCCGGAAAACCTCACTCAGGCAAACTCCCACAGACGCCGAAGGCATTACCCGACAAATGGATGCTGTGCCTTTCATTCCCTTCCTGCGTTTCCCCATTAGTGGGTAATAATTGCGTTGAATGCGAACGTTCCCCACTGGCTTAGAGGAGTGATGAATTCTCACCTACCCATCTACTCATTACAACGAGGAGCTAATTGCTCCACCTCTCATTAAGAATTCCCCAACACTGCCTATTCAGCATCCCTGGATTTTCAGTTGACCTTAAGTTTGTTTGAACAGTAACTGTCTGGACTGAAATTTTCCATGCAGAATATCGGCTTCAGGCATTTTTGGTCTTTTTTCTTTTCCCTAAACAGTGAATTTCAGCCAAAACAACTCTGTCACTTCCAAGAACAAGTTTACAAGAAAATATGCCTTTCTGCAACATTCAGAAAGATTCTGGGAACTTTTTCTTTGAGCATCTTCAGTACAGTTGATACATCTGGTAAGACCCTCTGCCAGCGATTTTCCTTTTGTTAACACTGAAAAAGTGTCCAAGTCAAAGAAAAAAAAAACAAATTAATAAAAATCTCATCTTGGTGCTTGCCTTAGGGGAACGACTTGGAACTGAGCAGGCAAGCAGAGTGGGGTGCTGGTTCTGGGAAGCTCCAGGAAAGGTATTGCACTTCTGCAAAGGGAAGGAAAGGGCTGAGCTGGAAGGACCATGCTGGCGTGAGTGGAGCGTTCCAGGCCAACAGCAAGTGCCCCAAAAGAGCTGCGAATAAATGCATGGTGTGGGCAGGTAAAGAAAGCCTGAGAGCACGCACCAGATGATAAGGACGGAGCAACGCAACCAGTGACCTGCTGAACACAAGACAGAGCCTGTCCCAGGCACTGAACAGAGGGGCAGCTACAGCCAAGACAGGGTCCTGCTGCTTCCAGCAAACCCGGGAAGGACCAGTTAAGGTTGTCAGAGTAGCCCACGGAGCAGCGAAGCTCTTCCACCCCGAACCCGAATGCTCTTTCAGTAATTTGTTCAGCCAGCAGCCCCCCGTGCTGACACTGCACACACGAGCACGTGTTTGAAGCCTCTTCAAAAGGACCAAACTCCGAAAAACGCCTTTGATTACATGACCTGCCAAGGCAGGGAGGGAAATTTTTAATTGCCCAATCTGGCACTCGGCCAAGCAGCGGGGTCACCTCCGGCTGCAGAATCACATGTGAAAGGTAAATGGGGAGCTCATGGCACAGCCTGGCTCCTCCTTGCTGGGGCTCAAACCTCCCTCGCATTCCCTGGGGCCGGCCGACTTCGGGCAGCTTTCACAGGAATCTGAGTCATCACCAGGGCCTGTTTTTGAATTTCCACCTGTGCCTGCTGCTCAGGGAGTTTCTTTAGGGAGGATCCCCTGCCTCGGGGTGCAGGCTCAATCCCCAAAGCTCCTGTGGCAGCCTAGGAAGCCCCTTGTCACCTAACCCAACAAACCTCAGGGGAATGGAACACTCACTCCGTGCCTTTGAAAGCTTTAGCCTCCCTGGTTTTTTGTTTTTGCAATACCACCCATCCTCTTTCAATTACCACACGCAGTAAGGCAAGTTCTGAGCCTTTCCAGTGTGTCAACCAGGCAGAGATGAAGCATCAAGGTCCACATTAATTCCAGCAGGCAAGTTCCCTCTGACAGAGGATACTGGAATAATCCCTGCCAAATCCAGCTGTCCCTCAAGCAGGTAGAAAGCCCTGCAGCCCTAGATGCCATGCGAAAAGCCAGCTCGAGTTTTGTATAAAAGGCTTCTGCAGAAAAAAACCCCAACCTTTTTACACCAGTGCAATACTCCAGTGAACAGCACAAATGCCACTGCACTGCTGGGACAGCGCCTACATCCACACCCGTCAGCCCTGCAGAAGTGGGAGCCGGGCACTACCTCCAGTTACACCTGCTCTCCCATGAGCATCCCGTCAAATATATAGAATTTCACGCCAACTGGAAAAGCTACATCAGCCAAAAAAGCAGGCGGGCAACCAGTCAGCGGGACTGAAGCCACTGCAGTGTCATGTGCTGGAAACGCGGATCCTGAGCCAGGCTCAGCACCAGCACACCCACCGCCGTCCTGGGGTGCTGGGACACAGAGCCCCTGCTCGGGTGGCCGGGAAGGGCAGCACGGCCGTGCCAGGAAACCTCCTCCTCTGCTTCCAGGAGCTGCACAGCACGGCCGTGCCCGCAAACCTCCTCCCCTGCCTCCAGGAGAACTGCCAGGGTGCTCCTCTCCCAGGTGGGCGCCTGCTCGGCTCGGGCCGTGCCCCAGGAAGCTCCAGCCCATTCACTGGGTGATGCCAGGTGCATCCTCCAGCTCATGGACAAACACGGGGGGGAGGGAAAAATCCACCCCGGCAACTTCTCCAAACCTCACTGATTTAAAAATAAAAAATTGAGGGGAAATGAAAAGACAAAAGCCCTTCTCAGCCTGGTGTTATCAAGCAGAGGAAATGAGACTTCTAAAGCTCCCATTCAGAGAGGAGTGGGGGAGAGAAATCCCACTCCAGACGCACTTGAACGAACAGCTTTTGAAATGGAAATGCTGCTCTTCAGAAACATTTAAATTTCCTCCTATTGCCAGGGAGGAGGCAGGAGGCCGAGGAGGAGCAGGGACTCCTCAGCCACACACATCCCAGCGGGATACACCCAGGGCAGCCGTGTGAAGCAGGGATTTGTCTGGGAGTTAATCAGGATGGCACACAACATCAATATTGGGAAGCTGGCTTGAAGGAGAATCAAATTTAGAGGGGAGGGAAGGGAATGATTGAAGACGGCTCTATTTAACCACTACTGCTGCAAGTGAGATACACTCAAAGGCAGCTCACATTCCCTCCCTCCCTCCCTCCTCCCAGCCATCACCCAAAATCATTTTCCCCAAATCCTGGAGACTGAGCTGCCTACTGAGGAGGAGGAGACTGACTGATGGGAAAAGGAAACGCAAACACAAGATCTAAACCGGTTTGAGCAGCAGCTGAGGTGCAGTGTGAGACAACCCAGACCTCCTCTTGCATGCAAGAGCCACTGCACCAAGCCAAGGTTACCAACACCTCTCCCAAGGCTCGCAGCACGTCCAGCACGGGATGATGAGTCCCAGCACGGGATGATGAGTCCCAGCAGCACAGCCCTGTTCGAGCCCAGCAGCTCCTGCTCCAACTCACCAAACTGAACTTCAGTAACTGCTGCTAACGGACCCCACGGAGCTCTGCCTGCCAGCTGCACCTCACTGCCTTCCCCCTCCCGGGTCTGCAGGGTCACCTCACGTACGGGTTCATTCTGGCCCTGCTGTCACCCATGTGCAGCAGGACATCAAATACCTCTCAGCTGTAAAAACCACGAGGGGCACGGTGGGGACAACACCTCTGCCTGCCCCTCCGCTGCCTGAGGAATCCACCAGCAGCCTGACAGCCCCTAGGGCCGCCCAAAAGCACATCCACAGCACCTGGGGACACACACACACACACGGAGAGGTGGGGATGCGGGACACAGCCCCAGCTGCTCCCGTCTCGGTGCCGCGGCAGGATCCGTGCTGGCAGGAGCACGGCTGGTGCTCAGCAGCCGCCAGCTGCCCCATCCATCAGCGCCGGCCGCCGGCTGCGCTCAATGCTTTATTGTTCTAATAATTGTGCAGACACGTGGAAGGGGCTGCCTCGACATTCGCCGCTTGTTTGAGGAGCCATTTCCTTGGCTGCTCCGCCTGGTTTTCCATCAGGAGGCCGCATCCTGCGGCGGCAGGAGGGGCGGGGGGCAGTGCCGGCCGGTGCGGCAGGAAGGTGGGAGGAAACAGCATCCTCCGCATCAGGAAACACAGGCGGGTGCTGCTCCAGATCCCAGCTTGTAGCCAAGCCCTGCACCTCAAGAAGCCCAGGAAAACACACAACGTGAGAGTTTTGGGTTTACACGGAGACTTGTTTTTTGCCATAATAACCCTCCCCCCACTCAGCAGGAAGAGATGGTTGCAGGGTACAGGGACCATCAGGGTGTCTCAGATGTGTCACACCTTGAGCATCGCTCAGCTCTGCAATCAAAGCAAGACTGACCACAGAAAAACCAAATATCAACAAAAGCACGGGACACAGCAGCTCCCAAGCAGAAACACCATTTCTAACTGAATGGCTGTGGGTGTTGCTCAAACCACAAACCTCTGCCCAGCCCGTTCCTGCAGAAAACCATGAAGCATCTCTGCTTTCCTAGACCAGGGCATTAGAGAAAAACCTGAACATCTCAGCTCCCACAGCAAGAATAAGCCCACAGTGAATTTGTTATTATCTGTTAGCAAAGCAGCAGCTTCCCACCAAGGCTGGAATTTCCATCTTGGTTTGGCAGGCACAGGGCTGTGAAATGATTACTGTGTTTACTTTTCCTTTGCTAACTATAAAATCCCATTCCACTGCCCTGCCAAGAATGACTGAAGCTAATAAAATTCAGGCATTTGGAAGAAGGCAATAATAAACCTCCCTTTTGGGGCTTTTATGATGAAATTTCCCCACTCCAATCAGCGATTATGCTGCATTCATGAACACTAGTGATGTCTCCAAGTGCACCCAGATTGACTCAAATCAATATTTAGCTTTGCTCGAGACTAGGAGTCTTTCTCCTTGTAGCAGCTGAAGGCAGAATCACTGAACAAGGCTAGAAGAAGCCTTTGAAAAAACAGCTTACAAGAATAGGAGGCAGCATATATAAATATATATGTATTTGTATATATATATATAAAAATGTAGGCTTTTCAATTACTTAAAAACCTATAAGAAGTATACACACATGAACTGATGAAATTACAAATCTCTCTCCAAATATATTTGGAGCCTTTCATATAATGCACTGTATATATTTATACACACATATACCTGCCTATTCTTTAGGAGTTTTTGAGTGTTTGAAAGCCTGCAATGTTCCTGTGTTTACATCTGCCACTCTGTCTGCTGCCGAGGCAGAAACACATTAGCTGCTGGGGGCAATCTGTTCTACATCATACCTGAAATGGCTGGCATGAGATAAAATAACACAGACCTAAAAACCAGCTAGAAATAAAAGCCTGTGCTTGGTTTGGTCACGTAACCACGTGGGACAGCTTGATCTGCACAAGGCAATGGTTCTTTTTTAAGCAGCCACGGGAACGACAGCGTCCAAAGTGGAGATCAGAAGGCAGAAATGATCACTGCTGCTCCTCAGGGAACAGCACAGGAGGAGAGAAATCAGACTCTGTTGGAGCAGTGACCAGAGCAGGCTGCTCAAAGTCAGGCCTAGGAAGCGTTACCGTGCAGACAGAGGAGGGGATACAGCAGAGAAACCCTCTGGAGCCCTGGGAGAACCCCTCAGGATGCAGCAGAGGACTGGGAAACACCACAGCCACTGCCCATCTCCTCCTCTCCTGCTCGGCAGTGCCAGAGGACAGTGTGCTGCTTCCTCTCAGGAAAGGGCAGGATGTGCAGGATGAAGGTTGGACGAAGGCAAGCAGAACCTGGGCAGAACACTGGCACCTGCAGAAAAGGCTCTGTCAGAGCACTGAGATGACCAAAGAATAACTAGACAGAGATCAGGACTGCAAGGAGATGGTTCAGGTCATTTTATCCCACACTGCTTCTCCCCCACTAATTTCTACTTTTGCTCCACCAAACTTGGGGAAAGACAGAGCACGCTGCTCCCACCCTGAGCCAGCTCCGCCGCTGGGTAAAAGCCCATTTCCAAGGACGGGGGGAACAGGCTCCACTGTGCTCTCGCTCCTTATCCTCCTGCAAAAAGGTGCCAAGAATTAGAACTACATTTTTCGAGAGCAGCAGAGCAAGCCAAGGGCCTGTCAGCTTGTCCTAAAACAACCCCTGTGCTCGCCGAGCGCGCAGCCAGCATTCCTGACACACACCAGCGTCCACGGCCCCCCGGCCCCCCCAGGCAGCACCAGGCCGCCGAGCCAAAAATCCCTCTGAATGTGCTCTGCCTAAAACACAGCCAAGGAGTTTTTCTGTTTAAAAAGCAAGTTTAGGTCCAAAAAGAAAGGAGGTTTCCAGCGAGTGATTTTAACTAGGCCCTCTGGCACTCGACAGCTCCTCTCTTGTTATCGATGCTAAGGGTGTTGTTAAGAGATGAGGCTCCACGAAGCACGAACGTGAAGTCACAGAGCTTTAGCAAGGGCTGTTGCCATGTTCAATATGTTATTACAGCTCCATCACCACAGGCACAAAGAGCAGCAACTCATCTCTGCCAAATCCGTCTCTGAAATCACTCCCCCACTCCATCCCCTCCAGCAGCAGCAGGCAAACACCACTGACTGCTGCTGCATCTCCTCCACAGCTTCCACCCCATGCTGGGAAGGAAGGTATTAGCATGAAATACCCTCCTCCTCAAAACACAGCACCCAGGATCAATCTGATGGGTGTCACGACTCGCTGGCTTTCGCTGTGTGAGTCAGGACCATTGACGGGCTGCATTTCCCAACCGTGGAAAAGTACAGCATCAAAAATGGGCTTGGTGCTGGATGTCCATGGAGAGGTCACCCAAGTTGCTCCCAGGAAGACCCCTGGGTAGGAGAGGCATGCAGGGATGCTGAACAAGGAGGGAGGAGCAGTTAATCTGTGAGATGTACATGCCTGCAAACTGGTAACAACCTCCTGCTGCTTGGTCACCTGCACTAACGGGACAGATCCCACGTAACCCATCCTGGAGTGTGCCGGGATCCAGTGAGAGCTGGAGCAATGCTCCATGCTCGACAGCACCCACACCCCCTCCCAGAACAGGAGGGAAAACAAAAACAGATCAGGCTGAGACTGCAAGAGGGGAAAAAAATAGCCAGGATGTCCCTCTTGTCACCAGGACCAAATTCTTCCTTTGACATTTATTCCAGGAGAGGGGTTCTTTTTTAACAGAAATTTACACAACTGGTTGAGCACAGGAAAGATTGCCTGGCACAGTCTTTCTTATCCCATACCATCCTTGTACTCTGGAGCAATGCTGAAGACCAGTACCAGTTCCTGCCATACCAACACTACTTCCTAAATTCACCTTGAAGACTGACAGAGTAGCAAATTAGCTCTCCTCTCTCCTGCAATTCCAGGACAAAACAGGCCACATTAGAATTCTTGCTATCAGATAAAAGAGATACACACAACACTTACACTTCATAAATGGAGAAAAAAAGTCTCCACGAATCCACACAGCACACCCAGCTCAGCACACTGCCTACTGCAAGCAATATTTCTTCCAATTACAGGAGTGAGGCACACAAAGTCAGGGGACTTTCTTTCTCTCCAGCAGATCAGGTGAGATGTCGCACTGCAAGAGCCTTGTAATATTGACTGAGTGGAACAGAAAAGTCCAATTATGTAAATGATGAAGCAGGTTCCCGAGAGCAGTCAGCCTTATCACACCGTCCTTCGCCACCACTGTGGCTTGAAAGGCAATTTAAAAGGTTGTTTTGGATGTCCATCACCACAAACGAGCTGAAGAAGTGTGAAACAACCTGTGCTTGAGGCACCACCAGTTCTCCTATTGGTTTTCCTGTTTGGCCCGGCTGTCCAGGGCTGGGGGACCACTGCAGGCTGGAGCAGCCAGGGCAGAGCGGGCTGCAGGCAGCTCAGGGAAGGGTCAAAGGTTTTTCCATCCTGCCTCTGGAATGTTTCTGCAGCCCATGAGGGCTTTTCCTGCCATGATCTGAGTCCCAGTTCTTTCAGTCCTTTGGCCACAGGAACTTCAACTGAGAAATGGAACAAAACCAGTTGTCTTGCAATCATGGTGCTCCTTCCCTTCACCACTCAGCCCAGGTCCAGATGGAGGAGCCAAACATCTCACAAGGACTATGCAACGCCCAAAAGCATCTGTTTTTCACATGAAACCAGCACGAGTCCATGCATGGGACGGAGATTCCAGATCCGACACTCCTCAGGCTGTTCCCTTGGCTTCCTGTCCCACACTGGTGCGTGGCACGGGCTGCTGGCAGCCCCCGGCAGCCAGCCTGGCACAGTGGGCAATGGATGGACTGCCAGGCACGCCAGGAGTGCCACTCTGCTTGCACACCACAGGCACGTGCTCCCAAAGGCGTGCGTTCACATGCAGCTGGAGCAGGGGTTGACACACTCACACTCGTCCCATCCTCCCATGATCTGGCAATTATCTTTGGAGCAGGGAGGAAAGCAGGGGGGGAAATCCAGCCAGAAGTGTTTGTGCTGTGGCAACGTGAACGAGGCAAATATTTCAGCTTTTAAATATGCTTGGAATGACAGAGGATGCCAACATGTCCCTCATCTTCCCAGAAATAGCTTTGAATCATTGCTCCCCTAACGTAAATTCCCCACCCCACCGAACCATTTTTTTGCAACCAGATTTTTATCAGGCACAGGTCGACAGCGTGAGCAAGCGCAGGGCAGACGGGTGGCTGTCACACACGTCACAGGAGGATCCTCCTGACTTAGCAACCCCAGCCTGACTCGATCTGCTGGACTCAACAACCCCAGGCCACTGGCTCCTGACGGGCACCCAACTCCACTGGCTCAGCTTCACAGGGAGAGCCCAGCTGCAAGCAGAGTTAACAAGAACTGCTGTTCTCCGCAGGACAAAAGCAGGAAAGACGTAGGTGTGTTTGTACCCACTGAAATTGTTTCATTTCACTGCTCAGATCTGAGGTTAGGCTCTGAAGTCCACTCCTCCAAGAAGTGGCGGGGAGGCCACACAGCACAAAACCAGGCTTTGCATGGAGTACCCCGCAGTCCTCAGGACAAGAAGTTCTTTTGATGGCACTGTGTTTGAGGAATTTCATTTCCCACAGGGCTGGGCAAGGCAGGCACTGGCACAGGTCTCTGCATCTCCCTTGGGTTCTGGATGACTGGGATGGAGTGACAGGGTGCTGGCAGCATTGGTGTGTCCCCTGTCCATCGGTGCTACCACAGCTCCACAGGATCCCTCTGCCCGGCTGTCCTGCAGGACCTGGGGGCAGCCAGCCCCTCCCCACCAGATGTGGGCACAGCCCTAGCTGGCCAAGGATGCATCTCCCTCTCTCCCAGCAGAGATGCACGGATGGGGAAAGCAGACTTGCACTGTCTCTCGGTCCCTGCTTGCAGACATTCCCCAAAAGCTCAAGAAACAGTACCAGAGCTCTGTTGCTCAAGTGAAAAAACAACCTCCAGTGGGGAAGGGAGAGCCCAGAGCGATCCCCGTGCAAACTCAGAGGCTGTGGGGGGGACACGCGTCAGGGACAGCCGACGCTCACAGCTTGTTCCACTCTCCAGCCCCTCCGCGCTATTGTTCCACAGCAATAAATCACCGGGAGGCGCTGGAATTCTGGGCTGTTTTCTACAAGAGGGAGCCTGGGGTGCCGGAACCGAGATGCTGCCTGGCTGTGCCTGCTAATTCCCTCGGTGAGCGCTGTGCTGAGCGCTGTGCTGAGCCCCGCACTCCCACGCATCCCGCCGGGGCACCGCGGCTCTCCCGGCTCAAAGCGCTGCCGAGTGTCCGCCCCCTCGGCTCCCTTCCCCCAGCCCTGGATTACTCAATTAGAGATTATGCTTTTGCCAGTTACCTCCAAGCCAACTGGGGCCTCTGCCAAGGTCAACACAAGTTCCAGCCAGTTTCATTAATAACTGCGAGACCAACCCACTGGAAACTCTGAGAGGTTAATCCCAGCAACAGATCAATGTTCCCATAACAAAGCCATGGAGCAGAGACGCAACTGGTGATTTACCAGCCAGCCCAGCTATCTGTGCTGGGAGCTGTGGCACTGCTCCTCCACCCGGGAGCAGGGCAAACCCTGCTGCCAGAGACCTGAGCCTCCTGCTCCTCTCCCTGGGATGGAGCAGCTACCAGGGGCCAGCACTGCCAAGGCACTGGCCAGTGCAGGGAGGAGGAGGCAGAGCTCCCGAAAGGCCTTTCTGCTGTCCTCGGTGCCCTGCCAGCCTGTGGCCAGGGCAGGAGTTAGCAGGCTGGCCAAGAGCCTGCTCCATCCCACAGCCTGTCCTCCAGGAGTTCATTGTAAACTGGGCTCTGGAACGGGCAGCCAGTGTGAAATTTGGCATGCACGCTGCTGGCTTCAATGCATCATTAAAAAGGCATTTCAAATGTGTTAATTCCTCCTTTTTCAATTAATTGCTTTTAAAGCTACATTGATATGCATGGAAGCAAAATACCCTTTGCCCTAATTTCTGTTTTGCCATACCTATTTCCTGATCTTGGTGGTGTCTTTTCCAAGAGTGCCCCCCCTACACACACACACTTTTCTTATTCCATTTTTCAGTCCCTAACACAACAAAAACATTCATGCAGAAAGGGAAGAAATTAAAACTTTGGCACAATGTAAAGCAGAGTCCAAGTCCTAACAACACACAGCTTCTTAATTGCCTTTTTCCATCCACAGTTGTTAATTATTTTACAAAAGAGGGAAGTGGCATTGTCCCTCGTACAGATGGGGAAATCTGAGATAGAGAAAGGGGAAGAGACTTACCCAGTGACCAGCAGCCTGCCAGGGCAGATGGCAGCAAGGTTCAGGTTTCCTAAGCCTCCACCCAGCCCCATTCCCGTGGGATTACACGGCTCCCTGTAAGTAAATTCCTGCTGGAGCAACAGGCCACTGCTAAGTGCAGCCAGGCAGCCCCTGCAAGGGGACTAAATGCAGGTCAGGACTGACTCACATCCTATAGGAAAGAGCAGCAAACCACGTACGTGGTGGAAGAACGGCCTTAAAAACGGGGAGAAGAACAACTAAAAACGTAACAGGAATAAGAAGAGATGGAAGAGGAGAGGCAGGATGAAGCTCCAGCTCTGGAGAGGGGAGAGCAGGGTCTGACTGACCACGTGTGCCCTGCTCGCTGTTCCTGTGGGGCAGGACTGGGGACAGCACCAGGGTGTGCAGGGACAGGGATGGTGCACAACATCCCTGGCCTGCTCTGGGGCTGCCTGCTCTACTCCTGCTTGCTGCTACGTGATGGAGGTCCGTGACTTGATTGGAAAGAAAGCAGAAGCCGTCGAGAGTCCTGGGAATCAGCTCCTGCCTCTCTGCCAAGAAACCTGGCAAAGCCACATCACAGCAGCTTTTCCAGTGAATCCCACATCCAGGCTTGCAGCGACTGAAAAAACAGCCCTGCTTTCATTGTTCTGGTTATTGTCAGCCAGATAAAGGGAGCAGCTTCCCGGGGGTGCAGTAGCCCCAGCTGGCACAGAGGGCACGGGGAGGTTTCATTTCTCCCCAGCAGATTGAGTTCACCAGAGCCCTCCAGGCCACATCCAGCAGCAGTAGCCCAGGACCACAGCACTGAAGCAACATGACAACACACAACAGCAGGGAAAAAGATGCTGAAGTGGGGTAAAGCAGGCAAGAAAACAATCTTCTGCCTCCAGCTTGAAAAGAGGTACCAGGGTTTGAGGATATGAACAACGTGAGGTTCCTAAGGGAAGGTAGTATCTTTTATTTGTCCAAGTGAGATTTAGCTGAAAGCTGCTGCTTTTGAAAGGCACGCTGCCCAAAAGTGTGTCTGCTTTTTCCAGGGAGAATGCGCTGATCCAAGAGCTTCTCCTCACAGACTAAGCCTTGCTTGGAGTGAGGCTGCAGTGATACTGAACAGGGTTTAAGGGGCCCAGTTCTCCTCCTGTTCGGGAGAGGTAGATGAGGAACAAAAGACATGAGAAATCCACTTCTCTTTGGGGGGAGAAAAAACTCTGAAGGCTGTTACCAGCAGTTGCCCTATCAATTGTTCCATCTGTGTTCAGAGCATAGAGTATGTCTCAAAACAAAGAAATGTGCAGGAATGGTGCTGACTTCTCTCCCCTGGGCTGAAGTTTGGTAAATCCAGTTATCAATGGTTATCAGGGATGTGCTAAACTCATATTCCATCACAGACCTGATTCTGCATCTCAGCTCAATGGCTGCTCTGAAACCAGGAGAGACCAAGACACATCCACTGCTCGAGAGCAACATCCATTACAGTTCCATGCCCTGGGACAGTCAGGCTGGCGCCCAGAACGTGTAACCGAACCCCTACCCTTTTTATTGAGGGCTTTGTGGAGCTCTTACTGTGCAAAAACGAGTTCCATCTGCAAAATCACCATGAAAACCAGTCCTAGCACTATTACCCCAGTGAGTAACTTGAGCTCCTCCCCAGGCAGTGACTGCAACAAGGAGGAATGGGGTAACGGGTAAGTGAACAGCTCCCGGGATACTCTGTCTAAGCAGCCAGCAGCGTGTTTGGCAATACTGGGCTCACGTGGTGCATCGCACCCAAAGAGCTCACCCGGCTGGCAGAGCTGCCCCAGATAACCTATTGAGTGACTTCGTCACACACTGAGTCAGCAGCACAGACAGAACAGCAAATACCTCTCTCCAGCTCTGCTCACTGGGACGCACGTCCTGCCACCGTGTGTGTGTGACACTGCTTGAGGTCTCACTCAGCACAGAGCCTCTCAGGAAGGTCTTCATCCTCTCTCCTAGGCGGTGAGTTCAGAGCCCAGTGCTGAATTCAGCCCTGGCTGGTTTAGTGTGGGTGCAAGAAGAGGTTCTACCTCTGTTCACAGCCTGGGTCTGCAAGTGCCCGGAGCTGTGGCCAAAGGGCAGCCTCAGCTCTTTGCATTTCCCCTGGACCCACACCCCGGGCAGCTCCTCCAACACACTGAGGCTCAGAGCAGTGCACGCACTGGCTTCAGGAGCTTTTCCATGACCGAATGTCCACCAGCAGTTTATAGATTAGTCTGAGGACAACTGCTCAGGACTAACACCAGAAGACTGCTATTAACCCAATTTCCCAAGCTGCAAAGGCAGATACACGCTGCGTCCCAGACTTGCCTTCTGCTCCCAGCCTCTTGAACTGCACTGAGACCATCCAGTCGTGCAGCGAGCTCCACCAAACCCATTCTGGAAGCAGCTCCTGTCAGTTTAGAGTGACTAATCCCAGCTCCACTCAGGCTCTCACCGGTCAGAGACACCACATTTTCTTCTTCCTTCCAGACTCTAGAATTACAAATGGCTCCACTAAAAGCATAATCTCATCTTGCTGAATTGCATCTCGGCTCGCTCTCTTTCATTAACAAATGTTTAAAGCCCCATAAAATGCACGTAATTCTTGGAAACGTGTCACAGACCAAGAAGCAAATGCAGCCCCTAAACTGATGAACTAATTCCTCAAGAGCAGCTCTGCCTATTAGAAACAAATAGTTGAGACAATCCATGGTTTTCTGGTGAGAGGCAGAACAGAACTGCCGGTGGGAATATTGGGAAGACAGAAAAGTCATCCTGGTTTCCTCATATCTTTGGAGAGGGCTATTTTTTGTTTTGTGGACAACAGTGCAGTTTCCCCATTAGCCACCCAACCAACATCCCCTGAGGATGCTTCAGAGCCTTCAGGCCTCCCCTGGCATCTGAACTACTCCAGAGTTAAATATCCTCCTCACTAAAGACAGGTCAGAGGGATCTCAGGTAAAGCCCATCCACGGATGAGGAATGTCTGAATACCCCAGCATTCCCAAGGAAGAGCTTTCTTGTCTGTGTGTTATTTCAGTCAGCTCCCACAGGGATACAGCAAACCATCCCCATCTTCCTGGGTATTAATGTGACTTCCCTTTCATTTCACCGAGGGCTCGGGCAATTCCCAAGTCCAGCCTGCAGCTGCACCAACCCTCAGCACTGCCATCAGAGGCAGCTGCCCCCAGCACATTTATCCAGCAAGACCTTCCTGCCAACCAGGAGCATGTCCAAACTGGAGGTAAAATCAAATACAATTTACCCCAAGAGAAGACGAAAGTAAATCCAAACAGGCACACAAGCACGGGATTACTCTTTGCAACATTGATTCCATGTGCAGAGGATTTTAAGTAAACGATTTGCTTTGTTCAATGAGACTGGGACAAGGGAGGCTTTCCTGGGGAAGATTATATTAAAGAACCACCAGAAACCGATGCCAGCCCTTCAAACACCAATATTAAATAAAGAGATGTGATAAATGAGGAGCATCAAGTAAAAATCAAATCAGGGCAGAGCATCCAGAAAAGCCAGACATGACCATCCTTTAATACAGCCTACAGGAGCTTTCCAAATTGTTCTGGTGCATCTAATAGCCCAGTAAAAAAAGCCCACGACTGTAACAGTTATGGGCAATGCTTCTGTTCCCCTGAAGTGATCACCCCACCTCAGGAAAAACCAGCCAGTACCAGCAGGCACTGCTTGATGCACTGGGAACCACGATCTGCACTGAATTTGGCAGCTCAGAGCCTCAAAGGCAGCTCTACACAAGCCCAAAATGCAGAACCCACACCCAGAGGGTAGCACAGGCCGTCAGCCCCTTACCTTTGAGAGATCCTCTGTGCCTCCCTGCTGGCTCTGGCTCAGGAGAGGCGAGTGCCTCATCAGGGGGTCCTGCAGCAGCTCCAGGCGCGGCCGCTTGCTTTCAATGAACTCCAAGTCCGACGGCTTGGTCAGGTCAGAGAGATAGGAATGGCCCTCGGTCCTCAGGTGCAGCTCCTGAGATCTGGGGACAAAGGGAAAGGAGCCTTTAGAAAAGAAAATACCTCTGCTCTCCCCCTCTCCGCGATGGCAAAGCACTCGAGGAGGGCAGGGCTCCATTTTCCAGAAGGATCCGTGTGGGGAGGCCAGGTGGCCCCGCACTCCAACACCTGCGGTCCCTGCAGAGCCAGAGGCACAACCCCACAGCTCGGCTGCATCTCCTGGAGCAGGACCACCACCATCCTCCCTGCCCAAGGGGCCACCCTGCTGTCCCCCAGCACTGCTGACACTTTCCGTGTCACCTGGAAAGCCCTGCTGTCATCTCCTGTCCCACCACTGCCGTGGGGTCCCTACACCAGGACAAAGCAAATCAGGCTGCAGGTCTGAGCCTTCCCTGTCGTGACGCGTGGGTTGGGCCAGTCAGAAAAAGGCAAAGCTTGGAAAACCCTCAAATCTACCCCATAAAATCCTCCAAGACCAGGCAGAGCCCCCTTCTGCTACATTTGGCTTATTTAGTCAAAGGTACCTGCACCAGTGCTCATGTTTAGCGTCGTCTAAAGGAATACTAAAGATTCTGTGTTGGAGAAAAAATGCCTACTCCTCCATGGCTAGACAGTAGGGATTTGTTTTTCCAGGATGGGGGAGGAAAGAAAGCAGCCACATGTAGCTGCATGCCTCTGACACAGAGCTGGCAGGCTGTAAAGGCACATTATCCAGTGATAGCAACTGCACCAACGAGTCACATCGAGCTCAAACATCTTTTACCTGTTAAATACGATGCAGTTGGTAATACCTGGAGAGTGGGCTTGGTTTTGCTTTTTTTTTTTTTAAAAACAAATGTTGAGCTTTTTTTGTAGCTCTGTTTTCCTTAGCAGGATTCTCTTGTGGGAATTGTAAAGGGATCCTACAAAAACACATTAAACCTTTTACTATGCCCTAGGATCAGCTTCGCTGCAGCAGCTCCAAGGGTGTGTTTTTAACACTTCAGGCAGAAGTGTCTCTTAAAAAAAATAAAAATAAAATGAAGCACAGGAGAGTCAAAGCTTGTGAAAAAACATGGGTTTTTTTCTTTTCCCCTTAAACAAGATAGTTGCAATTCTCCTGAGCTGGTGGTAAAGTGTCCTCCCCAGTTACCAAACACTGACAAACTTAACAGCCTTTGGAGCTTCTTGAAGGGGAGGCAGAAAGAGGATATGTTTTGTCAAGAGCAAGCATAGAAGACAGGGGGTCTTATGCAGCGTTTCCCCCCCACTCACAAACTGCAACTGCTGAAATTAAACACCACAGAGAAGATGGCAAAAAGGGAAGGATGCAGAGTGCCCTGAAGCCAGCAGCTATAACGGCTCAGGATCACATCCAGCGAGAGGATCCTGTAGAAATGCACCCTCTCAGGGGCACCACCCCGAGCACTGCCCTATGCCCTCCCCTGCAGCAGCATGGCCAACTTAACCCAGCTGCAGGGAACCAAGGTAAATTGGGGGGGGGTTATTTTTTAATTAAACATCAACAGCAGGCACAAAGCACACGCACAAAGCTCTGCTGCTGTGGGCTTGGCCTTGGGATGGGGCAGCAGCTTTGCTGCTGACACACACAAACAGAATCTGGCTCATCCTCTTCCTCCTCCCCAGCAAAAAGGGGACGGGAGAGTGGGGAGGCTCCAGCACTGCCTCTTGGTGCTCCAACATCCCAGACAGAACGCACAGCTCGCACAGCAAACCCTCCAGAGCTAACAGCCCTGACATCTGGCACTGAAGCACAGCTCGCTTCACCTGCGAACACTTCCACGCTGAACGATCCTCAACTTCTCTCAGCAAGCCCAGAAATCTCTCCTGGCACCTCTCAGGTTTCCTATTGCCAGCCCTTCAAGCAATCCCTGCCTGCCCCACAGCTGCACGCCGGCATTTCAGGCTCTGCTGTAAAAGCCAGGAACAATGAGCAACTGTTGAGCTGGGCAGGTGCTAAAATATTCCAACACCCAAGGCCCTGCTGTACCGAGGCAATTAAAAATCAGATGTATTTATTTTCACTTCTTCCCCCCTTTTAAGGCCGTATTACCAAGAAGCTGCTAATTAACAAAGGACGGCTCCAAGACCTCTGCAGTTGTCAGGAGCCCGACACAACTGCTCCATTCAAAAAAAAAAACCCCCAGATTCTGAAGATAAGAGCACCACTGAGCTTCACAAAGGCAGATACTCACAGCAAGGCAGGGGCCAGGCCAGGGAAAGCAGCTGCAATGTTATAAGGTGCTATTTTATTTCCATTTCCACATCCACTGGAACGGCTATTAACTTTATCCACTGGAATTTCCAGCCGCTCCCGAGATTACTTTGCCCAACACAACCTGCTCAGCCTGTCCTGGCTGCAAACATAAATGCTTTTGCTTGAAGCCTTCACACCTTTCACTCTTCACATCCACACCTGCAGCAAGCTCTTTACAGCAGACTTTTATACAGCGACCACGCTGCTGTCAGTGCAAAAATGACTCTGCCTGAAAAACCCTCCCGTTACACCGAGTTTGGGGTTTGCTGCATTTTCCAGATAGTTCCCCCCCATCTGGTTTATTCCAGAGATTCCTACTTTGCTGAAGGGAAAGAGCGTTTTTAATTGCATGCGAGTTGTGCATAATTAAATGAAGCCAAGCAAATGCCAGCGTTAATTACAAAGTGGGGCAGGTTAGTCTTCACCTGAGTCCTTCACCACAAACACTGAGCTACTTCAGAGAAGCAGAGCAGCCTGAAAGGTGCTGACACACAAGGCTGGGTGCCCAGGCTTTGCCCAACCTCCAACCACCCCCACACAGCTCTGCTCGGGGCAGGTCCAGCTCCAGAAGACCAAGATAACCCAGAGTGAGACCTTTGGTTTATTACTAATCCGACAAAGGAATTGCACCCTCCCAGCTGCTGGGCTGTGTTACTCATTCATTCCTCAGCAGGCTCACACAGGGTGTAAGGAAGGCATGAGCAGGTAAAATCCTACAGCAATGAGGGCTATCTGCAGCTTGCTCCAGTGTACAAGACGGGCTGAAAACATGGATTGTCCAGTAGCTGGGTATCAATGAATCAAAGGTTGGAAAAGACCTATAAAATCATTGAGTCCAGTCATTAAGATGAGAGCTGAGAAGAGAGGATCAAATGAGGTATCCTGAGCTGCCCTTGGGACTTGTAAGAGCAGTTGTGATGAGACCTTACCATGAGGGATCTTACTTTTACTTTCCTGAAGCCGAATCACTGGGAAATGGGCAAGTATGAATTTTTCGGGAGGCCAAAGCCTCTCGTTCCTCACTAACCCACTGTCTGGCTCCTCAGAGCAGCACAACCCTCCCCTACTGCTCTCTCTTTGTCCCTCAGCAGAGCAGCAGAAGGTGCTGCAGGAGGAATGATGGCTTTTCTGCAACATCCAGCAAAACCCAGCTTGACTTCCCACAGCCTCCTGCACCAAGGGCTCAAAACATCAGCAGTGATTCCGAGCCAGCTCCCACCAACTTCCCAGCAAGAGCACACTTTAAGAGTTGCTCCCATCCTCAAACGCTGTTCCCTACCCCATAGGGCCAGACAACATAATCAGGCTGGAAAACTGATTCCCAGTGTCTCCTGGAACCAGAAATGATGGCCTTGCTGAGGGTGTTTATTTCCTCCAGCTGAGATGTTTTGGTGGGAAATTGTCTCCAAAAATAAGTTCTAAAAAGAGTATCCAACCCCCACAGGTACAGACAGACAATAAAACACTTTTGAGAGACAGTAATATAGAAAACCACTGGTGTTGAAGTGAATTATTTATAGCCAACGCTAAGATTTGTCAGAGGTTTCAACAACCCCTTTACGGCTAATGAGAGCCAGAGTGTGAGACTGGGCAAACTGGGACCTGTTAAAGAGGGAAACTGGAGGCTTTGTAGGAGCAAATCTGCCATCAGGCACCTACAAAAAACACGTCCAGGACCAGCTGATCTATTCCCTTTGTCATGTAGGTGGAGAGGGAGATAAACCATCGTGGCTTGACGGGAAGAGCTGCGTGTCTGGGCAGGAAGATGGAGCTCCCACGCCCTCAGCAAGGTCTGCCAGCAACAGGACCGAGTCTTCCCGAGCCAAAGGTGTGGGGCAGCCTCGAGCAGGATGCTTAACTCAGCAGGTGGCCCAGCTGAAGGACTCCCAGGTCCTCAGGAGCTCTGACCAAGCACCCACATGCATCCTCAGGATGCTCGGGCTGTGCATTCCCACACAAGGGCAGGGAGCAGTGTCTCGGCCGCCCTGCACAGCCCCTCAGCCACCTTCTTCCAAGCCAACTGCAATTTAGCTAAGAGCAGATGCTTTATTTAAAACTTGCATATTGAAGATCCCCATACACAGACCCTGAATTATTCATGGACAGGACCAGCAGAAGCTTTAACACAGTGGCACTGCCTCACTCAAGAGGAGAAGGAATACTTGTGTCTCTCCACAAGCCTCCCCACATGCTTTCTTCTCCAGGCATCCAAAACTGGAGCCTGCCAGGAAAGCCCTCTTGGCAGTCCTGGGTGGCTGGAAAACTCCTGACCCAATGGCTTCAGAGACACCCCATGCCCTTGGTCACCCTGCGTGTCCATAGCAGACAGCCCACACCTGAGCTTGCCAGGTAAGGCTTGTCCCCAGGTGCCTACACACCAGCATCTGCCCTCTCCAGATGCTGCTTTCCTGTGTTCAATTACTGGGAGGCAAAAACCACAGCTCCTGGTACATCATTTCCAGTGTGAAAGACACAGATATACGGTTGTGGGGATTTCAGCTGCACCGCCGCTCGCTCCTGAGAAAAGGATCACCTTTAAAAATGGAAACTTAATTAAAACCCATAAATAAAATCAAACTGGTCGTGCTGTTACCTTGGGAGCAGCTGGTGCCATTTGGCCCAGCACAGATGAAGACTGAGAGCTGTGTGTGATTTCCAGCACCACACACACACACACCACCCCAGCTTCCCACCCCTCCCTGGGCTCCTTGGCCAGCAGGATTAATCCCACTGAAGAGGCACAGCCTGCTCTCCCCTGTGCCACACTGCACATGCCTATCTCAGATGGCTGCAGAAACACAGCAGCTGTTTAATGGATCCCAAATGTCACCCTGCAGATCCACACCGGGCAACCTCTTCAGACTCCCTGTGCCCGCTAAGCAGAACGGCTCCCAGAGAGGAGCGCGGTCTCCTGAACTGGGAAAATAATCTTCTATCAAAATAGTGATTCATCTTATTCTGGATAAAGGTGGAATATACTGTGTTAACACACATGCCATTTATTTACAGTCACATTTTCTGCCAGAGAAGCAGAGAGAAGTATCCACCCCAGCATTCCTGCATTAATAGGGAACCTTGCTCTAAAATCCTAACACATATGAAAAGTCAGAAAAATCCAGTTCCTTGATTTTTCAGACCCCTCACCCACTGGCACCTGCCATTTAACACTCAACCCAGTTTTTCTCACTTCTTTTGAGGACCAAAATATATATAGAAGAGGGAAAAAAGCGCTAATCCTTGTCACCTTGCCAGGACATTCCACTGCAAGTATTCATGGTACGACTTGTACCAACAGCAGATCCTGAAATACTTCTCTCCTGCAGACCAGTTGGCACAGCCAACTGAACAACCTAAGGGGAAGTCTGTGGATCCTTCCAAGAAGAAACCTGCTACCAAAAAAACCATTACGGAAAGCTGCACATCCCTGCAAAGACAGGCAGAGCCAATGTTCCCTACAGCAAGAGATTCAGAGTGCTTCAGGTTTTCCTTCCTTCTTCCAGCCAGAATTGCTGCACAGGGAGTTCAAGTCTTTGCCCAGCCACCAAGGGGTGATGACAACTCTTGATTCTGACACACATGGAAAAGGGCAGTCTGCAACTTCCCAGCAAGCTTCTTGCTCAGGCAGCCCCAAAATGCGGGACCATCTCAGCATTCCACTCCTTCCAGCAAGTTACCACCCAACACTTGATTCATGCTCAGCACATTGTGCCCATGCTGAAATGCTCCACCTCTTGTTCCCTTTCCTCTGAATCACAACTAACCACCATCCTGGTGGCTACAGCAAAACTGCAGCCAGCAGAGACTGGAAACATGCACAGCTGGAGGAAGACCATCCAAGCAAGCCCAAATGATTCCTGTGGGATTTCGAACATCCCCAGGGTCAAACTTCCAATACCATGTGCAAAGACAGCCTGCAGCAGCTTTAGAGATTTGTCAAAAGTGAAGTCAAAACAGGGGATAACCCCCCCAAAACCAGCACACACAGTGAATCCCTGTGGTTTCCAGGACAGGAAGGCAAAGAGCAGCTGCTCACCAGG
Source organism: Picathartes gymnocephalus (assembly GCA_013390045.1). Taxonomy (NCBI): domain Eukaryota; kingdom Metazoa; phylum Chordata; class Aves; order Passeriformes; family Picathartidae; genus Picathartes; species Picathartes gymnocephalus. Next base: position 1,652,475 of record WEKY01008187.1, read on the forward strand.
CAGGTGGGCTCAGAGGAGCTGGGACCGGGTGGCACAGGGGCTGCACCACTCTCCAGCTGTAGGCAGTGCCCTGGATGAGTGCAAGGCACGGTGATGGCAGGGCAGGGACATCCATCTGGGAATGCACGCAGGGCTCCATCTCCAGCACTGCCAGCCTGCCACATCCCACTTGCACCAGACTTGCAAGCTGATATCCTTAAGGAGCAGAGCGATCCTGGAAGTGCATCCGCCACCACAACCAGGAGCAGACAGGCTGCTTCCTCTGAACTCCCAAAGCAACGGGGGCTTGGAAGGGTTCCCCTCTGCTGACACCTGCTTCAAGGAGAGGATTGTCACGTGCCCACCACCACTGAGTGCCAGGCGGGCTGTCAGGCAGGGAACCACAGCGAGGGTCTTCCTTTCAGCCACAGCACAGCCCAGTGCTTCCCTCCACTCACCCCCTGTGCCCTGTTGCGGATGTTGTTTGCCTTGGTCTCCCTCCTCCCAGCCCCTCATGCTGAGAGCCAGCTGCCTCTGCTGGAAACCATCAATCCCAGCCCAGGAACAAAGCCAAGGAGCTGAGCCTGCCAAGGGGACTCAGCTGCAGCCACGGCTGCCATCACCACCCTCCCTCACCCAGGCTCTGCTCTGCACCATGAAGAGCCACAGCTATTTTTTGGGGAGGGCACCAGTGACCAACCCAACCTGCTCCAGAAGCTCCAGGGTTTTGGCCCTGGAGCCCTCAGGTGAGTGATCACCACCCAAAGAGCTCCTCTTGCTACACAGCGGGTGCTGTGTTACAGCAGCTCCTCAGAGCACAAAGGTGAACCAGCAAAGGCCCCAAAGGATGGATTTTTAAGTGTAGAGCTTAAAGATGCAGAGAAACAGCAGCTGGCTTTGCAGAACAGACTAACACCTCCCCAACCCCAACGGCACCCAATTTTAGCCACCTCAATAAATAATTACATTAGATTGAAAACTTCTTTACAATTTTTTCAAAGACCCTCCCCCACTTCTGCATCCCCAGATGCCCCCACAAATTTTCAATATGTCTGTGTCCCAGCATTCTGGCACAAGATGTCAACTGAACTGAAGCAGTATTTTTGGTTTTACTACATGTATAATTTTTGCAAAAGTACAATTTTTTGGATGTTAAGGGGGAAAAGGAATGAAACGTAAGTTATTGAAAGAGTTTCTTTTTACAGAATGCCAAAACATCACCATTCTGGTTGAAAATGAGGTACCATGTGGATAAGCATGTGGGTGTGTAACATCCCCTGACAACTCTGATTAACATTTACCCACATTCATGTGATTGTCATCATTAAAATAAGTTTGGGGACTTGGAAACATTTGTAAGCCAAAGGAGATGCCTGGCTGACCACACCAGGCATGTGGTACAGGAGACACCGAGGTTTGCAGTTGAGTTTTTTTTCAGTGATCCAGAAAAACCAAGATACCTTTTTTTAAACAGCACATTACTGGAGAGCAGAACTGCTTCTCCATTTTGCAAACCATCAGTAGTGTGAAAAACAAAAACAGGCAGGAGCATGTTGCTGGGTCCTCTTTACCCATCTCCCCCAAATTTAGCTAAATCTGACCCAATTCCAACTTAACCGTGTTAGTCTGTGCTAAGAAATCAAAGCACTGAGAAATCAAAATGAGCCAAGGCAGTGCAAGATGCTGCAGTAAATTATGAGTTATCAAAAGCGACACGACCCTTTGTACGTGCAGGTGCCACAGAGCATAACCCAGAAGGTCACATCCAGATGCAAAATGAACTTTGGGAACTACTTTTTGCCTCCAAATGCTTACGGGTTTGTTTCTGCTGAGCATCAAGCTGAACCCAACCTACCAGAAAAAGAGGATTTTGTCTGTATTTATTATGCATCCAACACCCAGAGTTCTTACTCCTCTCCCCTAACGCTCACGATTTTAGAGAAACAGATTAATCTCTGACTCTGCACTAGTTTTTTTCTTAGCCTAAGGAATAAGCATTAAAAAAAATTGTTTTGTATAAATCTACTATAGCAAGGTTCTTATTTCACTTCCAGGCCAGTTTTTTTTTCCCCGAACCACTAAACATCAAATGCAGAAGAGAAACAGTGAGAGAGCAGAGCTTTGCATTGAAACAGAGAGTGAGAGTGATGTCCTTCAAACAAATCAGCTCCTGTGGTTAAGGCATGGACAGCATTCCCAGCCACAGCACTTGCCTGACTTGCACCTAAAAACTGCCAGGCTCCCATGAGGCTGCAACAGGAAACAGGGACACAGGGAAAGGCACAAGGGGAGCAGGTAGGAAAAAAGCAGCTCAGAGAAAGTTGTGAGGGGAACGCAGAAAGAGAAACAGAAACAATGAAAGGGGGAGAGGAAGAGCAGCAGCAGAGGAAGCGGAGATGGGGGAGGAAATGAGCTCTTCTCACTCCTCCCTGCAGCCTCGGGAGCCACAGACCAAACCTGACCACACGGCTTCACTTCCTATGCTGAAGAAGCCAACACAACCAGTCACAGCAACATGAAGCTTCACAGAAGTGAGGGGGTGGGGTTTTTTGTTGTTGTTGTTTGTTGTTTTTAAGATTTCTTTAAAGCTCATGACAATAAAAGTTAAGAAACCAGAAGGCAAAGATGGCCCTTGATTAGCAGAGGGAATCTGAAGTGGCACTGAGCCTGAGCACAGGCAGTACCCATGATGCCTGATCAGTGTGAGCTGGAGCAGAGGCTGGACAAAATGAGAGGAATAAAGCAGGGATTGATGGCAAGGCCTTCCAAGGGCACAGCCTGGCAATGCCAGAGCCCGGCTGCAGCCCTGCCAGGATGGGCCTCGAGATGGGCACAGAAAAGGGGCCTGGGCACGGGGTTTCACACTTGGAGAAGTTCTGCTCCATTTGCATCTTGAGCTGAACTGCCCAATTAATCACTGGGAATGATGGAGTTCCATCCTCCTTGCTCGCCCTCCTCTTTTTTACGTTGTTGGTGCTTTTGGGCCTGAGGTTGGGAACGATTGTCCTTGAGTGTTGAGCTGGAGAGAATTATTGTGTCTGACTGCCCTGTGAGGAGAACTCAGTAACACTGAATATGGAGCTGAGAGCTGCACACTAAAGCAGAACAGAAAAAGAAAAAAAACTTAAGGCATCACCCAGACACAGCATCCCACTGCCCGGGTCCCTCCCAGCCCTCCCGCTGCCAGGACAGCCCTGCACAAACTGCAGGCTGGTGCAGGCAGGGAGCCAGTACCTTTCATTGCCCGGCTGGAACTCGGAGAGCAGGGACGGCCTCCGCCGCTGCGGCTGCATGATCGACCCCGGCGGGAGGTGGGAAGCGAAATCCCTGGAATGGTGCTGGTACTCCAACAGCGCCACGTCCTGCGGGAACAAACACGGCAGAGCTCGTCAGGCCGCTGGCAACTTCCAAGAAAGCACAGAACAACTCAAAAACCCCGCGTAGGTACTCGTCCTCTGAAGCACTGGGCGGCAAAGTTCAGTGCTCTGCGCTCCCCAAGAGGTTCCCAGTAAATCCCAGTCCCACTCTGCATTGGAATGGTAGCTCAGCCCCTTGTTGAACCTGCCTCCAGCCTTCTTCTGGGGCTGCAGGCTCCTGGGAGAGGACCCCAGCGAGCCCAACCCACCCACGGAGCACCCACACAGGGATTTTTGGCATCCAAGCAGTCCTGATGACAACTGTGAACCCAAAAGTAAGAACAGGCATGAACAAAATTAAGTCACAGGATACTTTCAGCTTCAATAATCTACATAGCAGCGTGGAGAAAGAAAAAAAAGGGGGGGAAAAAAGACAGAAGAAAAAAAATCACAAATGTTATCTTGAAAATGTTCCTTTAAACACAGCTCCCCTGGGCTGAGCTCAAGGGGTTTGAAAGGACAGTTTGCTACTTATTTTGTGTACGTCCCTTTTGTTCCTTGACCCTTGGAGAGTACAGTACAGTATGTTCCTGATTTTAATTAAATAAGAAGCCCTCCTGCTCTGTGCCACAGACTGATTCCAGCAGCAGTATTTTAGGCAGCCACATTCAACTGCTATTTTTTTATTTGCAGGTAGACACTTGACCAGCAGACTAATCATCTAATTAACTAAGACCTTCAGCAATGGCATAGAAAACCCTGTCAGAGAATAACCCTGGTAACACTGACACACATTTACCTCAGAAGAACCAATTCCACCTGGGAGTCTATTTTTGAACAGCTCTCAACTGGAACAAGAAAGCCGTAACTTCCTCAAAAAGAAAAAAAGGAACTTCAGGGTCTACCAAAATAAATAAATAAATAAATAAATAAATAAAATCAATAAATAAGACCACATGCATGCAGCTGACATGGGCAGGGGGGGTCACAGCCCAAACAGCTGCAACAGGAATTATTTGATCTGATGTAGTGAAGATCAACATGCTCCAGCCCTAGGGAAGCTGGGGAACTGTCCCAGCAAGGAACATGGTAGGCAAAGAAAGGGTTTGGGAGCTTAAATAGCAACAACCTGAGCCTGGAGGTCCCCTCTCCCAGGCTGGAAGTGAAAAAAGCAGCCTAGCAGTGGATGTCATGTTGTCCTCCAGCAAGTTGTGGAGTAGAAGGGAGTATCAAGGCCCAACATCTTTGACCATCAGAGAGTAAAACGAGAGTTTTTCTGGAAAGTCGGGAAGAAAATTAGAGATTATAAACATTCAGGTTAGGAGAGCCAAGAAAAGCAGATCCCCTACCTCACATCCAACCTCTCTTGCACAAAAGCTATAAAGGCCAAATATCAAAGGGAGGGGAATTGTGGTGTCCTATGGCCACCACCTCTTGTGTCTAGAAAGCTGTGCCAGTTCTCGTAATCAAGTTTTATTTCTCCCCACTATCAGGAAATCGTGTGGTGCTGCTCCTTCTCTGCTCTGACCAAAGCTGGGGAACACCAGGAACGAGAGACCTCTGCCAGCCCCTGCAGCCCTGGGGGACAAGGGCTGTCTGCAGACAGGTTCCTGCACCATTAAGGAGGGCACGACTTGGACAGTGTCCACTTATCCTCACAGGGCTGTTCTGCTGGAAATCCAGGTGTTTAGGGAGGATGCAACCCCATGGTGCTGCTTTTCCTTCAGCTCCAGAGTTCCAGGATGGCCAGGGGGGCTGCAGGACAGCACATGCCATCAATCCACAGATGGGACAGACGCAGACATCCGAAATGAGGGAGCCCCAGCAGCTCTTACAGGCCCAGCCAAAGCAGAATCCCTGCCTACAACAAGCTTCCCCACGTTCACACTTGTCCTGGTTTTAAATTAAAAGTAAATATTTAAATAGAAGAGTGATGCAGCTCCTGACATCCACCTACAAAACAAACACATCGTGTCTGGGAAGACACACCAACAGGCCCAAAACCAGGACCATCACCTTCTGTGGGTGTATAAACAAGAATTACCCGTCTAGGAGGCTCAAAGGCTGTGCCCTTGAGGAAAAAAAAAGGCTCTTGCATGTCCCAAAAACCATCTGTTTTTCCTTTTCCCCCTGCCCACACTCAGCTGAGCTTTTGCCTCCTCTAACCCCATCAGAAAATGGCTGATGGAGCTCAGAATCTGCTGGCATGGCCTGAAGTGACTCTGACCTGCTCTGCATTGCTTACATCCACGCTGGGTTTTACAAGGAGAAAACAAAACCTAAAAATTAGCGAGGAGGATTAAAATTGACAAATTCCTGTGCCCTGTGATGAACTGTTAAGAGGCACCGTGGAAGCCCTGGCAGGATGTAGGTGGATTAATTGCTCAGAAAGTTACTCCAGTAAATTGCACCGGGAGCTGTGACAGCGTTTTTCAAATGCAAGAAAGGTTTATGAGCTGCCTTCAAATTGCCTGGTGGACTTGTGATGGTTCTGCAGGTATTTTCCAACCTAAAGGGATTCTATGATTCATAGAATAGGGTTCAATTTTCTCTTAAAGACACCTGCTGGGAGGCACCTTGCTGCCAGCACCACTGCACCTTCCACACAGACACAGGAGCAGCACCCAGCGGGTGCCACCTGAATTCTCCCCACTGAAGCACACAGATGTGGATTCAGCCCTCATCCTGACCTCAAAATTCTAGCACCTGCTCGTGAGCAACTCTTAAAAGACACCTGAAACGAAGAAACTGAAGAACCCTGCAGCCCTAAACTACATGTTGCTCCTTTTCCTCGCCATTGTTTTGCTGGGTTTTGCTCAATTCTATTTTTTGCTCCTCCTCTCCCTCTCTTTACGTCTCTTCCTGCTCTCTGCAAACCTTCCTCCCACCCCACAAATCTGCTGATTTGCCAGAGCACCCTCTCCAGAGCTTTCAAATATCCAACTGCCTCCAGTAAGGACTTTCTTCCTTTTACACCAACTTTCCTGTTGTTCCTTGTGGTTCAGGTGCTTCCACATGGATGGACTTTGGGAAGCTTTGCAGTTTTAATGAATTCAGTAAATGTCATGACAGGAATCAAGGAAGACCATGGATAGCCAGGGGCTCTGGCAAATCAGATTTGGGGAGAGGAGGCCAGCACAGCAGCACTGCCAAGGCCACACAAACACCAAGGGTGCTACAGCACCAGCATAAACCACCCCAGCAGGGCAGCACCAGGCAAATCTTTAAATAAATGAAATGCTAAAGACCTGAAAGTGGCCTCATTAAAACACATTTCTTCATACAGCAGACTAAAGGGGCACTTAGGCCCAGCCTAAGGGACCAAAAGCATCCTTTGGTGCCAGCCAGGAAGGTTGGACATGTCTGTGCTGCTCCTGTGTAGGGTTCTGGGAGGGAGAGCCAGGGAAAGCACACTCAAGGCTTCTCTGTTACCACTTGATTTGGGAGTGCCAAGAACACTATTTCCATCCCCTTCCTGGTAAATCCTCTGACCCCAAATAACCTGAGTCTACCAGGCTCATTTAGATTTGCTAATCAAACTGTTTAAAGCCAGGCTTCTGAACTCAGTATTACAGGAAAGTTTTTGGCAACACACAGAGAAAGCCCAACGGAAGGAAAAAGGAAGACACTTCCTCACCACCACCCCCTTCTAAAATTATTTTAAATTTCCAGCCTGCTGCCTTACCTAGCATAAAGTCTCCAGCAAACTCTTCAGTGTTGTCCCCGACCTCAGGATAACCCCCACACTAAGCCAACAAGCGCAGGCAGCCGCGCAGCCCTTCTGCCTCTCGCTTTCTGTTTTGGACACGTGCACTTGCTGGTGTGCTTCATTTCTCCTTCCCCTGCCTGCAGCTGCTGGGTCCTGGCTGCCTGATCTCCAACTGGAGGAAGAAGGGGAGGTCTGAGAGCGATGCTGGAAGCACCCCCACGCGCTGACCCGCAGCACCGAGTGCCAGACAACGCCACGCCACGGCCAACAGCACCTCTGACCCTGCCCTCCCAGCTCCAGCACCGAGCACATCCACACGGGCAAGGCATCTACCGACTGCTCCATCCAGATGGCCTTGCCACAGCTCCAAGAATTAGCCTACGAGGAGGAGGCCTCCAGAAAGGAAACCTGGAGCTGGTCTTACAACAGAAAGGCGAACTGCTCCTCCTCTCTTCCTCCCAACAGCAGAAAAACAAGTACAAACACCCAGTGCTTCTGGCTTCCTCGGAAAACAGCTCTGGAGCGAGCCCATGGAGACCTAGAGTGCAGCCAGACGAGAACCTGCAGCACAGCTCGAGCCACCCGAAGCGTGAGACCTGTCCTCATCGCTTACCACGTCCTCAAGCGAGAAAGCAACCGGGGGAGCTCCCCGCCGAGTTTCGGTGCAAGACAGCTTTGCTTCAAAACCACCGGTGCTTGTTGTGCTGTGACGCCGAGCAGGAGCAGCCTGGGGTCAGCCACCACATCCGCCAGCTGAGCCGGCTCCCCGGCACAGGAGAGAGCGCGGCACCGGCGCCGCAGCCGCCTCGAATCACGGCACGGGGCGCAGGCAGCGCCGCACCTGCCGAGCTCCCCGGCACAGGAGAGCTCACCCAGTGACAAGCCACTGCCCCACGCTGTCCTCGTCACCTCTGGGAGGCAGACAAACAGGCCTGGGCACTGCGCACACTTCTCGAGGAGCAAACGCCAGCTCCTCGCCACCTCCACCACGGATTAGGGCTCCTCTTTACAAGCTCACACCCAGCGTTGTATTGCAAATCATTTTTATTTTCTAACAATGGGCTGTTTCTGCTGAAACCGCTCGATGAGCTCAATTAATAATGGTGTGGTACAAATAGGGATGCCAAAACATCCCTATTTATTTCACTTGTCATGAACTGGCCCTTATCTAATCTCACAAAAGATGCCTGCTCTGTCCCTGCAGTTCACATGCCATTCTGGGAACTGTAAACCACAGGGGAAGTGGCACAGGGCTGGTGCCCCCCAGACCATGGCACTGGTGGCACCAAGAGCCGCAGCTGGACATTTTACAGCTGCTGCTCTGCCATGTCCACACGGCCCAGAGCAACCCAACACGGTGTCCAAGACACGACCACACAGCTCAGACTGCAAAGCCACCCCACCCCCCTGGGAAGCACGTGGCTTGTTGAGCTTCCTGCACCCCCAGAACCACACAGCCAGCATGGAGCAGTGTACCCCAACTTGGAACATGCCAGGGCCTCAGAGCACCCAGCAATTAATTTGTGGGGTGGACAAAGCAGCACGGCCACCACTCTGGTGGCTTTGTCAGAGACAGGGGATGTTGCCCACCCCTGCCCTGCACACCCTCAACTTTGGGAATAGAAGTTGCCTAACATCTCTTTCTGCCATCAGTGAGTGTGACCTATTTCACCAATAAAAGGAAAAGTTCTCTGGTGCCTGGATACCCCTTGGCACTGGCAGCACAGCATTTGCTCATCAGACCGAGAAACGCACTTTTTAGCGTTCGCCTGAAGAAAATAATTATTCCCAAAGCCAATTCTCAAAGGTAAGAGGAAGGGGAAAGGTTTGGGAGGCACCAGGGTGGTGGCAGAGCTGTCACTGCATGAGGTCCAGACACAGCTGGGGCTGGGAGGGGAACGGAATGGCACATAACCCACCATGCTCAGCCTCCCCAGCCCAGAGGAACCATCCTCTGCAGCTGAAAACCTCCTCTGAAGTGCAAAGGAGGTGATTATTGATCCAAACAGGTTGTCCTCAAGCACAATGCTGTCTGCCCAACTTCCTCCCCAAAACCCTGGGAGGAGCTCACTGCAGATTTAAGAAAAAGGTATCAACAACATAAACCAAACAACTCCTCCACCATCAGCTCCCCTGTTGAAGATAAGGTCAGTAATAAAAACCTGGCTGAACACATGCATTTTTATCTTGCCTACAGGGATGCAACACGTGCTGAAAAGACAAATGCCCTTATTGTTCCGAGACAGTCTCACTGCCATCCATCTCTCAGAAGCTGCTGACTCGGCCTTTTGTTTTAGGAGGTGACCACACTGCGCGCGGCCCCTTGTTGGAAGGCACTGGTCCCTGCTGCCACCCCTGGTAGTGTCCGTACCAGCTGCACAGCACTGCATCCTTCTCCATGCCCTCTCCCCAGCTCTCCAGCAGAGCAGGGCTGTCAGCAGTGCTTGGCTGCCCTGTCTGAATGTGCCATTCATGGAGAAGTCACGTCTCGGTGAGGACAGCTCTCAGCTGTTGGGGCTTCCCGGTCATCTGACCGGTGCCGGCTGCTGGAGGCAGCCACCAGCCCTCTCCCCGGCAGCCAGAGGTGCCCACAGAGCAGCAGCACATCCCCTACAGTGCTGCTTTTCAGCCTCTCTCCATCACAAGACTTCTGTCCCAGTCGCATCCAGGCGCCTTTGAGTCGGGAGCGACCCGTCTGCCCTTCCTCCAGCCCCCACGCCCGGTGCTGTGCTTCCTGCAGCCATGAGCACCCATTCAGGGCGAGCAGCTCTCTTCACACAACAAACCCCAACTTTCCACATTAAAGGCACCAGCTTTTGGTCATTTAGCTCATAATCACATCCCTTCTGTAGCACAGTTCCCCACCACCTCCTACCACACCTGCTCTCATACAACACTCATGACCTTCTCTGCAGGACCCTTTCAGCTTTCCACATCCCCTACTCTCTTCCTACTCTTCCTTACACCTCCTAGCAAATCCTTCACTCGCTCAGTATTTTGAATAAATGCTGTGACAATGACAACCAGCAGAAAGTGCCCAGTCCTGCAGAAGGTGCCTCCAGGGGCTGGTGGGGCAGCACAGAGTCAGGCCTCAAGCGCAGGAAAACGCTCCAAAAGTGGCTTTGCCAAACCACATGAGCAGTGAAAGTTCTTTCTTCCCCTCAAGATTGTAAATCCACAGATCAACCAAAAGCAAAGCACCACCTTCTGCATCAAATCATGTCCAAAAAGCAGATTATGGAGCAACCACAGAAGTTTACTGTAGCTTGGAGTAAAAGAAGTGTTTTGGATAAAGGCTGTATCCTAGGGAAAACAAGATTTAAATACAAACTGCTGTAAGCCAACTCCTTCTTCCCAGCAATGGGAGGGAGACTCTAGGGCAGGGAATTAGGTGTCCTGTTCTTTCACCTCCGTGCTCTCCCAGTCCCAGAGCAGAAAGCCAATTTTCTGAAATCCACTGCTGAGCTGCTCAGAGCTAATGCAATCTGTCACTGGAAAGGTACTCAAGAGAGAACACGCTCAGTTCCCGTGACAGACCTCACCAAAGTCAGTATTTCCAAGGTATTTGTTTTATCTTCAGGTCATCTCTTAACACATCAGCTGGAGCCCAGCAGGCAGAATTCAGGATGTCCCTTGCCCAGCTGGTGGCAGGAGGTTGTTCTTTGCACTCCGAGGTGGTGGCACCATGAACTCTTCCGTTCTGCCGGTTCCTGGAGCACTGACACAGACCGGAATTTTGCTCCCAGGAGACAAAAGTGTGAATAACTCCTCCAAGGAAAACCAACAGAGCAGCAGTAACACCCAGTACAGTGCCCCTGTGCAGGCTTACCTGGCCCTGCTGTGCCACACCGATCGTGTCACCGTGGAGAGCAGCGAGCTCCTGCCATCCCCAGAGCGTCCCGACAGCACCTTCCAGGCAGGACACTGGATTTCACTCAAACTGCTGGGAGGAGGAGTCTGGGCAGGGAAGGCACTCGCTTCCCCCCAGGCCACCTTTTGGCTTGGACACCAAATCAACACGCAAGTTTGCACCAACCTCTTGTCTCTGGTTCACGCAGACAAGGAAGTTATTTATCACAGGCCAAAGCAAACGAGCCACGGGGCCGGGACGCTCCTGCACAAGGGCTGGCTTGCAAATGGGGAGCTTAATGAAGGAGCTACTGAGCTGCTCCCAGGCAGGAGAGGTGGCACGGGAAAAGCACAATGGTCTCAAAGCTGGAGCAGAGGAGTTGAGGAGGGCTTAAGCTCGCCTTTCCATCCCGCATGAAGCTGTGTGCAGGGAATGGGGGCAAACAGCAGGCAGGAGGCAAAATGAGCCTCTTGTTTAGTGGGGAGGGAAAAGTGCTCACAAAGGGAAATTCAAGGGATGATGGAGCACCAGTTTCCCATGAATGTGAACACACCCCAATCCTACCAATCCCCAATCCTGATTAGCATCTCTAGTATGTAAAACACTTAAAGCACCCCAAAAACAGAAGCTGTTTTGTCACAGAGGCTACTTGAAGATACCTTGTATGCCCTGCCCCCAGCATTTCCTGCACCTAATACCACCCTCCTGGAAAGCCCAGCCTGCATCCAGAGCCACACAATTCCTGCTCTGAAATGTCAGGGCACGAACAGGAGCAGGAAGGCTGGTAAGGAGGTCACAGTAAGATACTGGATTCACACTGGAGGAAAAGAAGGGAACCCTTCTGTTCCCAGGGAATATTGATCATGAAGAGGCTTTAAAAAGAAAGGGGGACATGCACTATGCAGGAAAATCGATCTGTTTACAGAAAATATCTGCAAGTTGCCTGAAAATGAATATCCTTCATGTGAAAGTTTCCTTTGAGAGAGCATGAACTTCGGACACATTAGAAGGTTAAGAGCGTAAGTAATGTGTTTTTTCACCTTTAGCTAAAGGTCACGGAGCACTCAAACAATTCCTCTGTTTCCAAGCTGAACATGACAGAAGTCAACTGCGCACCCCAACATTACGGCTAATGAATATGGAAAATAGAAATGTTTTCCCTGCACTTTGGCCAAGAACCACTCCGTGCCCTTAAGAAGAAACTGCTGATTATTGGAGATTTTAGTTCTACCTCAAGTCAAACAAACCAGAACCTTTTCACTAAGCCTCCTCCTTCCCATTAAAAGCATGTTGACTTGTCAAAGCTTTTTGCAAGTCATTGTCTACTAAGACAGAATTAAATCCAGGGTCATTATAAAATTTTGCACCGTTTTCACATCACATCCAGCCTTCCCAACAGCTGTGGGGACCAGATATCTCTCAGTGAGGAGGAAGACATCTGAGTATGTTGCTCACCCTGTGGAAGAGCCCGTTTGCTGCATCAGCCACTGGAGAGAGCTCAGTCTGGGTCAGACCTACGGGTTCACAGCCCTGCCCAAAGTTGGCAACCAAGAGTGAAACCAGACAACAAACATCCTCACCCAACCGGTACTGTATCCTTTCTGCCAGCTCCAAACTCAGCAGTAGCTCGTGGAACATGCTGCTGGGAGGAGGTGCCCATATGTACAAAGCATATTTCTGTTTGTTTACTTCAAATACACATTTTTTTTTTTTTCATTTTGTTGGATATTCCCTTGGGCTTTATGTGATGGGAGAAGAAAAATCCCCCAGCTTGCTTCCACTGCCTCCTGCCCCTTCACAACATCCCCTCTCACTTGCCTCATCTGTGAAATCAAACAGCTGCAATCCCTTAAATCACTTTTCATAAAGTGTCTCCAAGCCTAAAATAATGTCACGGCTCATTTCTGAGCTCAGCATTCCTGCCGCGCCACATTTCCCTGGGTGCGACCGTCACAGTTGGGCTGTGATTATTTATTTATATTATAATAGCATTTGCAGCCCTGCTGTGCTCAGCCCTGCGCACGCGCCCAGGAGATGACCCAGGGCGTTTCCACCACCAGGATAAGGATCCCTGAGCTGACGAATTCCCAGGTCTCAGGAAAAAGGATGTCTTGGAACACAACAAACCAGAACCAAAATTTAATTAGATGCAAGACATGTTAGTGTCGGGTTGGTTTTGGCCTCTCTTGGTTTCTTCCAAACAAGCTCTCACCCCATGACAAAACTGACCTGGCCAAGACACGCAAGCAAATACCACTGACTTTAAATATTAAACAGCGCAGCAACTTCAAAGGAACTGAGCTCTCCTCTCCCAAGCAATCCCACCAGAGATCAGCTCCAGCCCCAGAGCCATGGCCAGGTTCCAGCTCACGGCACCGCCGAGCAAGAGACATGTGTTTGTGAACAGCTGAGAGCGGCGGGGCAGATCACGCAGGGACACGATTCCAGAAACTCTGCCTGCCCTCCCAGCAGAGGCAAGCTGCGTTGGTTTGTGTGGGGCTGCCGAGAGGAGCCTTCTGGCTTTCCATCCAAAAAAAAAAAATCTCTGCTCGGACTTTTCCTGCATCCAGACACCCAAAAGGTATCGCATAACTTCGGGTGATTACAGGCGGCTGTAAAAATAGCTTCTGGAAGCAAGTGCCAGTAACTTCTTCCAACATTAATACAACAGCACAAAACCAGTGTTCACTGCAGGCTGCAGAAACCCCCAGTTCCAGCCCACTGCAAACAACTGCCCTGCTCATCCTACTGTTGCAGCACTAAGGGGAAGCAGTTGGGATTTTGCAGGAGACAAGGGCTCAGCACCCCAAGGACAGGAGCCTTTCACACTCTTTTAAAATCGGTCTCCACGCTGCGGATTGAGGTTCTTTTGGTTTGCTTTTAAACCACAGTCTTGCAAGAACTGCAGATTGTGCTCACCTGGTTGCATCCTCCTCCCGCTCGGGTTTCTGATAAAAAGAGAACTGGGATTTTCTTTTTGAGACAAATGCTCTTGGTTATGTTCCAGCCCCCTAACAAACACGCTCACACTGATGGAAGCAAAGCTCCCATAAATCGAACCAGGTCAGCGTGTCTCATACTCAGGATGAAAAGCTTCTTTGTGCAGCAGCACGCAGCCCCCGAGCGATGTAGATGAGCCAGCAAACGCAGCCAAGAGCTCGTCCCGCACCCTCCTTAACGTTTCTATTTCAAAGCCTTTCCAATCTCCGGCTCTGCTCCCTCTGCCACTCTGCTGAAGCCAGGCAAAGAGGGCAAATGAGGGAATTTCAGCCCTTCACAGGCATTTCACGGGTTTCCAGGCCCTCAAGTCAAACACTAAAACCAGCACAGAGTGAATTTGACCATTCAGTAGCTGTCACTGTCAAATGTAACCTGCAGACAAGGTCTCCTCCCTGACTTGTGTTTCAGGCACTTTCCACCTCACCGTGACCCACCAAGAAGCAGCTCCAAAGGCCCTGGAAGTGTGAGCCATACTCCAGCACGTAATAAGATTCCTTTAAGCAGCCTGAGCTGACTAAAGCTGTTCCACTAAGAAGAGTTTCTTCTGTTAAGGGCTTAAACTGAAAACATTCACCCATCCAGGATGAGCTAACACAGACGTGAGACAGCACAGAAAGGAGAGGCTGGATCCAGTGAATTAACCTCTGCAAGTTCTGGGATGTTCCACAAGACAGAGCCAAAAAAAAAAAGATCACCTTCAACTTATGCCTTGATCCAAAGAGAAAAAAGATTACAGGTCAATACTAAGAGGCGGGGAAAAGGTGGGGAAGGATAAAATGGAAAGCTCAGTTGTCTTCTTGCTCCCCAGGAGTGCTGCATAAAGAGAGACAGGTCTGCTAACAAAGGGCAGGAGGCAGGTTCACTCTCAGCAGTTTGCCTGGGAGCCAGGAGAACTCTCCCTGTGGGTGTGAGGAGCAAGGACTGGGCTCGCTGGGAGGCAGTGAGCCCACACATAGAAGAGGGTGGTCCTTGCCTTGGGATTCGGTGCCAAGGAGGGCTGGAGGGCACGTGCTCCTGCTCCACAAGAATGGTCAAACCTTCCCCTTTGCCCCCAGGCTGGACGCTGCACCCAACCAAGGGTGCTTTTGCCAGGAGGACAAACGGACACAGGTGCTCAGAAACGATGAGCCACAGCCCAGGAGCACCGCCACGGCTGGAAAGGGAGAGAAAAACTGAAAGCACCACATGGAGAAACAAAAGAGGATCCCACGAGAGAGGAACAATGAAATCCTGTACCACAAGCACGGAAATGGTCTGATTTCTCTGTAACAGCCGCATCCGAGACGAGCGCAGCTGAACCACTGCCCCGGCAGCGGGGACACCCACGTGGCTCCCACCCTGCGAGCGGGGAGGGGAGGAAAGCCTCGGCCTTACCGCGTGCGGTCGGGCAATCTGCACCGGGTAGGACATGGCGTGCGGGGGGTAGCGCGGCTCGGCCGCGCGCCAGCTCTGCGTCACGGGCTGCGTGGAGCCAGACATGTTGAGGGAGCGGGCGCCGAGGCGGCTGCTTCCAAATCACCAGCAAAGGATTAGGAGAGCCGAGAGCTCCTCTTCATCGTGTGCGTGCTCTCCGCGTCGCGCAACAGCTGGAAGGAAACGGGAAAGCAGCAGGTTAAAATCCAGTCAGCCGCAGTCCTGTGAGACAACGGAGCATCAGGCCTTGGGCGGTCACCGAAACCTCAGTGCCCTCGCAGTTCCCCGGCAGCCCCGTTTGCTGTTTGGCAAACCCCGCTTGCCAAGTTTTTTTCTGTAGATTACTCCTATCACAGGAAGCCCAAATGTTAGATTTTCCCAAATTTATCCCACGCGATTTCCCTGGAAAGCCTTCACCCAGCACCAGCAGGACCAGGAAGCCAAACTGTCAGCAATTTATTACGATCTTGTTGATCTCTAAGTCTCTTGGAGATGGGTATTTCTTTGCAGGGTGACGGAGTTTCCAAAAACACAATCTAGAGTTTTGGCATTTCAACACAAGGCCCAAAAAGGCACAAGGTCCCTCCCCAGCCCATCCCTTTCGATGTTCACGCTCTCAGGTCAGTGCTCCCCTTTCCAAGCTGTGGCCACTTCTGCAGCCCTCTGACGTAAGCCCTGATCTAATGGCAGGAGGGACACCAGGCACCGACCTCACCTGCAGCTGTGTCCATCCACGAAGCTCCACTAAAACCCAGGACTCAAGCATGTCACACACCTGCAGTGCCACCTGGATCAGCCTTTCTGATAGGGACCAAGAGCCAGAAAACACACCACAGCCCCGAGGGTATTTTCACAAACACCCTGTCACCCACACATTCACTCCTGTACCACCTGTTGCAATTCCTTCAGCAGCTGCAACAAAATCAGGAAAACCAACAAAGTGGGAAAGTGCCCCTTAGCCCCACGGGGAGATTTACAAGTTACTGATTTTTATAGATACTTCACATTGTTTGCTTGATGACGATTTTAAGCCTCCTGGTTTTTGGTCTGGACTACAATGAAAAAGTAACAAAGGTCTAAATACTGCCCTTCATCGTTGCCAGTGTGAGGTGCATTAACTATTATTCTCAAATTTAGTTATACAAAGCATAAATTCCCACTGCTGCCTGCCTGGGTCAGGGGATGTTATCAGGACTGATCCCAAGCAGGGGCAGCCCCAGCTCCCTGGGACCCATTCTCCATCCCAGGCAATGCTCACACGCCTCCTCCCCAGTGCAGCTACGTGTTATGCATGGATTTGTGCAAGGTTTTTCACACTATCAAACTCTTCCATCAACACACCAGGAACAGCAAAGGAAGCTTCCAGTGCCACAAGCTCCCAACAGCCTCTCCCCACACTTGTGGTCTCTGTGCATGGGGAGCACAGCCAGCCCCAGCCAACGCAATTTCAACTGAAACAGCAGTTGGCGTGTACAAAAACCAAAATGGGGGTGGGAAAGCGGGGGGGGGAGGAAAAAAGAAAAAAGAAAGAGGAAGCTTTTCTTTTTCTATTTCTTTTCCCTCCTGTGAGACCACAGATGAGCCCGTGCTGATAAACCCCTCGCTATCTGCTGCAGGCAGGCACAGAGCTGCCTCACTGGTTTGCCAGCAGCGATGCAGCCTCCCAGCCAGAAATAAACCAAACCCAGGCAATGGTCCCTGGCAGCCAGGCACGACAAGTGGCCAGTGGAAAGCAGCCCAGGGAGGCCCCCTCAGAGGTCAAATCTTACAGAAATCTTTTCAGCAAATGCCCGTGAAGCCTAAGGATGACAGACACACAAAGACATCACCATGCTCCTGATGGGGGTCAGGTGAGTCTCTTTGAAAAAGGTATTCTGCCAAGTGACAAATGGAAAAAGACACTGTTTAGCTCTCAAGGCAGGGTGCAAAGGGACAGCCAGGTCCCTCCTGCTTTCAGCTAGCTTGGGATTCCCCCCTAGTTCTGGACCCACACATCCCTGCTGAGCCCCAGGGCACCTTACCTGCCAGCCCAGGGACGCAGCGGCGGCCTGGGAGCAGCCTGCCCCTCATCCCAGACGAGACAGCCTCCCCAGGCAAGAGCTTGGCGTGCTCGGTGCAATCCACCCCGGGCAGGAAAGCCCCAGTGCACACGGGGGAATTCAGAGGCACCCAGAACACGCGTATTTATACTTCCAGTATGACTGTCCCACTTCCCCTCACGCTTCCGACTGGATGGGATTTTAATCAGCGATTCCCACCCGAGGCTGGGGGCTGTGCCAGGAGCATGTGGTCCAACACCCACTGTGCTCACCCTGCCAGGAGACAGCAGCACCCTCCCAGCTCTCCTGCAGCCCATGTGCTGCTCTAGGGGCAAACCCTCCCTGCAGCTGCCAAGGACACGTCCATGGGGCTCTCGAGGGCTCCAAAAGCTCAGCAGGATCTGCAGTAATTTAAGGTACTTTCCCAATAACAGATTCAAACTCGGGACATCTTGGCTTACAGCCACCTACAAGTTAATTAGCACATGTAAATATATATATATATATACACAGACACACACACAATCCAACCTGAAGTTCCTGCCAGCTTTCAGCAAGGCAAGGCTTCCTGGAAGCACAGCAGGTAGACCTGACCATGCTGAGGCAGCTGTCTACAGTAAAAGAAATGGGATGATTTTTTTTTTCTTTTTTTTTTTAACTCTTCAGATCAGCAGTTCAGCTTAAAACACAGCACCAGGTGCAAAGCCACATGGTATCGAGCTCTGAAACAGCTTAAAAGCTTTTTTGCCTCGGTCTGTGCAACTAAAAAAAAGTTAACTGTCTCCTAGAGGAATACAGACACGAGATGAAAATACAGGGGCCAACAAAACCATCCTGCACCAAGGCACAGTGCCTGTGAGCTGTGTCCTGCATTAATCACAAGCTAGCAGGAGCACAAAAGGATTTCTCCTTAACAAGGGCAGCAAGCCACCTCTGCCTCTATTGAGGCTTCTTGTTAGAAGCCCTGGGAAGACAAAAGTAAAAATCACATGGTCTTTGCAGACAGGCGAGAAGCACTGGCTGTGCATTTCCACACCTGCAAACAGCAGGTCAGCAGCAAGATCCCAGCACAAGCCCAAGGCCCTGGATGTTTCTACCACAGTAGGACTGCGGGCTGGAGCCAAACAAGGTCACCAAAGCACTGGGGCAGCTCCACACACACCTCAGGTCCCATTTTTACACTCCATGTGCCCAGTCCAGCACCACTCCGGGGAGTGGTGGTTTTTTCCCTGACCAGCACGGAAAAAAGGGAGTGAAGTGGGAGCACATCTTGCTGGGCAGGCACTGCTGCCCTTCACTGGGTGCAGCTGGGACACCACCAGGCCACCTATTCCCAGCAAAAGACACTGGAGTGCCTCCTCCTCCTCCACAGCTCTTCATTCATTATTTTTAAGAGAGGAACGCAAACAATAGGAACAGATTAATGGCAGTAAAAGAGAGAGTGCAGCCAGGCTCTTTAAATCTTTAAAAATCAAACTGTTTGGTTCTTACTTTCTCAACTGATTTTGATGAAGAACAGACATTGTCTCACAGGAAAGGTATTTCCCCCCACCAGTCAGAGTCTCCATCTGAGACTGTTTTACCATAGACCTGCATTAGCCATTACAGCACTAGGTACCAGGAGATTTACAGTCTCTGATTAGGAACAGGAGAAAGCTGGAGGTTATCACAAAAACCAGAATCAGGGCTACAACATGAACCTGCAGAATGAGGTGAGCGCCCATGAACCTCCTGTACCTGTTTATTTCCACCTGTTGAAAGACTTACAGGATTCTGCCCCACTGCTGAAGCTTCAGAAGCCCCCCATCCTCTCCCTGCCACCACCCTGCTCTCCCGTTTCTCCTCTTCACGTGCCATTGACTGTCTAAAGTGGTTTCCCCATCACCTGTTCTCCCAATTCACACCACGGAAGCACACTACAAGCCACAGCAAGTCGCTGCAGGCTGGCCCACATGGCAGGGAGCTCTGCCCACACGCCTGGCTGCCCCAGCCAGCAGCGTCCCCCAGCTCTGGCACAGCCTGTGCTCCTGGGGTGCACAGCACTGGGACAAGCACCTTCACATCCCAAAGAGGGGCACAGAGGAGTCCACAACACCCTGCAGTCACCTTTGGATTGCCAGCCCGCAGCTCTTGGACGCAGGGCTGTACAGCTCCATCCTGGATCTTCAGTGCAGCTCTGACCACAGCAAAGCCTACCCTGACACAGGCTAACACCCTACAGGTCTAAAATGAGGGGTTTGCAATTAAATCCAGCTGCAAAAAAAATATTAATTAACATCATTCAACACACATGTTGCTCTTCAAAGTTAGAGCCGAGCTTGCTGATCCGTTCCAGACTCCTCAGGGAGAGCAGGATTCCCAGGCGAGCTCCCTGGCTTCACTGGCACAACACAAATGTGGGCCACTTGCTGTAATTACCCCGTGCATTAGTTCATCTCTCTGAAAGGTGAGAACAACAAGACACTCCCAGCTCACAGAAAATACCAGTTCATCTGTTCTCAGAGCAGTTTTAAAGATCTCAATGAAAACACATGGCTCAAGTTCAAAATACTTTTTTTTTT
>WEKY01008187.1:1672402-1686131 GCA_013390045.1 Picathartes gymnocephalus
TTTTTTTTTTTTTTTTAAAAAAAGCAAGGACATGCTGAAATAAGATTAACAGAATATTTTGTTTCCTAAGTCCAGAGTAATGTTACTCAACTTGTGGTCTACGGACCATGGATGGTCTACAGAAGACGTTAAGAGGCAGCCCACAAAATGACTGCAAAATACCTTATTAAAAGGCAAAAATTAGTACCACCACAGCATGCAGACATGGCAAGTAAGAGAAATGCTGTTGGCACTCACCAGTGCATTTAACTGGAGAGTATTGACACCAAAGCTCATGTTTAATTACATTAAATGATCCAGTTTTTGGAAAAAACAACAAAGTCATCTTTAATCAAATGCTAAATACACGACAATCTTCCTCCACAAACAAGAAATAAAAGGTACATATCCTCCAGTCAACTCGTGTATTTTGAAATAAAAGTTAAGGAGACCTTTGTTAATGATGCTTAATTAATACTCAGCTCTAACATCCACCTCCGAGGGTCCAGCCAACAATGATGCCTAAAAAACTCCAGCACCCAGCTGTGTGTGGCACAGAATGGCACATTGCTCGTCAGCCCCTGCCCCAGTGACATTCAGCTCTACATCAGAACCAGACCTGAAAAGCAGCTAAGAGATTTACTCACTCTTGCTTTAAAGGACTTTAGTGGAAGCAGAAATAATTAAGATGCAATGCAAACGGGTAGAGAGACATTCCTAAGAAATGCAGCACAACATAACGTTAATGGATTTGTCCAATCAATATGTGCATGGAATTCTCCTGGAAGACAGTTGACATTATACACAAATATTTGTATGTACTGTATCTATGAAGTCCTTTCAAGAGGAAAGCAGGCCGTCTGCCACAAATTTAGGGTTCTATTCAGAACAGCAAAGATGACAACGTCAATGTCTGCAGCCCGGGAATCCACACTTCAATCTCAGCAGAGCACAGAGGTTTTACATTAACATTGCAGCACGGGGTCAACAGGAAAGATCAGGCACATCCTGAGCTCTGTGGCATGAAGGAGAGGTTATTTCAACCCCGGGGGTCAAGGCTTGTACCTGCTTAATATCCTAAAACATTTTCCTTGCTTCGGAGCAGTACAGCAGTCAGGCTGGACTGGCAGCACCCTGGACGTGATGGTCAGACCCTGCAGTTCCCCAGCTGCCCCTCCAACAGCAGCAATCAAAACAGCTCTTGTGCCATTCCCCAGCTCACCCGCTGGCAGAGCTCTCCTCCTCCTTCTCTTTTGCCCAGATAACTTCTGAACTAGGTTTTTTCCTGGCCTGACCAACGGTGCGGATGCACGAGCAATTACGGCAGCAGAGCTGGGGGAAGAAGGGGCCTTGCAGCACCATGACAGAGTTGCTCAGAGCAGGGTGCTGCCCTTGTAAGAAGGTACAACTGGTCCCTAAGGCCATGGAGGGGGTGACAGAAGCTCTGGAGCTGAAGTCTCTCATGCTGGTTTGCTGTCCCATAGCTGCAATCAGGCTGCATCAGCTCTCCCAGCCACGGCACAGCTCCACACAGAACCAAGCCCTGATGAAAGATGACTTCTCTGCCCTGCTCCTATCACTGCCCAAAGCCACACGGCAGGATTTGCCACTCATATTTCTCCTTTTCCATCTTTCCAAGCTATTTTGGGCACGGGACCCACATTTAGCTCTGCCCCAAGATAACCTTTGCCAGCGTTTGTGTACAGATCTTGGCAGGGCAGCGGCACGGAGCAAGGTCAGGGCGTTGGATTTTGCCAGCCCTGTTGCCAGTAGTTTCAAAAAGCAGGTTTGCCAGAGCAGCTGCTCCTAGCCTGATGCTTCTGGAAAGGACATGCTGACTGTGCACTGTGGTTGGTGTCCCTGACAGCCCTTGCTCAGACCCCAGCCCACAGCAGGAGAATCTGACTCCCCAAGAGTCCATGAGACATCTGCACGCCCGCCCCAGCACTCCTTGTCAGGGGAGCACTTGCAGGGGATTGCACACGCTTCAAATACATCTCAGCCCTCAGCAGAGGGGCTGCAAGTGACCTTGTGATGGTTCCCAGAGGGACGTGTATGTGCTTAAAAGAACAAGGCTGACCCACAGCTCTTTGCAGGAGCACTTGGCCGTCACTCCCCAGCTGCAGGGACATTGTCTTATTAAAATGCACAAGCCACACACCAAGTGCCAGCCTGGCCACGGCTCCAGCCTCAGGTCAGCACCAACATGGCCAGTCTGAGTGTTTGCTTTTCAAATCCACTCACAATGTGCTTCTTCTCCTTCAGTCTCCCTACTCCCATTGCCAGATTCCCCCTTTCTAACCAATGTAAAAAACATGAGCACCTCCTGATTTTGCAGTCGGGACTGGTAAACCACGCAGGCAACCCACGGCTCTTTGAGCAGCGAGCCTGTCAGCAGGGACACGATGGCAGAGCTGCTCCTGTTATGCAACAGCATCGTTCCTCCCGTGCCAGGGCACCCCCAGCCCTGCAAACCCATTCCCCTGATGCTCCAAGGAAAGCAGGGACAGCCAGCACACGCAGGGCCACACACAGCCCACAGCTACTGACTGCCAGCTGCAGCCTAAATGCCCAAAAGGGACACACTTCAAGTAATTAAAGATAGTGACAAGGAACAGTGAAATAGAAACTCACACTTTAAAAAAAAAAAAAAAAAAAAAAAAAAAAAAAGGGAGGTGGAGGGGGGAGGTGGGATTTGGATCCATGCACAGGCCATTCATGGAACAAAGGAGTTATTTTAAGGCTGGGCTGGAAATAGAAAACAAATTAGACCATGCAAGGCCTTTGTTGAAGATGATCTGCAAAGACAAATAGAAACGCCTGGAGAGGAAATTAAAAAAAAAAAGCAAACATGAAACCACCCGGGCACTGGGACTGCAAAGGGAAACAGGGCAGGGGACTGGAGAAGGAAAGGAGTGACTATCAGATGCCAAAGCACAGATTAGGCAGCCGAAAAGGAGATAGATAAGAAAATCAGTGCAGGACACTAAAAGTAGACTAACAGAACTGACTGGTAAACCCTAGGGGTGGAAAAACTGCTGAAAATGCCCCATTTGGTGGTGGAAGCCCATCGCAAAGTTCCAGATACAGAAATGCAGGAACTGAGACTAAAAAGCACATCTGATGGGGCAAGAGGGGCTGTTCAAAGAACAGACCAAACCCTCCTCCTCTTCTGCCCAAGCCCCTGTCTGGCAGCCTGGCTTGCTGCAATATTCACCCTGTGCTGCCACATCCCCCTGGGACGGGATACAGGCAATTTTAACCACGGTGCGAGGGCAGACAGCCTGGTCCAGGGCCAAGCTCCTTCCCTCTCCACTCCCAGACCCCGTTTCCCCTCGGTCTCTTCCCTGCTCACACCACACACCATCCCCTTCCCACTTCAGCTACCCTCCTCTTACATTAAACACGGACTTAAATGCTGGAACTGTTACTCAGCTCTAATCTCAGTTGAATAAACACACACCAGCAAGTTTAAATCAGAAAACCCCCACGCAATCTCTTGCTGACAACGATACTGTAACCATGTGGCGACTGCAGCCACGCTCCCAAGTGCATTAAACAGCACATTAACAACAGCCCTGGCTGTAACATCACATCACCACTGCGTCCCCTTGCTGCTCCCAGGAGCTAACCCAAAGCCCAGGCTACCCAGACGAACAAGGCTTTTAAAATGCAAGGCAGATTTACAAAGCACCTGCGAGATTTGTTTATGTATTTTGCACAGAACACGCTGCTCATTTGATTCTCAAACCCTTCAGTTCTTGTTGCTAAAGAGACAGGTCCTCTGATGTCTTGGGCACGTTCATGAAAGCAAGGGGAGTCATCTCCTCCAGATCCTTTTGTTGAACAAATTACTCAGCTCAGGAGTGACATTTTCGGTTATTTACGTCCTGAATAAAGAAGGGAAATTCATTTTCTGGAGTTCCTAAGATAAGTTCTTTGAGCAGATTGTACCACTAAACATCTTCCCCTTTCACACGTTCCCAATTTTCAAAGGCGACAAAACATCTTTGCCTTCTAAATTATTCCTTTTCTTTCATGATCCTCTAATGACTCAGGAGTCTAAACTTCACACGAGGATCTTTGAAGAGCACCAACTGCCAGCATAAAAGCTGAACTATTATGACAAACTGCACAATTTAATGCCTCCCTAGGAAGACACGTGCGAAGGAACAGAATTACCCTAGGGAACCAAAACGAAGCCTGCAAATAAATTAAATGACCTGTAAACCAAGGTACTCAAAAATATATGAGATGCTATGCAGCTGTGCCATAAAACATCACTAAAGGAGGGAGTCTTGTGGGAGCAGAGCTGTTTTAAACTAACCCATTTCACTCCTGGTTTTCACTGCACTTCTTCCACATAGCCAGCACACCCCTGCACCCCAGACTCGGGATGGGAACTGAAGTAATGCTGCCTCAGTCACTTGTGATGGTCTGTCAAAAACCAGCTCTGAACCCTCCCCTAGGCCTTCCTCCTCACATCCTCCAGGTAATTACTAGCAGACAGAGGCAATTTTCAGCCCAGGTTAATAACTGAATTCCAGCTATTTGTTCCTGCACATTGCTGCTGCTTTCATTTCTCCCCAGGAACGCTGATGAGAAGTTCTGGCTCGGTGATGGCCCAGAGAAAGGAGCTGCTCATTAGTTCACAGCACATCAGTTGGACAGACAGGTCTAAGCTGTAGGAGCCATTAATTGGGTATGTTCTGCTTTCCTTGTCTAGGTAATTAATAGCTTCTAGACAGAAAGTCAAAGTCTCTCTAGAGGCACCAAAAAATTCCAGTGTTTGCATACAATGAGGACAATTTGCAGCGAGGGGAGAGGAGCAGGAGAACATCACCTCCACCTCCTCGTCACACACCTGGGACATAAACCACAGCCCACCACAGCAGCAGGCCTGGACTGCAGCAAACCTCTTCTGAATCCACAGAGGAGTCTTACCCTGAAAAGGAGGAAAAGCTTGCACAGCTCCAGCTCCCTCCAGCTTCACTCCCAGGCAAATGGCACGTTCCAGGAGCCAGGCTTTGGGTTATGTTTCTACAGACAGGCTCACAAAACAGATGGGGATTCCTGATGTGTTTAATAACTGAACTCGTGCAAGTGGGCAAACGGGATCTCAGTGCTTCCCTGCCGACAACAAGCTGTCCAAAGCTGTCAGTCACTCCCCAGCAGAGCAGGAGTCCTGCCTTGCTGATCACCACACCTCCCAAACTGCAGCCTGCTCAGACTCTTTGTCATTTGCCTCTCCCTGGCTCGGAGCAATGCTTTTCAGCCTGTCATTTGCATTTCTGGAAGCCTGTGGATGAGTTTGCAGGAGTCCCTGAAAGGTGCCTGCCGTTCAGGTTACACGGATGGGACATCTTGAAGGGTCTGCTCTTCCAGGGAGAAGCAACGAGTGCCAGCGAGACGGGGTCAGAAGACTCTGGTCTCCCTGCCCTGTCACATGGGAGGGAGGGGAGACTTTTGCCTTGTTTGCTGGCAAAATGCCCAGCTCCTGGGCTATCAGTCCATCCTGTTAAGCAACTGCTGAACTCAAAGCTATTTAGTAATAATAATTAATAACTACTTAAAAAAAACCCCCCAGAGCTGCCAATGTCAAGCTATTCCCAAGACGAGTCACTGTCCCAGTTTGCTGCAGCTGCTGTGCAGGAACAAGCAGGTACCTCCTGTCCCCTTCCACCTGTCCTGGGGCCGAGGTTTCCAAAGGCTCCTCACCCTCCAACCTTGTAACAGAAACAAAGAAAACCATGAGGGAAAGGTCTGACACAAAGCAATCCTTCTCATCTGGGCAAACGGTAGCTCTGTCTCCGAGTCACTGAACTCAGATCAAGCTGGTCTGGACAAGAGCACTGGGAATGCCAGCAGAGGAAATAGGAGAGCCACAGTTCCAAGGTCAAATACTGCTTTTGTGGAGCTATAGAAACAAATTATGGCCTAATCATCTTTCCAGAGTCCATCTGGGAGGTACTTAAGGATGCTTCCCAGTACCTTCATGCATTAAGCCAATAACCTTGAGGAAGGCCTCAGATTTAAACTAAGATGAACACACAGCAAGAAAGGATGTGGCATTCAAAATTGTCTCTGCTGAGGCAACGAGTTTCCCGTGGTATCAAGCTGAAACAGGGCAGCTTGCACAGGGATAACTAAGACGATTATTGTCCCCAAATCTCCACGATTTCTGCTTGGGCAGGTGAGCTGCTCATGAGACAGCTGCCTTCAAGAGCCCTGCTACTTTACTGGGAGCAGCCAGTGATGGTGGGTTTCACTGAAAATAGCTGTGGTGGCTGTGAGGGCTCTGTAGCACAGCACACAGCCCTTCCTGCTGCTCCTGCAAAGCCCCTGAGCCCACCCAGGGAACACGAATTCAAACAAAATGAAGCCAAATGCTTTTTAAATAGCCCAGAGGCAATCACAGCACTCCAGGTGTAAAGCAGTCGCATCAGGGGATACTCCTGTGCACAGCTGGGCAGTGTGCGTGTGCTCCTGGGGCCCTCTTGCATGGGAAAGTCCTTATTTGTCCATCTTTGGAGCTGCAATTCCAGAAGAATTCACACCAGCGGGCACTGATTACAGCTCAGAAGGCACAGACATGCCACTTCAAACTGGAAAAACAGCAAGTTTCTGTGTTTGGGCTAACTCTCCCGTTCTTAAGTTTTGTGTTTTCAGTCTTGCTCAGGCATGGCAGTTTTCCCTTTGTCTTCCTTGTCTAAATAACCATTTCTTACCAGTTGATTGAAAGTAATTTCATTACTATATTTTAAAACTTTTAATAAGGGATGTGGCATTTTATTTNCCACCCACCCCGTGAAGCTCTGCTGCATGCTTTACCCAGGAAATTCAGGCTGCTTTAATACAAAAAACCTGACCACAATTTCAACCAATGGAAGAACTGCCTGCCCTTCAAAAGGAGCAATGCCATCCTTCCAGCAGCTGGGAAATAGCAGGTTTGCCACACAACCACTGCCAGGCTCTCCCAGCAGCGACTCCACAGAGCTCAGGGGTGCTGCCCTGCAGGACACAGATGGCCCAGGTGGAAGGTTGTTGACTGACTCAGGCACGCAGGATAGGGAGCTCCTTAGTCCTCCTCCCACAGCTCCTCCGGTTTAAGGGGTGTGGAATGACTTAATTATGCCCCTCAAGGCAGGAAGAAGTCACTTGTCTTTAAAGACTCAAACTTTTATTGAGTTAACAAGTTTTAACAAGGTCAAGGCTTGAACAGTAAACTGTTACCCAAAGGGGAATTTGTTGTTTCCCCTCTCGCAATTCATTAGAGACCCCCAGAGTTTATTTCTTATCCCTGGGTTAAAGTGATAAACTTTACAGACAGAGAAAAATCCAGGAAAGAAAACATTTGAGCAGCTAGACAGGGTAAATAAACCTTAATTTTCTTCATCCTATCACAATGTCCCAGAGAAGCTCCTGGCACTCTACACAACACCCACACACATCCCCCCAGAGAGGCCACAAGCAGGATGGCAGACAGGGCACCCTCATCTGTCACCTCCTGCCCAGAGAAACCCCCTCTGTCCAAACCACTGCGGTCTCTGCACTGCAAAACAGCTGCACAACAGCTGGCTGGGAACTGAACAATGGCCTCAGGCCACTGGAGCCAACCCCTTCTCCCTCCGTCTCCTACGGCATGGCTGGCTGCCGAGGAGTAGGAAATCTCCAGAAACAAACACACAAATCTTGCAGACAGATGCTAGAGGTAAAGACATGAATGCTGAACTGTTTAACAGCATGGAAAGAGAAATATTAATTGCAGCCTTCCCCAAAACCACCTCCCTGCTCCCCAGCCCAAGCCTGGAAAAGGCTTCCCAGTTTTGTTTTCACATCAGCCACCCACAGGGCAGGACCATTCCCACGTCCCCATGTGCTCATTTACATCATCAGCCTTGCCACAGTATTTCCAAGTCCTACAACCTCAGACTGCCAAGGAAAAGCACAGCACTACCATTCAAACACACACCAGTCACCGAGACCATTTAACCACGTGAGCAGAAAGTCACTCACTGGGCAGGAGTGGGGACAGAGGAAAAGTCAGCCCTTGCCAAATTCCACCTCCTTCCTACAGCCCCGCGAGAAGTGCAGAGCATCAGGGATGTACCTTGCTCATCCTGCCCTGGAGAGGTTCTACTCACTGTCCACTTGAGGATCAAGCAGTTACTAACCTCCAGTGTCATCAATCAGATGTAAAGCAGTTTTAATTTCTCCAAGCAGGAGTTTGTACTGGTTTGACTGAATTTGCTTTCAAATCAGCTCTGCTTAAACTGGAGCTGCTTTCCTGCTGCGATTCAGATATCCCATTACACAGCTCGTCCCAGCTGCCAGCTCTGTACAGCTCAAGCAAATGGAAAGTTGAGCAGTTCATGGAAAAAAAATGCTTTTATACACAGACAAAGGAGTCAGATTTAAAAAAAGCCCGTCTTCTATAATCCTGTGTACACAATTTACCTCTAGGTTCTGGTACTTGGTTAAATAAAGCTAAGGACAGGTTGGATGGGGGTTGAGCAACCTGATCTAGTGGAAGGTATGGGGGGCAGGGGACTGGAACTAAATTACCTTTAAGGTCCTTTCAAACCCCACCCATTCTAAGATTCTAGGAAAACCCAGAAGAGAGCAGATTTCTGGGCACAGAGCAGGATGCAGAGAGCTCTGGCAGAGCTGCCCCCAAGGACAGTGTCCACAGACACTGGGCAGAAGCAAGGTACCAGATTGTACTTCTGTGCCTTAAACACACCAAGAACTATCTGTAACAAGGTACTTAATACCTCTACACATGAAAGGCCTAAAATATAATTTGTGTCAACTAAATCGGCATTGCAGGTCCACAGCCTGTTTTATTAGCTAGATACTAATGGAGCCACAATGCACCAGGTCCCATTTTAAAAGTTACAAATAGTTTATAAAGGCTTAATCAATCATTAAACAGGTGTTTGAATAAATGGCTAAATCAATCATTATAAGCCCTGACTCTAAGTAAGCTATCAGACTTTGTAATAATCTGCAATATCTCCAGCTGAGATTCCCACACTGACGTACAGGACCCCACCATGGGACAGACCCAAAGAACAGAACATGCTTTCTGTCATTTATTAAGTATTTGTGCATAGGCTTTAACGTAAATATAGACCATATACTGCCACATTCCATGTAGGTGATGTTAAAAACACAGATGAAACATTGCAGAGCACTAAAAAGTGGTCCTTTGGGATGGCACCGGAGAATATTTAATGAAGGCAAAAGCTGCAGGCTAATTTCCCCTGGGAGTTCCCATTTAGAGCCTGTCGCAGTGAGAATCCATCACAGACAGCAATGATTCACCCACATCAGAGAGAAAAAAAACCCCTCTTCCTTCCCCACTGCCAGGCCCCAGGATATCACCTGTGGTAAATGAAGGAGCAGCTCTTCCAGAGTGCTGCCAACACTCCCCTACCCTCCCAGTGAGTGTCCAGTGGTGGGAGTGTGATGGAGAGGGATGGAGCAGAGCTCTTCCCCAATGCCAGAGCTCCCACCCCAGCCTCTCTCATGAACCTGCCTGAGAAGGGTTGTGATCAAGCCCTTCTGTTTGATCCTCCTGTCATTCATGCCAGGTAAGCTTTGTAAACGCTGTTTAGCAATCCCAAAGAGGAAACCAGGCTCCAAGAGATGCAGTTTAACACGCAGACTGATACATTAGAGTCACTCACACCCTGCAGCACCGCTGTTCTCTTTGGCACACCAACCCAAAGGTTAGTTATCAGCAGGTATTCAAATTTCAAAGTAAAACAGTTAAACTTTAAACCACTGAAAGCCTGTATCACACCCGTGTGTGCCAAGGAGAGAAGGGAAAGGCATCCTGTCCGACGGTTTAAAAAGATTTCAGGTCACTGTCCCTTATGCAATGAGAGTTACTCAGCTGGATAAGATCAGCCATTAAGCAGGATTACAAATTTATCTTCCCTCGGTACCGTGATCTTCTACTAATAATCATATCATGAAAAATAATATAGAAAATGTTTTAAGAATTGCCCTTTGAGTCACTAGCAAGGCACAAAATGTTCACACGGCAGAAGGCAAAATCTTGTCTTTTAACTGCCAGGGTGCTGCAAAGCACTGAGGTGGGTGCAGAGGCAGAAAACAAAACACCACAGCCCTGGTGTCAACAGCAGCACGAGAAAACTCTGGCAGTGCTGAGAGCCTGCAAATCAGACCAGCAGGGCTCACTTTGGAAGGAAGATGTGAAGCATCAGCAGCCGAGTCGCCCCAAGCAGGCAGGATTTGATGCACTGCGCTTCTGACGGCACCTTTCTGTAACCTGCACCTGGGCAGTGCCTTCCTGCCCCAGAACAGCAAAAATAAAGAGACACAATCTAAGATATGCAATCCCTTGAGAGAATTAGGGCAATTCTTAGAGTCTCACTCCCAGCCCCAGTCACACAGTGCCTTCCCCCAGCGTGGAGCAGAGGCAGCTCCAGGAGCAGGGCTGGCCCTGCTCCTCTCAGGGTGGGGACATCCCACTCTCCCATCACCAACTGCTCTGACACTTCCATCCCATCCCACTAATCACTGCACCAGGGAATACTGGACTGCTCCAGCGATGACATCATTGGCAGATTTGATTACCGTGCCGATTACATCATCACCCACAAGAGATCATGCAGCTTTCCAAATGGCACCAGCAGCTTCTCAACAGCTTAGGTGGAGGAAGCCACGAAGGACATCTATATTTCACAAGTCTCAGGCTGTAACTTTAATGGAAGAACTTTCAACACTATCTTTTGGAAATATCCGTGCACGGACAAAGTATTTTCACATGCTGCTGCTCATGTCAGCGAGCCAGCACATGCTCAGGAGAATATTTTGGTTCCTGGAAAAGTCACACGCACGGCGAGCGAAGGACTCTGCATGAGCGTAACCAGAAGAACGTCACCGCCGGCTGTGGGGCAACAGGCAACCCCAGATTTGCCAAGAGCACGATAAGGAATGTGTGCACTGAACCATCTCTCTCCAGGGTGGGAAAAATACTTTAAAAAGCCTATTTAAATGACTTTCAACAGAAGACAACGAAGTTTAATAACAGGAACTCAAACGAGAAGCAAGCACCCATTAGAGAATCTGGCACTGTGAGCGCAGGAGCGTGAGAAGGACAGTGTTTTGCTGTCCCCATGCCACACACCAGCCTTGGCTCTGTCACAGGGTGCTGCTGCTGGCTCAGCCTTCCCTCCTCTGCGTGGACTATTTGCAGAAACAGCATTAAAGCAACCATCAAGCAGATGCTTAAAAAATGCAGAATGACGTTCAAATGACATCTATCCATAAATCAGCCCAAACCACAAACATCTGAAGAAGATTTTCACTTAATCCAATTTACTGTAATCTCTCTCTTTAGTTAAAGTGACAGAAATGTCAAAATGGGACTTTACTCCTCTGTCAAAGCATCTCATGGTGAAAAAGGAAAATAAGCAGGCTCTTGCACGCAGCACCACTTATTAGGTTAGAAATGTCAAAACTGTACTTTGATTCTCACTATTAGCAGTCACATCCACATGCTGTGCCCTTCTGTTTCACTTCATTTCCCCCAAAAAGCGAGCACAGAGCATACGCTCCATGCCAAGCATCATCCAGGCAAAACCACAAATTTCCTGGTTTTGTTCCTGATGACCCCTGTGCTCATGTCTGTCTGGGAGCACGCAGACCCTCCCAGGGCCTCTCGGATCACACAGAAACAGTGTCTTATTTACCATCAAAGCTCGCAGGAGGACTGTGTTCTGCCGCTTCCAAAAAAATAAAACAATGATCCAAGCCTGCTCAACGGACCAACCTCAAATTGCTTTCCCCTATCTCCCCACATTAATTAGCAAATGGGGTAATTGATTCTCTGCCTGGGAATTAAGCACGTGTATGTCTGCATATATATCTCCATGTGTGAGAGTGTGTATCGTTTTCCCCAATGGTCACAAAAATTAAGCCATTACCCAAGAGTCCAGGAAAGCGAAAGAAAAATACCTACTGTCAGGAGTGGGGTCTTCATGCATTATTTAACAAGAACTCTGTTGGCAAAACTGGTGTTGTTTTTATATAAAAGCTAATAGAAATTGTACCTCCAGGTGTCAAAACACTGATGGTAATTCCTGCTGCCTCAGACATCTTGATGTTTCAATTTTAGCAGTATGAGGAGCCTGCAGGGAATCCAAGAGGGTAAAGTGCTTGTACTCAAAGAGAAGCAGAGAAAAGGAGAGCCTTTTTATTTCTTTATAAAGGGCTCAGGGGAACAGTTCTACTCACTGGAATTATCAGATCTGGTTCCCCTGCTCCTTCCCTTCCTTGAAAGAGGAAAGAGCAAGATAGGCTAACAAGGAGTGATTGTATTGTGTCGACGGGGGAAAAAAAATCCACGGGGCTGCTAAGGAGAAGTGAAAAGACAAAGAATTGGTGAACAGAAGATATTGCTGGGGTGCAGCAGCACAAGAGCAGCTGGAAGTTACAGGATGCTTCAATGATCTCCAGGGAACAGACAAGCTGTAATGGAAGAGCAATTTTAATATAGGCTGGGTTTTATGAAGTTTGTGTCTGAAAGCACAGTGACGTGTAGGACCCCTGCCAAAGTTCCCTCCCTCCCTAACTTCCAACTGCACTTCTTCAGCCCATCCCATCTCCACAGAGCAGTGACAGGGCTGGGAAACAAGAAGAGACACATCAAGAGTCCTCTCCCTCACCACCTCAGAGGGTACAGCCAACTCCAGACAAAATCAGAGCCACAGCAAAGGCACCAGGTAGCAAATAAACTCTGACATTTCAATAATCAATTACGGCATCTATGAAATAGTGGTTTCAGGGCAATGCTGCACGTGAAAACCGCAGACAATGCAGGCCACTGTCCCCAGGAACCCCAGCAGAGGCTGTGGGGAGGAGAGTACCACTCTCCAAACCCACCCTTCTGGGTTACAGTGTGTAGGAAAGCCCCAGGGACCCCCTCATGGTCTGGGCAGTCCTGTTTCCATATCACTTCCACCATGGGATAGCAGAGGGGGGGACAGACCAGAAGAAAACAATAGCTCAGGAATCCACACACAGCTCAGCATGGAGTTCAAGGGAAAAGAAAAACAGCTTCTCCAGGCAGCCACTCAGCCAGGGACACAAAGGTCTTGGAGAGATCCTGCACTGGGTCATGAACTTTCGCAACCCCATCGCAAAAACAGCGCTGAGGAAACTCCCGAGGAAAAGTAAATGGACACGAGAGCAAGCTCAGACAAGGAATGCCAGGACTGCTGCTGCTGATCCCATTTCACCAAAGCACACGGGCAGTCTCCTTCCACCTGGCAGCCCCCCACACAGCACGAGCACCCCGTGGAGCTGCATCCAGAGCACCCCAGACCCTGCTGTGCCTTGTACCTGGAGCCCAGCAGGGACCGGGAAGTGACCAGGGCACTCCCCTCCCACACAGATCTGATCCTGCAAGCTTTTCCCAGAGATCTGTACCAGCCCCCTCCCCAGTGTGTCTGCCCAGGTATCACTTACGGCTCACTGACATCTCAGGGATGGGCGGCCGGCACTCCCACCCGCTCCGAGAGAGTCATTTGTTGCCTGCTTGCTCCTCCAGCCATGTCTCACAGTGCGTGGTATAAACTTTAAGAGGCAATGACCTCATCGGAGCTGGGAAGAGGGAGGCGGGGAAATTGGCTACTTGCCACCTTCTCATTTTTCACATAAGAAAAATAATTTATGAGTGAAAGCCCGGTTTATTCATCTGAAAAAAAAAAAAAAA
>WEKY01008187.1:1700169-1739130 GCA_013390045.1 Picathartes gymnocephalus
GTGAACAAAAAGCTGGAGAGCAGCACAAAGCCAGGAACCCCCCAGGACACCCAACTATTCCTTGTGTAGGAGTCCTGTTAGCAGGGAGGTGCTGCTCACCACAGTGCCTGCACAGCCTGGAATGAGTGCCAGTACCTCGGGCAGTGTCTTCAAGACACTTGTAACATCCATTTTTCACTCTCCAAATCAACTCCAGACTCAAAAATAATTCAAGAGCTCAGGAGTTCAGTGTAATTTGCTCCAATCAATGCACAAGGCCTGTATGAAGCATCAAAAGTTTAGAAGAGCACCCTTATGAGCAGACCAAACCCCACTTGGCATTTTGGAATCTGCTACGTCCATGGAAAAGATACAGACCCACTGGTAGTGGTTTTTATTTTGACGTTACCTGGCAAACAAAAGGACTAAAATGATCTCTACAAATATCAACAATTCTGGCATGAAACCAACACAGAGTCAACAGTAGTAAGACCTCGGTCACTATAAAACCTTCAAGAAGAACCAGCATTAGAAGAAGTGATGAATTTTCCAGCTACCTACTATAAAAATGAGACTGTCTAGCTCACAACCCCCCTCTGATCTTGTCTTCAAGATGCTCAAAATGAAACCTCTCACCAGGGAAATCTAAAATTTGTTTCCCTTAGCATGCAAGTGCAAAATGGACCATGTGCCCGTCCCTTGTGAACATGAAGTTGCAGAATGATTTGCACAGCGTTAGGGGAAGTGTAAGCACTACTAAGCTCACAGTTCTCATCAGCAGGGAAGGAGACTCAGTCTCACAGCAAAGCCATCTCTGCTGGCCTGTCCTTGTAGAGAATGGTGGCAAAGGCAAATCACTACATCAGAAGAACCACCAGGCTTTTCTATCTGGCCAGGAACAGGGCTGAAGCGGCAGTATCAGCATTATTTCAGCCTTCACGAGGTGAAGAGATCACACGGACTCCATTGAAATAGAGGATCCTGGCGCTTCTCATTTCCTGCAGCAAACAGTCCTCAGGGGCCTCCTCCAACCTCCTCCAGCAGGAAGAAGGGAACTTCTGACACCTAATTGCTGACATTTAAGAATGTGAAGCTTTAGCCATCAAGTTGACACTGCAGCAGGGAATGCAGCTAACAGGCATACAGTTGCAGGCTCCCAGAGCGTGGATTTCAATTTACAGTTTAAAAAAAGGAGAGAAGAAACTAACCTACAGAAACAATCAGCTTTATCTGGACAATTTATCCACACAAACCACGTGGCCACACCGTAACGAGAACACCTGTGTGGATTAGGCATTTTTCCTCCACGCGCAGTGTCCAAGACATGCTCACATCTGGAATCCTTTACGTTTTAAATGCTGCTTCTGCCTTCTCCTTGGTGCCAAAATGCCTTGAGCGAGCAGCACATGCACAGGGGGACGAAAGGAGCAGCAGAAGAGTCAGTAAGGCACCAAAACACTTCAGGTATCACCATGATGAACACAGCTGGCAACTTGAGGAGCAGCTGTCCACCAGCGTGTCTGCAGGCAGAGATGCTGCGGCTCAGAAGACCGCACTATGTGAAAGTTGCTGTTCTCCCGTGGCTAACAACAAAAGGCAAAGTCACACTTCTCCTAAGTAAACCCAATGTTTGTTATTTCTGGTCCTTTGTTTGCTATGCACAGCTCTAAAGCCAAGCAGGAAGATTTCCTGCCCAGCTAACGTAACGTGCCAGCCTAGGCTCGCACCTGGACTTTTCTACGACACAGGAGTCACAACGAGTTTCACAGGCAAGCCCTGAGGCACGCAGCACTCCACAATACAAAGAAGCAAAAAGTGCCTTACGAGTCCTCTGCAAGGCTGCCCCAGCTTGGCTGCTGCCGTTTGAGGCCCTTTTAAAGCAAGAACTTTGTAATACATCTCTCTCACTGCTCTGGGAGACAGCGTTAAAACACAAAGCCGCACAGCGCTCACGCTAATGTTTCCATCTGCTCAGAGTCTGGGGTTTTTTTAAGGACAAAATAAAACCAAGCGTGTCGTGATGATCCCGTGCACAGACACTTGGGTGCCCCAATCCTTTTAGGCGTCTCCAGAGATTTTCAAAGCGCCCCAAGGACGCACACATAAACATTTAAAGGGAGATGTGTGTCGAGAGGTCCAGCAGCAGGTCCGTAAGAGATGTTTGGCCTAAGAACTCAAGACAGAGGGCCATGGGAAAGCCCTGTGCCTTCAGTCACATGTGGGCTGACCCTCCCAACAGTGTCCCTCGCACAGCCTGCCCCTTGCCTTTGCTCCAGTTACCCCAGCAAAGTCTGGGGAGACCCCAGCTAGCCTTTCACTCTTTGCTTTCACTGTCCAGCCTTTAAAGAAACCTGACCCAAAGTCCAGCGAGGTTAATGGACAGGCTGACACCAGCGAGGTCCCTGGATAAGGTCACTGCAGTGTTCGCCTTATCTTGAAATTGGCACTGCCTGGAAGCCAAGGAACAAAGTTAACACTGATCAGAGGTTTGCTGTTTTCGCCTTTCCAAGGCCCAGCCTCTCTTCTGCACACACCCCTGGCAGGGCTCGGCCAAGAGGGCACTGTTATTAGAAAGGTTTTTCAACCATCCATATGGGTTTCTGCATATCAAGCAACCAACATGGCCAGACTTTAAAGTGAACCCCAAAGGCAAGAAAACAGGTTGTGGGAAAAACTGCACACAAGATGTTGATGTGTACTTCATCTCACGAGCCAAAGTGCCAAATTCAAGTCTCTAAAACCCTTTAGACTTGGGTTCGTCAGAGGTTCAAGGGTTACTCCCAGCATTATCTACCAGAAACAGCAGACATGACCTCCTTTGAACACGGCACATAACGCTGGGACTGACAGTCCCAAATATTTGCCTCATAAGGCCAGAGGTTGCAGTGACGTTATTTACTTGGAGAGTTTAATTCTACCCAAGGTGATTTTTGGGCTGCATTCCAGAGACATTTACCTCCTGCACCAACCTACCCTGCCACAGACAGCAGGAACCCAGTTATTCATCGATCCCTTAGCTGAAAAAAAAAAAAAAATAAATTACATCATTCCTAAAGTCAGCTCTTTCATAGAGACTCCCTTAAGATCCTCACGTGACAGGAGACAGGAGCTCAGAGACAAGCACTCCTCTGCTCCCATGCCAGAACACCTGTTTATTTCGATGCCAAATTCTGATGGCTCAAAAAAAAAAAAAAAAGAAGCCATCTTTCTCCCTCGCTTCTTTTGAAGATGATGGATGCATCTGGTGGGAAGCTGAGCAGCACACAAACAGGTCTTTTTAACACCACCACAGCCCACAAGCAAGACACGCAACGCAGTCACTAACGAAGATCAAGTCCTCATAAGACCTGAAATATGAACAGATCATACAGCATTTGTGAATATTTGTGTACTAAAGCTACTTTTCTACAACAGCCAAAAAACCCAGAGAGCCTAAGGCAGTCCGAGGCAGGACGTGCAGGCTCAGAGAGAATGTTCACACTAACAGGGAAAGAAATAGTGAACCACCTTCCTCCCCTGTAAATAAACACGTGCAGCTCAGCACAGAGGCTGGAGCTCCTCAGGCCCAGGTAACCTGCCCCAGGCTGTGGGCATGGAAAGGAATGATGGTTTACTGGGTGTTAGCACAGCCTGCACACAAGCTTGCAGAGCCTTACAGAACACAGGCAGCACAGCCAAGACAGTCCAGGGGCTCGCAGCAGGCTCTGCTCAGATCACCCACCAGCAACTCGTCAGAAGCTTCAGGCATTTCTCAGAAGCAAGGGCCTTGCTGAAAGCAGCAATACTGGCTGCTGCAGGAGTCTTAATCAGATTTTTAAACAAGCCACTGCATCGGTAAAGGTCCATGACTGCCATAAGACCAGGACATGTGGCAGCAACCACTGAACATCCACCAGGAACTGCGGCACCGACAAAGACAGGAGGTGCACGGTCTCCAACCAGCCCTTAGTCTGACTGCTACACCCTGAAAGAACTGTGTGGTCCTTCCAGGACCCTACCTAAGGCCAGCAGTTCCTAGAGCAGAGCCTGAGGAATAAAAGCACCAACTTAGCAAGCCACAAAATTCCACTTTGCAGTGCTCGCAGCATCACACCAACTGAGCACGCCTTTACCAAGAGAGGCTGCCAAGCTCTGCCCACACTGGAGCTGCACGAGCAGCTTCACAGCAGTGGAGGCGTCCTCAGCAAAGCCCATCACAGCCCAAGCACGAGAAGGTCACCAAGGGGAGGGCGGGAGCTCTGCAGAAAATGTACGGGCATTGTTGGGAAAGCAGCAGGAATGTGGCACAAAGGTAACTGCTACAGCCTAGGGCCGCCAGATGAAAGCAGGATCAATACTCCACTATGTTGTTTGACCCGTTTATTAGGGGGGAGGTGGAGATAAATGAGTGTTTGAGTTGCCAGAGGGTACACTTTCACCCCAATCTGAGTCAGTCAGAGCCGAGTTCCTGCCCAGCAACACCATCGCAGCCAAGTGATTTCAGCCTTACAGTTCACTTAACCACAGAATGCGAAGAGCCAGTAACCCAGCAGTCGATAATGGAATAAACCATAGGTCAGTGACCAGGAGAAAACACACCATTTAAAATTATTCCAATATTGACAGGCACAGGAAACGGGCCTGTATATTTATTTATTTGTTTTAACCAGCCTATCTGCTCAGAGGCAGCGCTGAGCCAGCTGCTAAAATTACAAGGTTAGATTCTCAAAGCCTGTGGGTGAACTGCACGATGCCAGCACACTCTTAGAGCCTTCAAAGCACAGCACTGGCAAACAGGGCTGAGTGTGCATGTGATCAGCCCCAACACAGCGTGCACACACTTGCTTATCAGAACATCAGCAGGAGAGGGTTAGGGGGTACCTGAGCACTCAGCACAGCTCTGCCAAGTTGCCTTTGAAAGGCTGGCCTGTAGCCAAAAGGGAGAGCACAAACTGATTCAAAACACTCAGCCAGGAGCCCAGCCAGGCTCATTTATAGCTCCATTTCCTCTCAAGGCTGCTTTTCCCCTGGAAAATGCTGCAATGGCAATTTGCACCTTAGGATTAAAGATCACTACGGCTCTCTAGCAACTGAATGCACCCAGAAAAGCCCCTTTCCCCTCCCAAGCCTAAGGAGCATTTCTTCCACTGCACGTGAGCAAAGGGAGGAGCAGGCGACACCAATTACTGCACAGGCAGCAAGCAGGGAACATTTCAGCCCAAGATCACATGCAACCACAAATCAACCCTATTTCCTCAAAATGGAACAAGACAATGAGTTTGGCAGGGCAGTTCAGACAAGCAGTAGGCACTGCTCCTGGCCAACCTCTTGCTCCACCGAGAAAAGCAAAACCAGCTGCACCAAGTGCACCGAGCAGAGCTTTGAGGCTGCAAGACCAAAGAAGGATTCCGCAGGACCCGATGCTTGCACCCCACCACACAAGTTAAGATTAAATTACAATTGCAGTTAAACTTGAACACGTTCAGACACAGAGTGTCAATTCCAATTCCTCCTATTTGCAGAGCTGGCTGCTGCAGTCCTCTGGCCAAACTCCCGACACTGAACATGATCCAAGAGTGCTCTTCATCTGTGCTGGCACCATCACAGCCACGGCTCCCTGTGCTACCCAACCTGCCCAGGCTGAGACAGGCAGTGCCAGCAGCATGGCACCGAAGCATCATTTCTCAACAGCAGCAAAGGGAATGCCAAGCCAAGACTGATGACTTTTCCAGGAGAGTACCAAGGAAATAAATGATACTGTTTCCAAAATCTGTTTTTCCTCAAAAATACTTGCTTACCAGAGGGGAAAGACTTCAAGGCTGAATTTAGTGCTCAGGAAAAAGACTGGATTAAGAATCCCAGGGACCACTTGCTCTGTTTTTTTCTCCAGCAGAAGCGAAATAGAGCTGTGAATCGTGGCCAGGCAGATCTCCTGTGCACCACTGAGGGGCAAGCGACCGACAGGAAGGGCCACAATGGAGCTCAGCTTCCCATCCCAGCCACTCTTTGGCATCTTTCTCACCACTGCTAACAAGGCCACTGTGATTCCCACCAGCAGGAGAAGCACCTGCCCATTAACAGCTGGACTCCTGCCACCCTGTGCCACCCTGTGCCACGAGACAGCTCTGCCTGCCCAGACCTGAGCCTGGCAGATCCCATGGCTGTCTGCTTCCCTCCAGAGCAGGGTGAGAAAGCACAGCCTTTATTCAGCGTCTGCTCCTTCCTCTCATCTGCTTGGGAAGTAACCAGCAGGTAAAACAACACCCAGCATCTGTTTACCAACAAAGAAAACCCCACTTTTCAGCTTTTATTTTTGTGGTGGTTGTTTTTTGTTTTAATTCCAGTAAGTAAC
Source organism: Picathartes gymnocephalus (assembly GCA_013390045.1). Classification (NCBI taxonomy): domain Eukaryota; kingdom Metazoa; phylum Chordata; class Aves; order Passeriformes; family Picathartidae; genus Picathartes; species Picathartes gymnocephalus. Next base: position 1,706,480 of record WEKY01008187.1, read on the forward strand.
AAAGCCTTAACCCAGCTCAATAAAGCCCTGCAGAGGCTGGCTCAGCTCACTTTGGCTACAGGCAGATCAATAGCTTTCTTATATCTCTCTGCTCTGCTTGGGAGGGAAAAGGGGCCACTTCTTTCCCAGCCAAGACATCTGCACAAGGCATCTATGTGCTGTGAGCCAGGACCCCTCACGGGGAGAGCTGAAAAGAGATGAAAGAGTGCTTTGGCACAGCAGAGCTGTCTCCTCTCGCCCTCATCTCTGCTGGCACTGCCAGTGCTTTTTACGTGGGAAAGTTTTCAAGTCCAGTTTGGCCTCCCAACCACCATCAGTTGTGCACTGGTTAGTTATTCGCAGTGGGGTGGGGTGGGAGGAGGGGGAAAAAAAGTCCCTTGAAGCAGAGGATGAGACACTGCAGGTAGGACTGCACAGCCTCCTGTGCTGCCCAGGCAGCTGCGGACAGAACTGATTATTCTGCATATCCGTATGCTTTAAAAAAAAGCTCCAGAGGTGATAAAGAAAAAGCACACAGGAAAGCCAGCCCTGGAGTTGGGGAAGCCTCAGACCAAACCCATCATTCCCAACGCCTCCCTGAAGGTCATGGGTGGCTGCTGTTCTTTGGGGAAGAGAGTGACATCCAGAAAAGCACCTGCACAAGCATCCCTGGGCTGGGGAGCTGTGACTTTTCAAAGGATGAGCCTGGACCAGCCTTTCACCTCCACCCATGAGCAATCCCCGGGCTGCCACCACGTTGGTCCAGGAAACCCCAGCTCCACACAGCACGCCCAATCCTGCAGAAGAAGGGAGCCGACTCCAGAAGATCAGTCACCAGCTACCCCAGCAGTAAATCATAAACCCCACAATTTTAAAGTAACAGTTCATATAAACCCATATTCCAAACATGAACAAAGCTCTGTCAATTGCATTAGACTCTGCCTTGTTATCCATCATGTTTACAAGACATGTGAATGCTTTCTAAAGAGCAGATGCTTTTCAAGTTTAATAATTCAACCGTTTAGAATTGAGCACTGAAAGACCCTGCACGCGAAGAAATAAATGCACGCACAACAGAAGCCTTTGCTGATTTTCAACTTTCTTCCTTTAAACAGAAACTACCAAGAACCCCAGAAATGTGAGCTTCTGAAGAAACGCCTGACAAAGAGGACATCTAACAGACGGAAAGCATTTGAAGAAGGGAAAAACAAAAACAAGATGACCCTCAAACATATTCTTGAGGGACAACTTCTGAAAACCACATGAATAAGTAATACAGGCTTCCCTTGAAACAGCAACAGCACAAGCTTCAATGGACCACGTCACCAGGACTTGATCTCTGCTGCAGATCAAATGCCACACGGCAGGAAACAGCTGACACACAGCTCAGCCCAATTATAGACAGTGCCCTTTGCGTACAGGGCCTCCTCTTGAATGCATCTTCAGCTCAGCTCTCTCTGCTGGCAAGCAGCCCCTCCTGCCCCGTGAAGGAAAAAGGCAAAGCTGGGTTTGTGCACTCTGCCACCCAGCCCAAGGGAACACAGAGCTGGCGTGTCTCAGGGTGTCTAACCCACGCTCTCTCTCTCTGCACGGATGTTCAGCAGCACAAGCACAAGATGGAAAGCCACAAAAGACCCCACGGCTAATCTCAGCTCTGATAACATCTTCCTGGAACATGTCACTTAAGGTCTCCAAACCTCAATTTCTCTATCTGCTAAAAAAAAAAAAAAAAAAAAAAAAAAAAAAAAAAAAAAAAACCAAAAAGAAAAACCAGAAAAAAAAAAAAACTTTGCCAGTGCAAGGGCTAAATGGAAAACACCCATCAAAAAGATTTTCCAGGTGTGCCCTGCACTCTTTGTACTCACTGTTATCAGGGCTCAGACTATTAATTGTTCAGAGGCTGAACTATTTGCATTACCTGGTGAAAACAGTGCAGTCTGCTGCTAATGCTCAGTGCACGGTATTTTCTACACACCCATCTCATCATCTCAGTCATTTACACCATGACTAGTTCTTTTACATGTACTCACACATAACCACCTAAGTCTGGCATTTACCGCATTATCACTACAGAGAAATGACTGCAGGGGACAAATTAATTACCTATGCAAAGCAGGCTGAGAATAGTCAGCAGCATACTGTACCACTGAAATGCTAGACAAAGCCTCAAACAGAACTTCCCTCATGTGGAGGATTATAGGCTCTACCCACAAAGGACTCAAGTGTCTTGCCTTATCTTTTTTCCATTTAAAAGGAAAGAGACTTTCCTGAAAACCTGATAGAAACATGCCTTTACAGAACAAAATGCAAATGGATTAACACACTTAGCAGCAGTAGGCTTGAGGGGAGGCAAAGACATACTTCTGCTGCCTAGATACTCTAAGATGCTTTTAATTAAATTACAGAACATCATTAGCTAATTAAATATTCTGGTCCATCGTTACACATCTCTGTTGCCTTGCAGACCCCCACAGTTTATGAATCACAGAACTGGTCAAGTTGGAAGGGACCACAGAGAGTCATCTGGTTCAACTTCCCCGTTCAAGCAGGGCAGTTCTGAAGCCCGTGGGACAGGATTGCACCCAGACAGTTCTTGAATACCTCCAGTGAAAGAGACTCCACAACCTCTCTGGGCAACCTGCTCCAGCGTGTGGTCACTCACACAGTAAAGAAGTTCTTTCCTCATGTTCAGGTGGAACTTCCTGGGCATCAGTTTCTCCCTGCTATTCTGTTGGTTGGCACCACCAAGAGAGAATCCACATCAGCATTTCAAAGACATGGGCACTATAAACGGAGTTGCAAAAGAAAATCTCACTGCTCTTCCTTCCTCCACAGGTATCTGTGCCCACTCGTACTTGATTCTGGGACACGGAGAATTCCCCTTTGGTAGGGGAACTCCACTGTGACAGCAGCCTTTTGAAATTCATCTTGTACACAACTATCTGAGCCCAAAGGGTAAGAGCTCAGCCAAACTTCTCTCCTGCTCCCAAGGAGATGTGCAAACACAGGGACCTCCACCTGACCCCCAAGGGAAGCAGAGCCCTCCAGGTCACACAAGTGCACAGGGGTCTGCACAGGGAGAAGGTCTCAAACTGTTTGGCTTTAAATGCCTTGCACTGACTGAGGGGTTTAACAAGTATATTCCAAAACATTGCCCTGTCAAGTTCCGGATCGTCAGCGTTAAATCCTTGAGCAACCAAGTAAGAAATGAACCTTTGCAGACAGAGAAAGGCGTCTCGGTGTTCCTCCCCTGCCTCGCCCTCTCCGTGAGCCAGTGCATGTTTGCTTTTGCTTCTAAACTTCACTTCTCTGTGCAAACAGTCTGCTATGAGAGGTATTTGCTCAGTCCACAAGTTTCCTGCATTTTTTGTCCAGCTCTGGGGCCTGATTATCAGGCATTTCCAGCTCAGAAATCCGGGCTATGAACGACTTCAGCCTCGCAGAAGTGGTGCATCAGAAGCAGAGATGCTTCTGGCACACGGTTACCCAAGGACCAGAGCAGATGACAGGGATGCTGCAGGGGACCTCAGGGTGTCAGAGCCACAGGGCAGCCCAGCCCTTTCACCCAGGAACAAAGACACTGCATCTTTGAAGCCGTGCTTTAAAAACATCAAGCAGCTGCAAATCCACGGCACAGCCTTCTCTGCGCTCCCCTCTCTGCCCACCTGCTCTCAAAGAGACCCTGCCCTTGGTCATGCTTTGTAGGCTGGCCACCTCTGAAACTCAGCCTGCTTAAAACCAGCTTTTATAGCAACATCCCTGTTCTACATCAGAGCTTTTTACACCACACTCATCACCAGTCCACGTTCCCTGGATTCATGTGCCCACCCTATGCAGTAACTTTGCCTTTCCCAAAGGCTTCTGACACCCACGTCTTCAAGTATCTGCTGCAGCTCTGCTCTTCACCGCTCCTTGAAGAGCCTGTAACATGTCCGGGACACTGAGCAGCTTTGACCTGGAAGAGCACCAAGCACAAAGGGTCCTCAGCAGGCTCTGTATGCAACAATAACACAACAAGGAACACTCCAGCCCAACAGAAACCCAGGGGACGCAAACAGTTGAGCAGGATTCGGTGGATGGAGGTTATTAGTGCATTACAAATAGAACAGAAATTCAGGAAGCAGTTATCTGCAGAAAAGAAAGATTCATTTCCTTATGATGCTTGCAAATCACACTGCTAACTTCAGATCGGAAGAGCTGGTGCTCAGTAGAATGAAATTAAGCATGTTGGATCACACAGGACACCCGAGTGGATAATAGCAGAAAATTAATGGGAGCATATGTGCCTCAGGCAGAGGACTGGAAGACCAGCAAGAGCGCTGTGCTCAACTAAACTTCACCATGATAAATGAAAGCCAGAAAACATACTGCAAACGCAGAAATATGGTGATTAGCTCCACACCGGAGGTTCAATGTCTTAAACATTAATTTGCTTTCTCCAAGAGCATCACTCCCAGCCAACATAAGCACATGTACAGTTCTCCTTCAGAGACAATACAGGGAAAAACAACCACAAACTTTTGGAAATCACTGGCCTCACACAAGGATTATATTCCTGGGTCACCTCCAAAGAAAACCTTCCAAAACAACAAATGAAACGGGACTGCAGAGATAAAGCAATCTGCCACTTATCTCCTGACAGTCAGCAGTCTGGTACTCAAGCACCTGGTGACCCTCTGGCACTGCACAGCTCACCTTCCCTCAGCAAATCCAAGTCCTGAGACAGCTCTCCCCACCTCAGCACCATCAGAGAGGGGTTCAACAGAAAGAACGAGGCACCACCACAGGACACTGACTCAGGCCACCATTCCACCAGTGCTGCAGCAAGTCTGTGCCCTTGTCCCACGCACCTGACTGTTCCCACCGCCCCTGCCATGCCGCCTTCTCTCCTCCACCAGAGCATCAAGTACTTTGCTTGCACATTTTCAGCAATCTGTTGTTTTCACTGATGCCAATTCCCTCCTTGCAAACCTAAATCTTGGAGTCTCCCTATGACTTGCCTTCACAAGAATGCTAATTAGGTCTTTACTACCCCCAGGCTTTCTGAGAGAACACAAGCATCTGCCATGTGCACTCCCACTCCAGCTATGTTTTCCCACTCCAAATCAACAAAACAAGTGTGTTACTCGGTCAGTGACATGCAGAGGACACAGCCAGATTTGCAAGAAACCTGGGAACGGAGCTGCATCGCCCACCACATTTCATCCTCAAGCACCACGAGGAGCATGAATTCTCCTCCAGGAGACCATGCCCCCTGTGAGAGGCTGCAGTGCCTGGCTCTTCTGTGTGCTGGGTCCTTGCTCCAATGGTGCTGGGCTCCCTCAGCATTTCCCGAGGAACAGGCTGCTGCCACAGCTCTGCCCACACACAGGCTTTCCAACCTACACCATTCCCTTCCCATGACACCCTGGTATTTTTAGCACAAGGTGCACGGAGTGAAAGGCAATCTGCTCCCATCAGCTGGGCACACTCATTGCATCCAGCCAGAGCCGTCCTTCTCCAGACAGCCCACACCCAGAACACTCAGGTTTTCCAGCCAAAGAGCCTGTTCAAGGACAGCTGCCAAGGTGATAACAGCTTGTTTCTCCTGTTCGTGTTGGCTCTTCAGTCCTTCCTAAAAAGGGGACATTTCCCAGGACCAGGCTGCCCCCAGCTCTCACAAACAAATGAACAGCCACAGAATAACACGAGGAGGGGGCTGCTGCAAGATCTGTCTTCTGCACAGTTCCTGGATGACAGAAGAATGCCAAGCCCTGCAGGTCTCACCTTCTGGCTCATGTACAAGAGAATGCAGCACTCCCTGCCAGACTTAGGGAAGGTGTAATTTTGAGGAGCAAAACTATCCTCACACTGAAGGGGCTTCCATGCAGGAACAGGCACCCAAACACGCTGAAACAGAAAAGCAAGCACAGCGTGAATTAGGAAGATGCCACCGGTCTCCCAGTTTCCAAACAGGCTTCTTTTCAGCTTCAGAAGATGGCTCACAGTCACCACTGCCCACCTCCAGAGGGACTGGACGTTTTCCACAGCTAATCTATACTGTACATGGAAAGTAGGGAGCTGAAAGATAAGGGAATAAAATCACATACAAAGAATGTGGCACAAGTGGCTTTTGGGGGAAGCATTCTTTAAAAGCAGCGTTTTACAAGCAGAATAAATCCTAGACCATGTGGCGACAACTGAGCTGCACGCAGCTGCTGAGCCAGCTATCTCTTTCTAGGGGCAAGCCTAGTTCCCTGCATAAATGGTTCTTTAAACTTTATAATGCCAACTACGTGAATAGGACTTTTATGGATTCCTACAGTGACGCACAAAGACATCCTCAACATTTCAGAGCTGCTCAGTAAGCCCACACGCTAGCTGCCTTCACCAGACAGCTCAGACCCCATCCCAAAACTGCAGGAGCCTGGCTCACCAGGGACATCCTGCTGTCTCCAGGAGGTCAGGATTGCTGGCAAAGTTTGGTTAATGCCCAAAAAGATCAGAGTGTGCAGCTTCCCTTCCCAGAGGCTGCACCAGAGCTTGCTCTACCGCCGTCCTCCTCCTCAGACCACTGCACAGGGTTTCTTTGTTCACACAGTTGTGCCTTCAAAGAGAGGCACAGAAGGAACTGAGATGAGCATGTAATCAACAGGCCTCACCCTCGCAGCTCTCCTGCTGTCCCTGCCATTTCCAAAAGGGAACTTTTCCTTCCTCCCTCCCCTTCTGCATCATCTTCCCTGGCAGCCGAACCCACAGCTGCGGCCGTGCTAAGGCAGCTCTGGCAAACTGCTCTGCAGAGCTGACCCTGTCGTGCCGTGGGACAGCAACGTGCCAGGGCTGGGACCTCTCCATGAGCTGTTCTGCTGCTGTGGCCAGGGCTGCTGTGCCAAAGCACTCTCCCACCCCAATGGATGCGATCCAGGAGCACAGGCTGTGACCCCAGGGCACAGCATCGTGTGTACTCCCTCCTGCTGAGAGCAGACACCGCTTCAAGGCATGGAGGGCAACAGTCCTGCTCCTCTTAGGGCAGCCAGGGCACCAAAACCACCCTGTCATAGATTTCTGCGGCTACCCAAGGAATGGCTGCCCCTCCGTTTACAGCACAAGAGGTTTGCAGCCTGCTTCTCTTAAAGCTCCCCGGTGCAGCCCAATCGCACAGTGCGTCAGAGAGCAGCTGGCACTTACTCTGCTGTTTCCAGCTGTGCTGCTTCTGCAGAGCAAGACAGGGAAGCCTGTGGTCTTTCCAGGACTCGTGGGAGGCTCGATACTCAAAAAGCATCAGAGGCAGGCCCACTACAGGGAAGCACGGAAGAGCTGGAGCTCTGTGAAGGCTGAACAATCCCATCTGTCCTGCTGAAACTCCTCAAGGGATGGACACAACGACAGAGATAAAAGGTATGTTCTCAAATGCGCCAGTGTGGCTGCAAGACATAGGGAACAGTCTGTACTGTGCTTTCAGGAAATCCTCTCCCTTTTCCATATTCATATTGATCCAAAAACTCCTACATGACATCTCCTCAAGCTCAATGCAAGCTATTACAGAACTCTGGAAACACAGACAAAACCTTGAAGACACTCTCACAGCAGATTTAACGAGGCTGATGGTTTATCCACCTGACTCTCATCTCCCCCGCTTGTCTTCAGCAGCTCTCAGTAACACACAGAGACCTTCTGGGACTTTTTCCATGTGCACAAAAAGTGCTTTCCACTGCAAGACCAGGCTCCCGGGATTGAAATTCAAGTACTAAAGCATGGAAACACATAAGACAGCAAAAGAAGCAGCTAATATCAGGCATGTGTCACATAATTATGTAGGTGACAACCAACGGAGCTTGACCACACTCACAGGAAAACCCCATGGCCAGAGTAAGGCAGCCCCCAACATCACCCCACAGACACTGGGAGCTCGTTCCAGTCTCGCTGGCAACGAGAGCTGCCAGGCTACTGCACAGAAACCCGGCAGGATATGTGGGAAATGAAGGAAATCAATACCAGTTGGGTTGCTTGCAAATCTCTTTCTACCCTCACCTTCCTGGTCTCACGGAGGACAACTCATTAGGTGTCTGGAGAGCTGCCAAACCCGGATGGGCCTGAGCAAGTGATGCTGCAGTTCTGGAAGACAGATCCTCACTGCCTGGCCCCACAGACCCGATAACCACAGCCCCTCCAGCAGCCCCCTCCACGAGACAGCAGGTGAAAGTGGTGCAGGCAGCAGATAAAAAGGGTAAATATAATTCAGCCCAACGTGCACCTGTCCTCCAGACAAAGGCTGCTCCCGGAAGCCAGGCTGTGCCTCTCAGCGCACAAAGACGGGTCTAAATCTGTCTGTAATAGAGCTTTTCAGGCTGACTGAACAGTAATGTTCACAAGCTGCTCCCCTCAAGGGAATACTGTATCCTCCTCACTGCATTACCCCAATCAGAAAGATCAGTGAGCAGCTCAAAGGCAAAGGTGGAAGAGGCGCCGCTGATGTGATTCCATTTAGAATCTATCAGAATATTTTATTCCTCCCCTTTGAAAGCGACAGATTAGGTACTTCCACTTCTCTTTGAAGTCTGGCAGAACAATTCACACCAGTGGACCAAACAGCCCTCACTCCTCTTGCTGTGCCAGGTACTGCAGATGGGAGAAAAGCCTCTTTCAAAGCCCCCCAGAGTCACCCGAGGCAAAGCTCCCTCTGCAATCAAAGGCCAAACTCCCAGCCAACGGGGTAGTGATTTCTCTTCATCACAGCAAGCTTTATTCCCATTCCAGCTTCTTTATTTTCAGAAAGTCTCCTGGAAAATTAAGTGTGGTACACCTCTATTCCAAAAAATCTTTCCTTGGCGAAGGCTGGCTTCCCACTTTCTGGCAGACACTGAAATTAAATGCGGCCTCCCTGTTTATTTCCTTCTTGCTGTGGATATGCACATCCTTGATGAGCTCTGGAAGCAATTTTTTCGTTGGGAAAAAAATAAAGAAAGATTCCAAGCTCCTACATAAACAATAGCTGGTGACAAGAGGAAAGACAAGGGTTGGAAAATTTCTCACATTTTATTAAAGCATCTCTCAGTGCAGCAGATCAGACAAAAAGAACAAACCCAAACAAACAGATTGAAACAGCTGAATATTAAAATGGTACTGGAGGGATCAGCTGCAGCATCTTTCCATGGCCAGGCCCAGAGCCTCTACCAGACAACTTCAATGAGACACAAACAAGGGTGCCCTTTGCTGTTTCATGGCACAGAAAGAAGCCTTCTACTAAGAAGGTGCTCAGCACAGACTCATCACGGAAAAGCAGAGCCCAAGGCTGTTGTACTCGTCAAACACACCTCTGCTGGTCTTAAGTCTCAGTGCCAGAAGGAAAAGGGAAAAAAAAAAAAAAAGAAAACAAACTTCCTGCACAAAAAGGGAAAATAAGCAACTTTGCCAGTGCTTCCTGCAGCCTAAAGCACAAGTTGATAGGATCACACTGATCTAATCCAAAGGGCATTCCCCTGCAGATCACAGCAGTCTCAAAGTAGGTCATGCTTGGGCTTGAGCTTCTCAGCAAGCCCAATTCTGACACATTTCCAGAGCTCGTGTAGGTGCGGCTGTGTTTCTCCCTTTCCCTGTAGCAGCTTGCTGCGCAACGCTCATTACCAGAAACCCAAATTAGACAGGAGGGAAATTTAAGGGCTGGATCTCTGCTTGGAACAGCAAGAGATGGAGCTATCCAGGCCAGTGACCCTCCTCTGCACACTCTGGCCACAGCTGCCAGCTGTCAATGGTCAAGGGCATTCCCCCTGCCCGGCATTTCCAGGGGATTAGGGCTGAAATACCAAAACCCCACACACGGCCCCTAAAGGGGGAAGAAGCACGGATGTTAACGGGACCAGGGCCATGCTGGCCACGAGCTGAGCTTGGGAGAGAGCAGGGCTGTTCAAACCAGACCTGAAGCAGGACACACTGAGATTCTGGTGTCCACACAGGGTCCCATTCCCCCTCACACTCTCCCTTTCCACACCAGCTTCAGCAGAAGGAGCTCATGTGGACACAGCCGCCACTCCTCCCCCTGCTTTGGATATCACACAAGGCTGCTTCTCCAAGCTGTAGCTGGCTCCAGCTCCCCCTTCACCCAGCCAACCTGCTGCACACCTCAGGCTGGAACAAACAAAACCCAGAGACCTTCACCAACCTGCATTTTGCTCAACTACAATTAAGAACTCCTCCACTTCTCCACTCCAGCACCTCTTTACCTCTCCCCTTATCTCAAACACCAGAACCACACACAACACATCACAATCAGTGTTTGCAATCAGGTCCCTACAAAACACGGGATATAAGCACAGCACTATTTTTGATTCGTCAGGACACGAGCACATCCCTGTTCTCCCTTCATCACCCTGGAACAGCCAGAAAACAAAACACCCATCCAAACCAAATTGCTTTCACACTCGTGCACTCAGAGCCTTTCCCATAACTTTAATTTCAGATCCTCCCAGCTGTCACAGCACTTGCCTCATCCTCCAAGGACTACAAACACAGGCTTTCTTCAGGGTGCTGGACTGTTTACGTGCAGAGAGAGGAAGAGAATTGCATTTGCTGAGGCTATGAATGATTTATCATCGCACTGAATGCGAGAGGAGCGGGGTCCCAGGGCTCGCTGCATGACCGGAATCTCACAAGCAGCCTGTATCTGCAGAGGTGTTTGTGTGCACTCTTCAAATCATCATTAACCAACAGGACCCTCAAGAGGAGCATTTATTTCCTTGGGAGTGTAAGGGAGAGGGCTGCTGAGAAAACAGCTGGGCAGGATTTAGCCCCATTATATCCGTCTAGCTTGTTCTGCTCTCCCGCCCCTCCACCTCTCAGTTTAGCTGGGTACAAAAATAGAAATAATAATGAAAATTTAAAAAAATAAATAAATAAAAGAGAGGGAAGTGCAGTACACAGCACAGGCCAACCGCAGGTCACAGCTCTGGTCAGTGGAAGCACATGCAGCTGCACAGGGCAGGTTTTATATTTCCACATACCTCCCCCCACCCCCCGAGGGTTTAAGTACTCATCCCATTCTCCACATGATTTGCACAGCGCTGTAAATGCAGGTGTTATAAATAAACAAAAATATGCCCATGCTGGCACCCAGCTTTCAGCTAGTAAAATGGGCATCAAGGATTCTTAATGAAATGGTTCTGCAATTCCCAGCAGTTCTGCGTTCTCTGGAGACAGGGTGATTAAACAAATACACAGAGCAAGGGCCCAGCCTCGACTCCATCTATGGGAGTTCTGTCACAGACTGAAATGAGGCAGGAATTCCATCCCATGGACCTCCCCCAAACAGTTCCACAGGCTGTAACTTAATATTATGCCTCTTGTTATGTGTGTGATACCAAGAGGCAACCATATTTAATACAGTACTCTGTATCCAGGGATAAAGCAGGATGGAGCCAACCATCAATCACTCAGCTTCTCTTCCCTTGTAGGATTACACAGGCCAACCCCATGGCTAGGAAGTATTTATAAAGTCTTTTTTTAGTTCTAGATACTGCAGACTTTTTTATAGTTACTATATTCCTCTATTTTCTGTGTACTATATTTCCATGCACATAATCCTCACCTCAAACCCACTCATTAAAAAAAGTACTGCTCCCTTGAAAAACAGTCCTCAGATTACCCACAACTCACCCTCTCCCAACAGCTAAGAACGCCATCAGTTACCCCAGCAAAGGCTCCCTGCAACCAGGGAGAAAACTGGAAAAAGGAAGAGGGAGGACCAGGCAGGGGGTGGGAAGCCTTGGAGTAAACCTCCCCTATTTCCTACAACCCCTGCACTGCACTTGAATAATTTCCTCCTCTTTCCCCAGGCGACCCATGGATTAGACGCATGAAAGTACAGCAATTACCCTCTTCAATTACCCTAAAGACTCAGCAAGAATAAATTGTTTGCAATGGAGAACCCTCTCGCCTTCTCCCCCCATCAAAGCCAAACCCTTCCTCCGTCATCCAGAGCTAACCTGTGAAATCCGTACGCTCTGCAGACCGAGACCATGGCTGAGCAGTCAGCTTTCATTTCCTTGGCTCAGACACAGTTACCCACCACTGCCTTTGGAGGCTCCATTTCTCCTCTCCCCCTCCCCAGCCCACAAATCACCAAATACAAGCAGGAAGAGAAGGGAGCAGGGAAACTTCTCTGCAAAACCATCTTTTCATTTCAGGTTTCTTGGATGTGGTGCAACGCCAGTCTGGAAAAGAAATCCTGACTCCCCACAGACTACTGAGCTTCCCAGGGCTGTTTGGAGAAACAGCACCAGACATCAGCTGACACTAGCAATTACATCCAAATAGCAGATACAAGGTCTGTTATCGATCTGTTCCTAGAGGGAAGGACAAGCTATCCAGTAAAAAGGGGTGTCACGTTATTAAATTCTGAAAGGATAATAACCCAACACAGAGGGCACAGCTGCTACTGGTACACTTCAGGCTTCGTTTCCAAGCCTGACAGGGAGCAAAGATCATCAGAGCGCTTCAGTGCTCAGAGACAGGCCTAGAAATTAGAGGACTAAATTAACATATCCATATCTGAATTACTGGGCTAAAGGGGCTGCAAGTTCTACTGGCAGGAACTGGCCTGGTGCTGCCAGTTACTCCCAGCAGCTGCTGAAACCTCTTCTTAGCCAGTGCCACAACACTCAAACACTTCGACCTCTCCAAGCTCTGCAGCTTTGCCCCAGAGCAGGAGTTTTAACAGCCCAAACACCTGCAATAGCCCATGGAAAAGGTGCAAGGGAGGTTGTCTCCTGCACTAACCTGAGCCAAACATCCTGGTGAAGAACAGCTCTGTGGAAAAGCCCAGATCAATTTTGCAGTGAAAAACAAAACATGGCTCACGGTAAGCGAACAAGCCACAGCCTTTCAATATCAGCAACTCAAAAGAATGGGAGAGTTTAACCAAGCTGCTGCTGGGAAAAAAAAAAAAAAGAAAAAAAAAAATCATGAAGAGTTATCGATTTTTATGAGCTTGGAGTCAAGAGATCCATAAATTATTCACAAGGCAACAGAGATGGCAGATTTCTTGGACATTTCAGCACCGCACTGCACAGAATTACGAGCTCAGATCATTTGGCCAGAATGTCCCATAATTGGCCCTTTATAAACAGCAGCAGTGATCTCCAAAAGGGGCCTCTGGATGTGTGACAGGCAACTGCCCCCTTAACAGCCTGCAGGATGCGCCAGGGGCTACAGGCACAGCTGGACAGACAGAACCACAGCAGAAAGTGGTTTCAGAGTAAACTTTGGGCACTTTCCACCCCACTACAGACAGCAGGTCTCCCTTTCTGCATTAACAAAATCACAAACATAACACCATGAATTTGAAGTGAAATGCACCCACATCCCTGCCCAAGGAATCAAAGTCCCTCCAATCATCCCAAACGGCATTTGGAAATCGAGGTGTGAAGAGCACTACAGATACCAGTATTTATCTCCAGATGTAAGTCTGGGCAGAAGACTCAAGCTCAAGAGCTCTGTGAGGTACTCCCAGCTTCGTCACCAGCCTCAGGTGCAGCCTCTGGCAACTCATCTCTCCAGGCCCCTTTGCAAAAGAGAAGGCAACAGTTTTCCTCCTGTTGCACTGGAAATGCAATGATGCAGGAGCAGCCAGGGCCAGGCAGCGCCTCAGATCCTGAGCTCTGCTGCACAGATCCTCATCACCAAACCCAACCTCCGACAGTGAAAGTGGTCCCTCAGATTTGCAGCACTCAAAGCACTGGAGACACCTGGGATTAACCCTTCACACAGCCAGAAAAGCACGGGCTGAAAAGTGCTGCTGAGGCAGCCAGGAGCACACAGCCACTGCCTTCCAGTGGCTCCAGTCACACCAGTCCCTGGTCCTGGCTCAGAACCGGGGAGTCTCTGGTTGAACCTAAGCCAGGTATGACTGCAGAGCACATAAAAAACCTCAGCACTGGAAAGACTCTTGTTTAAAAAGCAGTGGATTGGAAACTTCAGACCAAGGTAAGTTTTTATGAAATCTGGTGGGGAAAGATCAATATATTCTTTTGTAGGTAAATGTGGGCATTGGAAACACTGGAGCAGCAGCTCACAAGACAGATTTTCTGTTTATCCACCCCACCAGAAGCAGAAGTGAGAACAAAGGCAGCTGTCCTTACCCACCACCCCAACACAAACCTAATCCAGGATTCCGAGCCTTTAACTCACAGAAAGCAAAGCATAAATCTCCCTGTGCTCGGGCAGAAAGAGCTGGAGGTTTTAAAAAGTGCTGCAAGGGAAGCCAGCCATTTGTCTTCACCCTTTCCAAACCCAGGGACTCGGATGCCTGGCCAGTTGCCCACAACAGCACCTAAGCCCAAGGCAGCGGTGCAGCTCCAGACATCCAAATCCCCAAATGTGAGCCAAGTGTGGGTTTCCAGCACAAACCCCACGCAGGCTGTGGCAAACCCAGCACGCTCCTGGAGGCACATTGATGGCAAGGCTTTCGTGCTGAGCTGTCTCACACTAATGACCCCACAGCAGGACCTGGCAGGCAAAGGCAGCCCCCAGATTTAGCCAGCGCCGCTTGAGTTTCAGATGGTGCAGAACAGCACATTGATCCATTTATCATCTGTGGGTTGCCATGGAGACCACAAGTCATTCCCCACCATCACCACCCCCNNCCACTGCTTCTCAATTGATAGCTGGGCACTGGGGAAGCATTTGCAGCACCGTGGAAATTAAATCCACACCAGAGGAGGAGAGGATTCAGAGCCGACACAGCCAAGGGACCTCAGCTTGAGGCAGTCTGTCCTGCTCTTCCCCACTGGGCAAAGCCAAGCAACCAGGCACTGCAAGCCCAAGTATTACGGGGAAATTAACAATAATAAAGTGGGATTTTAATGCCACTCCACGGGTTCCCCTCTGACAGTTCTCACAAGGGAGCAGGGAGGAAAGACTTCAATCTCTACCAGTCTATCTGCCAAAAGAGGCTTTGGAGTAGCCCAGAGGACAACTGCACCAGGACAGAGCAGCAGGGAACTCCCATCTCCCCAAACAGGGTAACATCCAGGAGGACAGCAGTCTCCTGCTTTCCATACAGCAGATCCACTCGTGGAGGATCACATCTGACCCTTCAGTGAAGGGAGCAGAGCACCAAGCAACTTGTGCACACTACAAGCAGCAGGATGAGAGTGGGTGGATCAGACTCCAGCTGCCTGCTGCTGGAAAAAAACTCACTTTTTGGTCTGTGGAAGATCTATGAGCCACCAGCTCTGGGGGCAGCAGAGCAAGGCTAGGCTCGAGCACATCCTGTAAGCCCACCCTTCAGCTATACATCCCCCGACCTCTCAGCCAGGAAGCAGAGAAAATACCTGACCTGCCTTTGGGGCAAATCCCGATGGGCTGCACAGCACGGCCTCCCCACACCGACCCAGTCCAGGCTCTGGCACCACAAAGTACTCAGGTGTTGTTCAGCACTGTCATTTACTAGAACCAGATAGTATCACATTTCCTTCCTCCCACCCCATGCAGGATGAAAAAAACACCATCAAGACAACCTGAGAAAAATGTTTCAAACCTTAGTGCTTCGGGTTTGCCTTTTAACTCCACACACACAGCCACTCGGGCAAGTCACCTGCTCAGTCAAAAGAGCTGATCCCGCGTAATTCCCTTGCACTTTAACAAAGAGCTGCTGTGCAAGTGCTGCACTTCTTAACAGCTCATTCCCTGCTCACACAAGTGTGAAAACTCGGTGTTGGCTTTACCCCAGGATCCAGAACCTGATCACCACAAGCACCTGTTGGGAGGCCAAAGGACGTGACCTTGGTGCCACGCACAGAGGAAGAGCTGGTGTCACCACCCCCAGCACGGCGGTGGGCTGCTGCCAGAGGAGCCCAGCAGGCAGAAGGCACCCCAGGCTCTGGAGCATGAGGACACGGGGCAGGTGGCAGAGCACAGGAAGGCTGAGCGCCTGCAGGGAAACTCAAGGAGCGTGCTGTAAATACTGTATGCGCCTGGAGCCAGAAAGCTCAGCGAGGGCTGTGTGTGGCATTTCCTGAAGGTTACCTCTAATAAGTGCTGTCAGCCTGCCAGCCTTCCACTGTCTGCTGAGCCCTTCTGTGGGAAGGACGGCACAGCCCAGACCCCTGTGGCATTGTCACAAGCTGTGACAGCAAGAGCTCAAAAAATAAAATTCCTCCCACGCAGCGTGGACAACGCAGGTGCAGGACACCAGGGCAGGCAAACCCACTGTCATGTGGCAGGATGGAAAGGCTCCCCTCTTCTTCCTAATCCCCCTGCTGCAGAGGGGAGGCAGCCCCTGCCCTGGGGCAGGTGAGCAGGCGGCCCAGCCTGCCCTGCTGGGCACTCAGCTGCCCAGCCCATCCCACGCAGGCACATCCAGCGGGATCGGTGCTGGGCGAGGTCAGAGCCAGGATGCTCAGGCCACTCTTCTCCTCCAGCAGCAGCAGCTGAGGTGCTGCAGCATCTCCCTCGCCCTTGCAGAGGGCTGGGCACTGCGTCCACCCCGTGCCAGAGCACAGCAGTGCACATTTGTCTGCATTCATTTTCTAGCTGCCACCAAAGAGATTATTCTGGCCCTCCCCTCTCATTTATTTTATCCAGTGGGAACAGACAGGGCATCTTCATCTATTCCCAGGTGTTTTCTGGTTCTCAGGGTCAAGTTTACTGACAATTTTTGAATCTTTCCAGCCCCCAGAGCCCATTGGTGAAGTGGATCTGCTCTCTGCTGTTCTTCAAATCACCTGCTGAGCTCAGTGTAACACAGGAGCTTGCAACCAAGCCGTGTGTGGCACCAGTCTCCAGCAAGGCCACCGAGCTTTCCAGCAAAAGCAGAAAATGCCCACAGCTCCTCCTACCTAAGCCTCTTCTGCTCTCCACCTCAACCCCTTATTTTTTTTTCCAGAGGACAGCTCCAAACACAGCACTGGAAATAAATACCAGTGGTAAGCAGACAGTACACAGCAGATAACAAACACTGCAGTCGTGAGCAGAGAACTCGGGAGATCTGTCATTCCAGTTTCCAGAAGAGAAAAAAAAAAAAAAATAAATAAAAGCCACAGTTCAAGGCCTCTTTGGTTACGTAAACTTCATTTCCATGTCTTTTATCGCTGATAAGATAAGCCATTGCTCAAGTTCAAGTTCTGTATCAAGTAAACCATGATAATCCTCTTAGGAATTCCCCATGCCCCAGCTTGAACAGACCTGCAGAAAAGAGCTTAAGGGGTTGCCTTCAGCTTAAAAAAAGAAACACACAAGCACACAGCCACAGACTTATTTATAACGTAGGCAAATTTGGGGCCTAGTGTAGAGCACTGGAGGCTTATACAGCTCTGTCTGAATAAGGGATCTACTTCTGCCCTAGTTCATAAATGCTACAAGCTACTACTCGGTCATGCATCGCTCAGCTGAGCACCAGCCTGGAGGTGATTGCCTTCCAAGGAGAATTTCCTGCAGCAATAGGAATCCAGAGGGTCACAAACCCTAAAGAAATTCAACTGATTCACAACCAGTCACACACACTTTGTCCTGGATTAGAGCAACAAGACTTTTCCAGGCAGCTCTATTTTTTTTTTGGTTTATTACAGCACAGTATCGCTTTATATCCTTTAATGCTGGTAGCAGAATTACAGTGATTTTCAGTAATTATTGCCCTGCAAGATGTTAAACGAAGACCACCCCCTCCTGTACTTCACTGTCAGAACATCCAGATGCAAAACATCACTGTCTATATTTGTTAAGAGGATGATTTGATCCAATCTAGCAACTGACTATATTTACTAACCACTTAAATATGCACTCACACACCCCGCGCTGCAGCACAAAGGGCCATTTCATAAATATCTGATTGCAAGACAGATGACAGCAATAAGCAAGCACACCAACTCCTGCCCTCCTCTCTGCTGCTCATCATCACGACACAAATTACCTGGGCCAGCAATTTTATCACAGCGTCTTCCAGGGAACCGACTTAGCCTGAAGGCAGTGAAGGCCAGCATTTGAAGCTCAGTATTTTACTTCACAGAGCTGCACCTGGCCACCCCCAGAGTGGTTCAGGGATGTGCAACCATAGGCTGGAAGGGCACAGCATTAAGCCCTTCTAAAGCCTGTGGCTGCCAGAAGATCAAGGCACAAAGCAGTGGGTAACATCTGAAATTGGCGCTTAAAATGCAAATTTTCTTCAGGTCTATCTACTTCCTCAGCCAGCCCAACGGGCTCCGGCACCCACAAGTGTTTCTTACTCATTTCCAGCTATCATGACTTTCATCCCTCTGATAGCTTCTCTCCATTAGGGTCTTTCACACATCTCTGAGTATTTTATGACATTTGAACCAAAAGATGCAGCATATCAAACAAAACACATCTCTCTCCTTCCCACCAGCAACTTCAAGATCCTTTAGCATCGACTGACAACCCACAATATTGTGGGAAAGGCTGCTTTCAGATCAGCTGCTGGAAAAGCTCTTCCCAGGTAGCAGCTGAATTCAAATCACACACCAATTAGCTCAGGGGGATTTGTATGTTTTTCTTTCAGGAAACCTATTTGAAAACAAAACAAAGAGGAGAAAAAAAATTGTTTAAATCTCATTAAAATATCTCAAACTGTGTCACAAGCATGCCACATTTTCTACTGAAGGAAACAAGAGCAGCTTTAACTAGTTTCACCCCATCAGACGGAGTTCTGTCCTTTAAACCCTCTTGCTGTGTTCCCCCACCTCCAACAAGATAACTCGGAGGTCTTGAGCAGCTACAGACCTGTTCAGCATCACGCAGAAAGGGAAGATCTGGGCCAAACTGCCTGGCTCTGTCCCGTAGCTTTCCCACCAGATGATGTTTTCCACACTGCTCTCCTTAGGTTTTCCCCTCTCGCCTCAAGGCCACATGCAGATGACCGTGCTTTTTCTGAAGCCAGTGCCAATGAGGCCACTGCATTCGTTATCCAGCAGGATAATGACAGAGTGCAATTCAGTCAACAGCAAATCCTCCCCAGGGAGATGCCCTCTGACCTTCCCTGAGCTGGGGGATGAACGCAGACAGCCAGATCTCAGACAGGCGGCAGAGCCGAGTGAATAATTCCTAATGAATCCTTTCATCTCTTCTTTTGTTTTGGGGAAGGGAGGGGGTGGGTGAAAGGAAATAGTTTGGTACTATCCACCAGCAGAAAATTATTTTCTACCCCAAATCGCTGTCATCTGAACAACATTTTTCATGGCTTCTGCACAGCATGTGAGCACAGAACACAGGCTGCTCTCTGCAGAGAAGCCCCTCGTGCAGACAGCCAGCCTGGGAGAGGGGAGCAAGAGCCAAAGACACGGCAAGAGCAGGGATGCTCCTGGAAGTCTCGCTTAAAATCACCCTTAGGCAGGCAATTGAGAGTTAATCTAAGATACCCACTCAAACCACATTTTTGCCAATGAAATTCGGTTCCACTGACACATCAGCAAACACGTGAAGGACAAGAAGTTCATGAAATGAGGCCCACAGAAAGCCAGGATCTTACCTCTCTCCACATGCCACTCAGCCCCCTCTATCAATTTTCTCTCATTTTCCGAGCCACAAGCCGCAAGGATAACAAGGATGCGATAAAAGCAGATTTATTTTTTCCTCCAACAAAGAGAAGCAATTCTCATTTCTCCAGTGTGAATTCAGCTGTAGAATTCAGTTTAGCAGCACCTCCTGAACACTCCGTGTCACCCAGAGGTATTACAGTCAATAAGGGTGGAAAAACAACTCACAGCTCTGAGATCTCAGAGCTGCTTCACGAGCTTCCAGTCCTTCACGCAGCACGCGGGCCCATGGGCACCATTCCCCACCAGTTTTAGCCACATTGTTTTTATCCCCGTCTCTCAACCGGTCCTGAAATCAGCCACGTCTGCAGCAGCCACTTCCAGCTGCACCAGCATTTACAGGGATTTTCCCTCAGCAAGCCCCACCTCATCAGATTGTGGGATATACTGGGAACAGAAATCACATGGAAGGACCATGGTCCTAAGATGCTCCCGGCCCCATTCCCAGACAAATGAACTGACATGAACCTACACACTTAAACAGAGCTTGGCTCGTGTATTTATATAGATGCCAAATCCCAGGGATATCAATGACAATCTCTTCCCCAGTAAAACCTGATTACAGCACTGGACTCTTTAAAGCCCCTCTGCCACCTCCCTCCTCGCCCTGCACATCACGGGGAGCAGCCAGCAAAGCCCTCCAGGTGCCCAGCACAGCAGGGGTTGCAATGCCAATGATTAAGCAGATCTTCAAAGGAAGAAAAACAAGAGTCCTGGTCAATGACTGACCAGTGTAATAGCTCAGGCTACTATCATGTGCTCTTCTCACAGCACATTTGTTTGCTAGGCTGCCCAAGAGGTTTCCAGGGGTCAAACACGAGGTCATCAGCTTTGCTGAAAAATATAAAAAGCTGGAACTGCAAGTAAGGAAGGCCCCAGTACTTACAATTAAGGCTAAAAAGACATGAAAATGCAAATCCTCTAAGTTTAAACATACCAGAGGCAGCATCAAAAAGAAGGAGAAAAAAAAAAAAAAAAAGAAAAAGGAGCTTACGGCTTTTGAAGATCACACCATCACAACATTTAGTAATCCATGAAAAATTCTGACCAGCCTCAAGGACCAAGAGTGGCTGTGGAAAGCAAAACCTTGCTTTCAGGCTATTTTGAGAAGCACTCACAAGGTTTATCCCAGAAACTGCTTTCTGCCTACTCAGATTTCTCAACTGAGCCAATCACATGGTGTTTCGATGGACTGCTGGAGACACTTGAGAACAGCAGAGCTGCCTGCTGCTATCTGCCTGGCACAGGGTGCTTTTTAATTGAGGCTGAACTCTTAAGTCCCTGCTGCAGTGTGCAGCTCCAATCACTGAAATAATAATTAAGCCCAGGAGAAACAGTGCAAAGCAGCAATGCCTTTAACTGGTACGTGAAGATGAGGAAACCTGAAGATGTGCACAGACATCTCCAGGATGTGCTGTTTTGTTTCAAGCCTGAGGATTCCACAGATTCTTAAACAGGAAGTCAGGGTGGCAGAGATGCTGCAGTACAGAAACAGGAGAGATGCAGCAAAGTATCCACTTTCACCTCACCCAGTCCAAGGTAGAAATCAGAGCAAGTTTTTTCCAGCTGAGTTTGGGACATTCCTTCCATGAGAATCTGAGAGATTACCAAGAGAGGGGAACGCAGAGCAAGAGAAGCACCCAAGAGAGCAGCCCAGCCTGAGCCATCCTCCCCGACTCAAATTAACCTGGGAAAGAAACCTGTGAAAGAAACCACTCTGGAAAAGTCAGCGCTGGCTGTGGAGGCTGCTGGCAGATCAGACAACACAACTTCTGCTCTGAAATCCGAGGGGAGAGACCCAGCCTGGAAACGACTCTCCATTAGGTTAATTAGCCGAGTTTGATGTATCCAAGTCGGTTACCATGGCCACAGGAACTGAGCAGTGATGCTTTACACAGATTTCCCTGTGTGGCACTGGGGACAGGGGAGCTCACCCAGCCCCTCCAGGCCCCCCGGGCCGGGCAGGGAGGAAGGAACCTGCCAGCCTGGGCTCTGTGCCAACACCCTGGGCTGGGCTGCTCACAAACCCTTCCTGCCATTGCTCCTTGTCCACACACCCTGAGGCTGCTAAAAATAGCACCCGGAGCTCAACCAGGTTAATGACACATCAAGAAGATGCATTTGCACGTAGAAATAAACAGAATTAATGCGAGATCTGCCCTCCACCTGGCTTTTGGTTGGCTGGTTTTGAGTGGGGAGAAAAACTAAAAAGCTGCTCTGTTTTCTCTTGAAAATTCAAAGCCTATCTGTCAAAGAAGTGACAGAAAGCTGTCCATCTCTCCAAACACCATGCCAAATACAGCTGAAGCTTGTCTGTCAATTCCAGTGCCTGGAAAGAGACCACAGCACATTACAAACAAACAAACATTTTAAGTGTTATTAGTTACATTACGATCAACATCATGTCAGCTGTGTACAACTCCACTCTGCAGCAAACACTCACCCATGCACTTCCACACACGAGTAAAACCTACTGCAACTTCAGGAACAGCAGCAGATTTAGAAAAGAGTGGGAGAGAAAAAGCAATTTGTAATTCTGCAAGGCTCCTGTGGCAGAGGAGTTTCAAACTCCCTTGGGAAAAGGACCCTCCTCTCACTCCCTGTTCCTCAGGTGCCTCACGGAGCCGGGACTGATGCCTGCAGAAGCTGCCACAGAGCACAGAGGATGGATGGCATCTGCCCAAGTTTGCTCTCCATCAGCTCCCCGTGGATGTGCAGGGCCATGAACAACAAAAGCACAGACCACTTGAGCCTCCCGGGGTGCGCAAGCAAGACTCGAGGAACAAAGGTGCTGCAGGCAGCCAGCACAAAGCAGCAACAATGTGAAAAACCCAAGCCCCGCCGAGGAGGAACATTCCCAGCCGCCACCCGGAACCAAGCACTTCATTTCCAGCTCACAGAAAAGGAGCAAATGCCACAGAGCTTTCCAGGTGCCCAGACCATGGCAGAACTGCTACAACACTGCCTGGGCTTGACTCCAAGCTGAAAGCACTGCAGGAACACCCACAGAACTCCATCTGAGGGTCTGTATCACCTGATGCAAAAGTGGCTGGTGTGTCCCCTGCTTGAGAGAGACATGTGACAAACAGGTCTCTGCAGAAGTCTGGGGGGCAATATCTCCCCCTCAGAAGGGCATTTCAGTCCTGTGAAATTTACTCCTGCAAAAGAAAGGCTTGAAACACAACCAGGTTGTGCCAACTACAGTCCCACTTCCCTGATTTCAAGCCCTGTGTCCCCTGGCTCCACACCTGCCCCTTGCAGCAGCCACCTTTCCAACAAAGCTGTGCTGACTTAAACAAAACCACGACTGCTTGGTGAAGACATTAATTCAGCTCCTCAGGTCAAAAATAACAGGAGAGGGAAGCACCGTGATAGGAACATGCTGAAAGGCAGTCAGGTGGCAAACTGCTTCAACCAGCACTACAACCAAAGTCTCCTGATCTCAGAAACACAGCTAGAAAGAAGTGAGCTAAATTCTGTGCAAAAGGGAGCAGAAATCACCGTTGTTTAACAGCCCCAACCCCATCAAGAGATACAATTCAGCTCCACCTTCCTTAGTAGGTTAATGTCGAGCTGTTAGCTTCCCCCTCCTTCTGCTTGATACAGATTTCACTGTTACAGTTACCAAAAACCTGGGAGATGGCCATGTGACAGGAGCACAGAACACGGAGAAGACCCATTTGCTTCTGTAACTAATTGTTCTGCCTCCTGAACACGCACCAAATTGACTTGGCAGGGCTGCAAGGCGAAGCTGTTGTATTTATTTACACATTCTTTTTCTGCTGGTTAAGAGGCTTCCTAAAGCAGATTGCAAACGGCCAAGACAGCACAGGCACCTTTATCAAGTTTTGCATAAACTGGAATGAGCGAAGAACAGCAGGGATAGCAGCATTCCTGGCTGTGTCCTTTACAGTAGATATTTCAGCCTCAGCTACCTAAGAATTAATTGGCAAAACACTCAAGAAGTTCGTAAAGGCAAGCGTGAACACTCACTTATTTCTGGCTACAGCCTTCCTACCCTAGGGATCAGCCAGTAAAACAAAAATAAGTCCGTGTAGACTGCCTGATCAGAAGGCAGGGGAGTGCCTGCGTTAGCCAAACACATTTAGTGCCTGGAGCAAGTGGGTAAATCAAGGCTGAGGAGCGGTGCACAGACACGTTCTGCCTGCAACAGCCCCGCGCCTGCAGCCACGGGCCCGACTCTGCACCCAGCTTCCAACTCAGCCAAAGGTTCAAGGTGTTTCCGCATAAAACAAGGAACTAGAGTGAGGCAAACACAATAATACATTGTGTGGGGACTGAAACCTCCCGCTGAGAAGAAATCCACAGATATTTAAAAAGCACAACCGAACAAAATGCAGAAAAAATATAAGACACAGATGGAGGTTAAAGCTCTTGTCTCACTGAACCAGATCAGAAGTCACACTGCCTTTGGCAGGGGAAACAGGAGCAACCAGAGTGCTTGTGTCTGCCTCTGCAGCACGACTCCTCCACCTCACGGCAAAGCAAATTCCCCTTTTCTCAGCCTTCTCTGCTGTTCGCAGAGTTTAAGGACATTCACAGAAGTGCGTTCGATTTCACAAGCAGCAGACTCAGAGGAGAAGATGCAAACCTCAGCTCTCCACAGTGAGAGAGTTCAAATAAAAACACAACCCTTAAGGTACATGCTGACTTCTCTCTTTACTTCTGTTTCATAATCCTGGAGAAAACCCAAACCCCTGCAGTGTTTCTCACTCCACCACCACACAGCCCTCAGGAACGCTGCTGGCAGCTGGCTGGGTTCTGGACCAAAACCACGGCAGTTCTTTATGTGCATCTCTAATCATGGCAACTCAAGACACGTAGACATCAAAAACCAAAAAAAAAAAAAACCACCCCAAAAACAACAACAGAAAATAAACCCCACCCCAACAATTTTTTAGCAGCAACCCTGTCAAGATATCAAAGTAAAGCCAAGACTAAAACGTACAAATGAAGCAAAAAAATAGAGAGGAAGAAGAAAAAAAAGGGCTGGCTGACACCTCCTATACATGCTGTCAGCAGGATCATTTGCTCCAAAAATAAGGATGCTCAACACATCTTAAGTGATGACACGACAACTGCTTCACGGTCCCAACACCGGAGTTGCATAAAAACCTCTGAATACCCATTGCCTTGCAGCTCAGTAAAAAACAAGCACTCTTACTCACTCACAGCAAGTAAGACACCGTGCGCCGCTCCTCAGGAAGATTTTCAGCTCTTCATTTCCACTCAAGCATCCACTCGGGCTGCAGAGAAGCCTTTTTACCCCTCCACCCTTTGCCAGTCACGCT
This sequence comes from Picathartes gymnocephalus, assembly GCA_013390045.1. NCBI lineage: Eukaryota > Metazoa > Chordata > Aves > Passeriformes > Picathartidae > Picathartes > Picathartes gymnocephalus. Next base: position 1,731,291 of record WEKY01008187.1, read on the forward strand.
CAGCAGCTCCTGCCGCTGAGCTGGCTGCCCAGGTGCCCGTGCCCACAGCATGCAAAAATATCTCAGCTGCAGCTCTGGATCCCAAATAACTGCGTAGAAGGGGAGCGCTACTGACTCCAGGTGCCCCCCAGACAGCAGCAACCAACCCCCTGCAGAGCCTGGATGTGCTCCGGCTGCCTCATCAGCACCTCCCCAATAAGCGACATTTAGGAGTAGAAAGCCTTAAGTAAGAATTCTGAAGTCTTTTTCCACTGCCAGTTCAAAGAGTTTTCTCCCAAAACACCGAACACGCAGACTCCTCTAATGCCGACTTTGCTGCATTTTATTTCTCTTACAGTTTTTAATCACCTCTGGTCTAGCATTTGGAAATTATTATTCACACGCACAACAGGAACAAGGCTGCAGGGAAACATGAATTTCACCGGCCTGCCTGGTTTTGTCTGTGGACACCACCTCACATATTACCAAATCAAAACAAGCCGGCCAACTTGAGCGTGAGGGGGAAATGAAAGGGCAGACCGGTGACCTAGAAATGAAGCTGACACTCTGGCATGAGCTTGAAACTCTGCAGCAAAGGGGAAAGAAAAAAAAAAAAAAAGCTGTAACTGCTTTCAAGATGGAGCTTGGAAAGTTTATTAATGGAATTATATGATGTGGTACCCACAGAAAAGCAAGGACTTGATCAAGGAAGTTCTTCCAAAAGGAAAGAGTCATCCCTTTTGCTAAACACAAGAAACTCGTACACCAAAGAGGGGACGTAGTTATGTAAGGTTCAGATGCCGTAAAAACACCCCTAGGAAACGACTGGAGCAACTTCCTGAGCACACAGCTCTGGTACCAAACCCCAGTGCTCTGTTACACACCCAACCATATCACCAATCTCACGATGGTCACGACATGGGCTTGAGGAGGCAGCAGACAAAGCTTCAGGGCTCCGAGCAGTGGATCAGGAACGCCACAGTCACACGTCTCAGCACGGATCCAATGCAAACTCACCCTGCCAGGTGTAACTGGTTCAAAGAGGGTGTTAACAAGCTGCCTTTGTTCCAGCAAGTTGTTGAGCGAGTAATGTCCGTATCACCAGCATGAAGCGACGCAGGACCCGCACCGCCCTCCGGCAAGGCTGACCCGAGAGGTGCCCCTGAGCCGATATCCAGCCCGGCACTCTGCCTGCGCCACCAGGTAACCCCGTGGCGACTCAGAGCCTTCCAGAACCTGCTCCTTGCGACATCAGAGCAGGGAGATCACGCGGCCTCAGCAGCAAACACTTGCACAGAACGCTTCTGCCACAAGAGCCAGGTGCTGCCACTGATAAACCACGCGCTCGCCGGGGTTTCTGCAGCACTGCAGGTACCGCTTGGAGAAGTTTGCAGACTGAGCTGTTTATGAAGTGATCAAGTACCATGCAGCTGAGATCTGCTCCTGTAAAAATTTAGCCGCTGGAGTGATTTTATAAGATTTTAAAATATTTTCAGAAGAAAGCCAACTTTCCATTGTTTGCCACAGCTTGTTAGAAGCCCGCACATCCCGCAGCGTAGAGGAAAAGACACCCTCCACCCTCTCCAGCCAGCACAGCACGGCTGGAGGCACAGGCAGATTTTCAGAAAGCTTGACTTGGCCTGTCATCCTCCTCAGCAATTCAATTCTCCCACCACATCCCACCGACACCCAAGCGCAGGGTTCTGTCCTTCACCATACTGTGTTGCAATAATCAGGCCCCAGCTCTTTGCACAACCACCGAAGCCTCCAGACCTGGCAATTAAACACTCCCTGAGGAGGATGAAACCTGCCCACCTGGGAGACAGCAAGTCCTCAGGGACTGATCACAGACGATGGGATGATCTGCACCAGGAACCTTCCCAAATCCTGTCATCCTCCACCCACGGGCTGACACATTTCTTTCCTTCTGCCTTCTTCAACACAGACAAGGAAGAGCACTCTGCAAACCGCTCTCTTGCCCTAACACGCACAGGACAAACCCAAACTGTGTTGTTTAGGAAGCTGGTAGGCAACATTCAGGTAACCAGCACAAAGCACCAGCCAGAGCCTGCAGAAAACAGGGTTTAGAAGACGTAGCAGTCCCAAAATCTACATGATAGATGGCCATGCTGCTGGAGTATTTATTCAGTTTACAGCCAGTTCCCTGAGCAGGCAAAGAGAAGCACATCCAACTGGAAGAGTTAACTTCCCACGCATTTGGGCCGAAATCTGCATTTCTGGGCACAGCCACTCTGCCCAGCGTTAGGCCAGGGAAACAATGCTAAATAAAGATTACGTGGAGTGGTATTATGTAAATAACTCTCTTCCACAATGAAAGGATAAACCTAGACTGCTCGGTTAGTTATTAACCCAGGAGCCAGCGCCGCAGAGAGGAAATCCTGCCGGCTCTGCCTCCCTCCCTGCCACACGCACCACCCGCCCTGCGAGCCACAGCTGAGCCTGCAGCGACAAGACCCACAGCATCCCCGGCCTCCCCGCGTGCCGGCACTCTCCCTCAGATCACTTCCCACTGGAGGAAACTATTTGGACCCCAGCACATTGTCTCCTCCCAGGGCAACCCCGCTCCCAGCCTCATCAAGGCTCAGCTTGGCCCCCTTCCTCCTCGTCATCCTCCTCCCACCACCACCGGTCCGGGACACGAAGGGTTCCCTGCTTTGATGGGAACACACTCCTCGACACCTCTCTCCTCTCCTGAAGGCCTTCCCTTCCCCTCACAGGCTCAACTCACTGGAGCCTGCCTTTGCTTGCACGCCTTCTTCTGCCCACAGTAACTTATTCGACCTTTCTGCCTCCATTTCTCCCTGCAGCCTTCCTCCTGCCTTGGCCTCACGTCTGAATGTTTTATGTTTGTCGTACGATTTTTAAATCTGTCAGCAATTCATCCATCTGCCACCTCCTGGGTTTTCAGTGCCACAAAACATTCTGGGATACAGCCCTGCATAAACTTCTTGGTGGAAAATTAAGCCGTACCTCATTCAGAAACCAAACCGGCTTTGAGATCATTTCTTTCCAAGGTGCTGGGCTATTTCAAAGACTGGTTTCTTCCCTACAGCGAGCAGAAAAGCCATGATGCTATCCGGTCTAAAATAAACATTATGGGAGCGGCGATAAGGGGAAATATTTCAGCTGACTAAGAGCAATGTGGGTTCAAATCCAAGCGTAAGCTGATATTGCTTGTAATTTGTTCCCGAGCCAAAAACACAGACTGGGAGTGAAAAAATGGAAGGCATTAAACAACAAGCAGCATACTCAGCGACTCTGAGAAACTTCAGCATTTCCATTTATGTTATTATTTTTTTTAAATAACCTTCAGTTTCACGGATCATAAAGTTAATTTGGAGTAACTTCCCTTCTCTGTAACTAGACAGAGCTGCTATCCTTCACATTCATTAATGTTTGCTCAGTGCCATAAAGAGAGCACTAACCATTATCAGCATCCTCCATGCACCCAGCAGGCACACTAACCACTGCCCTGCTCTCCCTGTCCCCTCTCGTGCCCCAGATCCCTTCCAGCCCTGGCACTGTGGTAACAATCACAGTCATGGCCACCTACCTCCATCTTCACAGCTTTTCTTCCAGTGCCAGTCACCTGTCCCCTGCAGGCAGAGCTCCTCTCTGGGCCTCTCCAAGCCAGACTGGGATCAGCAGCCAAGCACACACTGCTGGCAGCAGGGTCTGCAGCAATCAGTGCCTCTTCCCTCAGCCAGGTGACATTTCTCAGCTTCCCACCCTGAGGGCAGCAGGGGAGCTGCTACCGCTGCCTGCTCACCAGAAACATCCCCTCCTGGGGCACCCTCCTCGCCTTTAACGAGGAACACTCCACACCCCAGAGAGACTCCAGCTGCCAGGGGCAGGTTGGCAGGAACAGAGAACTGGTGGCCTCGAGAAGGGAAGTGACAAGTAGGATGGGCAGCAGCACTGGGGGTGCAGCCCAGATTTCTCAATGCCCGGTATAGTCCCGCTGCTGCCTCATGCTCGGGTCAGGGATCACTTCCCAAAACTGACAAATCACTCACTTCCTTCTGCTCTTCTGTCTTCCTTCCCTTCCTACCAAATCCATCCCTCGCTCTGACCAAGCTATTACAAGCATTTTCATGCCCTCTGTTCTGGAGCTCCAGCTCCCTCTTCAATCCTCTTTTTAGGAAGCACCTCTGCTCTAGTCATGCTCGTTAAATGATACACATTTCCATTTCCTACTGCAATGCAAAGATCTATCCCTTGACATTAGAGGGCAAATCAGAGACCTCAACACCTGTGTGCCAGCACAAGCCCAGCCATAAATAGCAATTCTCCACTGCTTTCCTATGTCGATACACAGCAAGGGCCCTTCAAAGCCGTGCAGGAGCCTGTGCCACAGCAGCCTAGATGAGAATCCATGACCTCACGATGCCCAAATCCTTAAGCAGCTGCAAAAGCCTCAGCCACTAATCAGAGAGGCGACCAGGTGCTGCTATCCCTCATTTCCAGCTCCATTAGAGCTGACCCTGCTCTCCGTGTAAAACTCTCAGCAAGGACTAAAGCGAGCCACGGTTTCTACAAATGCAGCTGCACAAGAATAACAGTCCTCTTAAGACCACACTGCCCTGGATTTCCATCCTTGTGCACCCCTGCAGCCAGCCCGTGGTCTGCATTTGGGGACCACTGCTCACAGGCACAAAACCGGGGGGAACCAGCACTCTGCCACTGGGAGTGACAAGCCCTGAACAGGCAAAGCACTCATGGAGAAAGAGACTCTTCACCAGCTCTCCAGCAGACTTGCTCTGACACACTGAACTCCATATAACCCCACCAAGCTTCCATTTTCTGACTTGTGATCTGGTCAGAATGAGACACTGGGTTAGGGATGGGGGTACTGCACCCCAAAGGCCCTCTCCAACCCATTCCCCTTCACAGCTGCTCAAATCAGCCACCCATAACCCACCTCTGAAAATTTACCAATTGAATTCTCCTTTTGTACCCACTCATCTAGAAACTGACAAGACTGTAACTTTCCTCCTCCCCACAGGGCCATGAAGATGACGGTATCCCACATAAATTACAGTTGGCTTCAAACTGGTTTCTCCCAGGACAAGCTGATTGCAAAAAAGACTTTATTGCAGCAGAGGCCACTAAAAACCAGAACCAGCAGTGGGAGGAACACTGGGAGCCATCAAGGGGACAAATAACTCACAGTCATGTCACAAAAGATGAAGCTATCTCCTATGACCCAATTCCAGCTAGCGCAGTCCAGAGCTGCCGTGGAGATGAGACGGGGAGCTCTCAACACGTGCAGCTATCAGCACAGCTGCACGCACACCATCGCTGCCAATCGCAACAAAGCTGCCCTTACCACACTGGATCTCCTGATTACGAGATGTGAACACGGCCTGAATCAACCCCTCTTTGGGTTTAGCACAGGATGGCTCCAGGGTTTAGTGCAACCTCCACTGGAGGCAGCTTGGTTCGAATCCAACCACAGCCATTAGCAAGGGGAAGGTATAGCCAAGCAGCAGCTGGTTGGTGGCTTGCATGAAACAAGTTTACGGTTTCAGTGCAGATCCTGTCGCAAAAAAAAATGCCAGTCACCTCCCTGGAGCTCAAAGGTGTGAAGGCAGAGGCAGCCACCCACCTCTCCAGTGCTGGAGATGCTGCCGTGGGAGGCGTTCCCATGCGGGCCGGTACCAGCTCCGCAGAGCCAGCCCTGACCTCCGCAGGGGTTTCAGAACCAGGTATGTTTTGCAACTTGGCAGAAACACACAGCTAAGTAACAGAAACCACCACCCACATGAAGCCAGAAGAACAAAGTACCAGTGTTTTCCTGCCCCAGACATGTGCGTGCCCCATCTCCTCTCTCACACCAAAAATAGCTTCTACTTTTTCCCTTTTGGCAACAACAAACCGAGGTTTGAGTGCATTTGCTTTCAATAAACTAAACACGTTTTGCAAGAGTGTCTCTCCCAGTGAAACTTACTCAACTAAAGTTATAAAATGTTTGTCACACGCAAAACTTCCCTCCCGCGGCATCGGGACTCAACCCCAACACACTCTGCGAGCCTCGCTCACTGAATTCCTCACCCAAGGCACAGGTCCTGCACAGTGCTGGCAGACCCAGGCACGCAGGAGGCTTGAGCTAAATCCCCAAGTCACCCGAAGAGTCACCACTGGAACTCAGAGAATTAAGTACGATTTCACTAAAACCAACCAGGAATGCACGGCTTCGTTAAAGCCCTTTAAGAGTTTTGTCACCCCTTTCAGAAGAGAGGGAAATGCTCACTCAGTCGTCCCCTTAATGAATCAGTAGTAGTACCAAATCCTTATCAGTAAAGCACACAACAAACTTAAACTTAACCTTGCTGATAAAAACCCTATACTAAATGGAAATGGAAAAACTCTCACCCCACACGACCAAGGAATACCAGTGGAACAATATCGCATCCACCAAACTCTGATTAAAAATACCAGGTTCAGCAAAACCCTGACGTTTTCAGGCACCCAGAGCGCCAACCTTTGCTTCACGGGAACACTGAGGGAGAGGTCGGCGAAAGAGTTCACACCATAAATGCCTGTGAACCAACGGGTTAGGAAACACCCACTGCACAGATCACCTCCAGCAGCACTGTCCTCTCCCGCACATTCCTGAGCTGACCCAAAACACAAAGTTCAGGGAGCAGACACAGCCGCCAGAGCAGGCAGCAGTGCCTGCAGGCATGCTGGGTTTCCACAGGGTTCAAAGCGCTGGAAGGAGGGATGGGTTTGTTGGGTCAACACGGCCCCGCGCTCCAGGCAGCCCCAGCCCGAGTCCTGCAGGTTTTGCTGCTTCAGTGGTGTTGGCAGCAGCCCACATGGCAGGCAGCTGCCTGCACCCACTGCAGCCTGCTCTTTGTGCATTGTCAGGGCAAGGGAGCAGGGAGGAAGGGCCGAGGGAGAAGAGGGAAGAGGAAATTATAAGAATCAACAGAAAAAAAAAAAAAAAAAAACCAATCACTCCAGAGACCGCAGCTGGGGTTCAGAGAAACGTGCACTTGTTGCCTACAGACACGGGCTCAGTTACCCCCCAGTAAATATTTACACAGCGAACACCACACCGCCCGAGAAGCCAGCCCTGCAGCTCTCTGGTCATGCCCAGGAGCCGGCCGTGCCCCCGGCACCCGCTGGCACGGCTGGGGGGGCGCAGGGCTGGTCTCCCCCCCGCGCCCGGGGACCCCTCGGATGCTCATTCATTGCTCCGGTCAGCGCGAACCCACCGGCTTCCAACGTGTGGGGGGCAAGAGCCGGGAAATACAGCAGGATTGAAAGAAAAGGAGGAAAAGAAGAGGAAGGGGGGGGGTTACAAAAGGCCCTTGGGTGCCCCCACCCCGCAGAGGGGTGTCTCCGCCAGCCTGCCAAGTGCGGGGCTCCCCCGCGCTCCCAAACCCCGCCGCTCCCGGGCGGCGCGTTCCCTTGAGGCCAGCAACAGCAAAACCAACAAAAAAAGAAAAAAAAAAAAAAAGAGAAAGTTTCTCCCCGGCGAGCGGCTCCCGTGGCACATTTTCATTTTTACGTAACGCGGCCGCCTTTCCCCCACCTGCGGGGAGCGAAGCGGAGCGGCCCCCCCAGCCCGGCACTCCCGACACCGGGGGCTTCCCCCGGGGCTCCCCGCTCCCCACTCCCCTAATCCCGCCGGCAGCTGCCGCCCCCCATCGCCGCCGCCGCTCCCGCTTCAGCGGCCGGCGGGGCAGCGCTGGGCGCGGAGACGCGGCCCCGCCATCTGCGCCGTGTTTATAAATCCAGATCCATGGGGCTGCCAGCCGCCCGTCCGTCCGCCTGTCCGTCCGTGGGGCCGGGCCGCCCCTCTCCGCAGCGCGCAGCCCTGCCCTGCCCA
>WEKY01008187.1:1748325-1777471 GCA_013390045.1 Picathartes gymnocephalus
AAAAAAAAAAGCGTTAGCGTCAAACTCGGGCTCTATCCATAATTAATTATACTTTCAGGGGGAGGGGAAAAAAAAGAGGAAACATAATTACAAGCTTCTAGTGAGAACATTCATTATCATGCTAATGCAGGAATCAGCACTGCTGTGCCTCTGTGTGCGTGTGTGAGCTCGGTGTAATGACTCCGCAGCGATGTGTGTCACCCGCACGGTCACCTCACCTCGCTGCCGCATGGGATTGCGAAGCCAGAGTTAAAAACGAGGGGCTGAGTCACAGCCCGCACTGCTGGGGATCGGCAGCGGCCGCTGCTGGGGGTTCTGCCGGGTGGTTCTCAGCCCTGCTTCCCCCAACACCCCCGGTTCGCCAGTGAGGAACATCCCAGCTTCTGGTGTTCGGGGCTGAAAAGCCATTACAGGACTGTTAGGAGGTATTTAAGGTGTGAAGAGCAGTGCACGCCAGGGGAGGGAAGAACAAGCTAGGCTGAGGGAGGAAAGAGTCCAGGGAGAGGTGGAAGTGGAGGAAAACAAGGCAATAATTCAACCGTTTAGTACCTGACAACTGCCCGGATTTACCACGCTAAGGAGATTCTCACCTTGCAAAGAGATCCTGAACATTCTTCCCAGGAGAAGCATTTGGGCTCAGCTGGGTTACAAAACCACCCCGGGCAGGGTGGCCTGGCTGTTCCCAAATGCCAGCGAGGAAAGGGAGATTTCCCATAAAGGAAATTGCTGATATTACCAGCAGTAGGTGTTGTTTTTTTCCTTTTCTATCCTGTTCCATTAGGCACAGCCAGTGCCAGTGCTGAGGCTGGCACTGTGCCCCAGCACAGGACCCGAGTGCCCAGCTGCCCACAGCATCCTTGTGAAAAACCCTGCAAAGCAGAGGAAAACGTCTTCCTCAGCACTCCAGACCTGATCCAAGGGGTCTGGTGGTACCCAGTGGGGTCAGGCACGGGGATGAAACTGCTCTTGTAGGATGCTTGAAGCTCCATTTGAAACCAAGGGGAAAACCACAGGCTCGGACCCACGGCTTGAACATCACATTCAGCCCCAGATATGTTTATAGACGTGAGTTATCGAAATTATATTAAACCTAAGTTCGGCATCTGCACAATCCGAGCATTTCTGGGGAATAATTAAATGGATTTCCCATTATTTCTCGAGCTGCCAAGCGAATGTCCTACTTTCGTAAGTCAGAGCACTGCATTTCCCCAGCAATAAATCCTCCAGCAGACTGCAGGAACCAGAGCCTGGCAGGCAGAGCAGAGCCAAGGAGGAGTGAAACTGCGGTGGCACCCCCATCCCTCCTGGATATCTTAAAAACCCTGGAGCAAAAGAGCTCCACAGGCAGTGCCAGGAGGTGTTCTGGATGGGGAGAGGGCAGCAGTGGGCAGCTGGAAAGACCTAGGGCAGGAGCAGCCAGTGCTCCAAAGAGGGATTAAAGAGGGGGAGAGGTGGAGCCAAGGGCTGGTGCGGTGCCATCTCTGGTTCAGGAATCCTCTGCTCCGAGAAGGACGGTGATAATTAAAGCAAGATCTCTGCTTCCCTTCCTCCAGTGGGAAAAGCAGCTCTTGTAGGAAATTGGAGGGAGAAAAGACAGAGCCAGGGATGAACGCTGTGGGATTCCATGTGTGCCTGCCTGCCCCCAGCCCCCTGCAAACACCTTGTGCCCGAAATTTCCTCCTGAGCAGGATGAAAAACCCTCCCGGGCACTGCCAGGATCAGGGCTGTCTGCTGGGCATCTCAGGTCCAATTTGCAGTGATGCTTCTGGAGAGCTGCCAAAAAGGGATAGCAAGACTTGTGACAGCTCTCTCGTGCCTCCATCCAGAGGACAGCGAGGGGGAATCACTGTCCTAAAAAAGAACGGGAGCTCTGTCACCCACAAGCACCTCAGAGTGTCCCCAGCGAAGGAGCGTCCAACACCTTCAAAATGTACAAATTTTTCTTGGCATAAAAGCAGCTGCTGGCACACTGGGATGAGCACATTAAATTTAAGTGTGAAAGCATTAAAAAAACCCGAGAATTGTTTGCACAAAAAGCCACCATTACCCAGGCATGACAGAAGTTCCCCATCCAAGGATGCTCCATGAGCAGCACCAAGACCCTGCTGTTGGTGTGGAGGTTGGGAAGAAGGGGAAGTTAATGCCTGGAGTCACAAGGATAAGATCAGAGATTTCTATTTTTTTTTTTTTTCCCCCCCTCTCCCTCAGAGATGGGCTTTGTGCAACATCTGTGAGCCATTCCCTTTCCCCTGTGCTCGGGCCTCACTCGAGCTCCAGCTGTGCCTAATTCCGACATTCAGGGTTGCCTGCAAAGCTCCCTGAGCCACACCAGCCCTGGACAAATGGACCAGGGGGTGTTTTCAGCCAGTGACCGAGCTCAGGGCTATTTGGGAACCTGGAGCATAATTGCTCTGCAGAGGCTGCCAGCTGCTCTAAAAATATCCACCCCGCCTCGGCACGCCAACACTCCCATTTTTATCCAGAAATGCATTTTGGAGGTGGAGGTTAAGAGTAGCACTGGGTGCTGTGGCCTCAAAAAGAGCAATTACAGGGAAAATAAAGGGGAAAAAGGACAATCTGGCCATGTCCATGGCATTGGGCAAGTGGTGGGGTGCTCAGTGTGGAGAGTGGCTAGTGCTTGCAGTCCCCAGGTCCTGGGAATTGGGGTCAGAACAGCTCCAGTGTGTGCCCAGCCTCTGCTCTGCCCCATCAGAGCACTTTCCCAAGGCATAAAACAGAGCACAGGTTTTATGTGAGGGTCTAAAATGAGTTATCACACGAGGGAGAGACCAGCCTGCCATGCCCCCTCCCCGAAAGCCCTTCCTGATAAAAGGGCCTCACTGTTCTCCCAAATGATGAAACGATGAAACCAGAGCCAAATCCCTTGAAAGGAAACAGATGACCTCTTGTGCTGGGAACTGCTCTGCTCCCTCCATTAACTTGATCATCACCAGAGTGCTGCCCAAAGGAAAAGCAATAAGCCATGGCAGGAGCATCCATGTCCCTGTGGTGGGTGGGAGGGAGGCACATCCCCCCCTGGTCCCTGATGAAGCACCTCATTAAGGCTAACGGGGTTGGGCTCCTGCTGCCCGTGGGACTGCCAGTTTCCTCCATTCTGCAGGTGAAATTTGGTCTCTGCCAGAGCAGGGTGATGTCTGAGCCCTCAGCAGCTCTGGGTGCTGGTAGGAGTCATGGCTTTGTTCAGAAAGGTCACATCGAGCATTGCTCCCCTCAACCAAAATGCTGGATGCAGAATTTGGCATCTAAAGATTCATATTTTAAGTGGATGCAGTTCAGGCCACAGTTCAAGGGGTTTTTTTTCTGTTTGTGGCCAACCAGTGGGGAAATAAAGCAGGATGGTGCGTGCCTCTCATAAAGATGTTTCACGACGCAAAAAAGTAGCCCTAAAACTTCTCCCAAAAGTCTCCCTGATGAAGTTTGGGAACAGCCAGGGACAGCCCAGCTGTGCCAGGGTACCTGTATTTACTGAGCATCCCCATCCTCTGCCTCCAGGCAAAAGCAGCAGGAGCTGTTAACTTTCCACTGAGAAAACCACGCCACTGAGAAACGGTGTTGGGGGTAAACACACTGAAATGGTGCTGGAAACTGATGATCCTTAAGGTCCCTTCTATTTTATAACTCCAAAAATTCTGGCTGATGGTGTTTTCTCATGGCAGTGGTGGCTGTTGGTGCAAGGATGCCCTGCCCACGCAGCCACCATCTGTGCCAGCACAACCTCCCCGTGCCCAGGGCAGCGCTCTGGGAAACACCAGAACCACCAGGGCACGGACAGCCCAGTTTTGCAAACTCCTCCTTTCCCTTGTGGCACTTTCTCCAACTCCACAGCTCTGGAATAGCAGAGCTATGAATATTCAAAGTGATAAATGTGTTAAAAATCGGTGACATTTTCAGGATTGGCTCGCGCTAGCCAGGGGACGTCATTCACAGTAATTACAAATAAAATCCACAGCCCTTCACAGATGACAACAAATCCAAATGGCCTCTTTGCACAGTGAAAATATTAGCCTTAACACTTTTTTTTTTTTTTTTTTTTTTTTTTTTTTTTTTTTTTAAAGATATCTTCAAACCAGTTGCTGCTTTCACAGGCACCTCTGAGAGAGCAGATTTTGGGAAAACTTCTCCCGTCGCAGTGGCGTTTGCTGCCTTGTACAGAAAGCAAATAGCACTTTTTTTTCTTCCCTTCCCTCTCGTTTGAGAGTTTTCTTGGTAGGGATGAAACCATGAAACAGAAGGCCGCCTAAATGAAATTATTAACCCAGAGAAACCACTAAAGGAACTTGATTAATTTGCCAAGTAACAGAGCCCGGTTTGTTCTTTTAGGCAACACATCTTAAAGTAATTGAATCACCCCTTGAAAAAAAGAAAAAACAGTAGATGATTGAGCCCTGAGGTACACTCGTTCACTATCCTTAATAAATCTCTCTTTATGAAGGAGCTAGTATGCTTTTCTCATCAGAAACCTGTTAATTTTTTTCTCCTTTAAGTAATTGAATACAAAGTTCAGAATCTATCTGCAGCATCCTTCAAGAGAAAAAAAAAAAAATCAAAGGTTTATCTCCTGCTTCATCTCAGCAAGTTAATTATGCTCTCATAATTGAGTTAAACCAGCAGGTTATTAAAAATACCACTGGATAATTTTTTTTTTTTTTGGATGAAGTATCACGAACCCCAAATCTTTAGCAGAACCAAGTATCCCAAAACCTTCACTGTGCCCTGGATGCTGCAGGAGGTGCCCAAGTTGGACCATGCCAAGATCATTCCAGCTAAGAAAAGTGACTGAGGTGGTTTTATTCCTCCTTTTTCAGAAGGAAGAGGATGGGCCCATCAGCAGCTGTGGTATCTCAGCCAGAGCTGGGTATGGCCTGAGGACAATGGTGCATCTCCCCTCCATCCCCAGGCACGTCTGGCCGCACAGCCTCCCACCACGGAATGGAGTCGCTGCCCCACAGCATGGGCTGGGTTGGAAGGGACCTTAGAGCTCGTCTTGTCCAACCTTCCACTCTCCCAGGGTGCTCCAAGCCCTGTCCAACCTGCCCTTGGACCCTGCCAGGGCTGGAGCAGCCACAGCTGCTCTTGGGCACCCGGTGCCAGGGCCTCCCCACCCTCTGAGTAAAGAATTTCTCCCTCATGTCTAATCCTACCCTGCCCTCCTTCAGTTTGAAGCCATTCCCCCTTGTCCTGTCACTCCATGTCCTCGCCCAAGGTCCCTCCCCAGCTCTCTTGGAGCCTCTTCAGGCACTGGAAGGGCCTTTAAGTTCCCCACAAAGTCTTCTCCACGCCTGTCCTCACAGGAGAGGAGTTTCAGCATCTTTGTGGCCATGACTGAGAGAGCTTTGACTGTTCCCCAAAAAACCAGCACTGAGCTTTGTTAGCCCTGGGATGGAGGAGGAGCCCCCAAAGCTCCACCACGATGCTGATGGTGCTTCCACATCAAGCGTATTTCTAATCAGCGTTTCACTTCAAATATTACCCATTCAACTAATTCTACTAATTCTAGGGAATTACAGAAATAATTGCTATTTTCCAATAGACACAGGACTGCCTCTCGAGACAGAAAAAAAAAAAAAATAAGGGAAAAAAAAATTCAATGAAGTACTGTTTAAGGAAAGTCAAAATAAGCTATTTCCATCTCCTCATTTGCAATTAACTTCAGAGCATAACACAGTGGGAGGTGGCTCATGGGAAAAGCACGACTTCATTGTAATCCTCCCTCCTTGTGAGTGGAGAGAGCGGCAGAGATGGGAGCACCCTGCCAGGTCACAGTCACCCTGTCCCCTCTGGGCTGCCTGCCAGCAGCGAGAGGCAGGAGAGCTGCCAGCCCCACGCCGGGTCCCTGCACTGCTGCCCCAGCACGGGGCTGCCACAGCGGCTGGCCTTCCCCCAGCTGGCTGTGCTCCTGCGTGAGATGCTCCACTTCCATCCTCATCCCCACCCCTACTTGAAGGCAGATCTCACAGCACAGCTCCCAGGAGACAAAGCAGAGCGGGGAAAAAAGGGGATGTGAGGTTGATAACGGCCTGGAAGAGCGAGCTGCTTCTCTGGGAAAATCAGGAGCTGGGGCTTGTTGGTTTGTAGTTGGCAGAGTGAGCACACAGTGGGGTGGCAGAATGGAGCTACTCTCACTGGGCTGCCTAAAGGAAGGGCTGGTTGTCACCATAATCTACCTTTGTTTTTTTTTTTAATGAAAAAAAAATTAAATCAGGATTTTTCTCTAGCAATGGCCTTCTCTTCTTCCCCACCAGTGACACTGCTGGTGCAAGAAGAGGTGGCCCAGCAGCTGTCCTTCCCCGGAGAGCTCTGGGTACTCTTTGTAGAAGGCTCCCAGCAGGACTTCTGCTCAGTGGGACACACTTTGTCCCCACCCTGCCCCACTTCACCTCAGAACAGCTCTGTGCTTGTGGGTGTTTCTGCCACGTTCCCAACCAACCCAGGCCAAGCAGAGGTTCGGGAGCTCTTTGGAAAGAGCCGCTTCCCCTGCGTTGTCTGGCAGGGCTGGGAGCTCTTCCCTGCCCTCCATGCCAGTGTTCCCAGGAGGAGGAGGAGGCTCAGACCCAGCCATGGGAACCTCCTGCCAGTGTCTGCCCCGGGCAGAGGCTCCAGGCTGGGAGGAGGTGTCCATCAGGTGCCTTGTCTGACTCTTGGCTGGAGGCTGGATTGCAGAGCAGCCAGCACAGGCAGCAGCACAGAGGCTGGGGCTGTTCGAGCCGGGCCCTGAGTGCCAGCGCTGCTGCAACCAACAGCAAAACCCTGCTGCCATCAACAGCAAAACCCTGCTGCCACTGCAGGATCCCTCCCCAGACTCTCCTCCAGTGCCCGGTGACCTTTGCTGGCGGGGTGGGTGCTCTGTCCTCCAGCAGGCATTTCCCATCCTTTGCCCTACAACATGAAAAGCACCGCTGATGTGGTGGCCTGCTGATCGTGCATTAAATATTCACCTACGTGATACTTCCTTTGAAGAATTCTCCTTTTAACTGTTCTATTTTCATCGCTGTCCTCATCTCTCCGTAACGCTCCATCTTCTGCTTAAGTGTCATCTCCAGATTTTGTTCCCAATTAATATTTCTATGGCAACTGCATTTAATTTTGAAGTGGTAGCACTTGCTCTGCCTAGGGACCAGAGCCTTCTCCTCGCCTCACAGCTCTGTGCCTGTGGTGGACATTTATGCTGTTGTGTTTGGTTTCAAAAGCTCTGGAGCACCTACACCCAGCCTCAGTGCCCCTGCCTTGCCCTCTTAATGCCACTCTGGGCACAGCCAGCAAAACAGCTCAAGTTCATCCATCAGCTTGTGATCCCTTATCACCCAGGGCCTGTATGTGCTGCAGCCCAGGGTAAAGCAGAGAAATTTGGGAGCATAGTAGGATCAGGACACGCGTGGTGCACCCAGGGGAGCAGCCAGGAACACACTGTGGAACAAGAAGTGTTTGGG
This sequence comes from Picathartes gymnocephalus, assembly GCA_013390045.1. Taxonomy (NCBI): domain Eukaryota; kingdom Metazoa; phylum Chordata; class Aves; order Passeriformes; family Picathartidae; genus Picathartes; species Picathartes gymnocephalus. Next base: position 1,755,774 of record WEKY01008187.1, read on the forward strand.
AATGCAGGAGGTGGCAGAAGGGATGGCTGTGTTTGGAAACCCAGCCTTCAGCCCACGTCCAGCTCCAGATGATGCCCAGTGCTGGGCGGAGAGTTCTGCCCCAACACCCTGAGCTGTGAAGCAAGTGATGGGGTGCAGACACGTCTGTGGTTTCTGGAGCCATCAGGCTCTTCCCAAAGCCATGGGGAAGGCACCCACTCCTGTCCACATGTGGGTTTCCTCCTCATTCAAAAGGCAGAACCAATCCTTGAAGGTGGAAACAATCCACAAAGATGACTGGCAGCAGCAAGATGGGGACATCCCCCAGCTCAGTGCCCCTGAGTGCACCACAGGACCCTCCCACTGGCTCTGCACTGGTAAGGAAATAAAAAAGGACATGGAGTGGATAAAATAAGGCTGGGTTAGGACCTGGAATGAGAAGCATTTGTGTGCTGGTTTCCCTGACATGGCTGCCTTTGGTCTGGCTGCAGCCTTGCAGGCATGTGTGGAATGACAGAAATGCTGAATGTCCTGTTCAGGGGTTCTGCAGCCTCAGCACAGCCCGGCTGCTCTGTGCACAGGAACCTGGCCCGGATGGCCCCGGAGGGGCTGGCAGCCTGGCAGATGTACAGCTGGCTACTGCATGTACAGCACAGGACTTTGGGGATTAACTGCAGAAATCCACCTTCAAAATAATTTTGTTCTGAGCCAACATCCCTGCTGCCTCCCCTGCCCTCCCGGGCACTGTGAAAGCATCTCCTCTTTGTGCACGGTGACAATAAGTGCACAGAGGTTCTCCTGGCACACCATGGCTTGGTTCCCCTTGCTCTGTGTGAAGGCTGCTTTCCTTCTGCAGTTGCTCTATCCCTGGCATCACACATTTCCGTGCTTCTTTCCTTCCCAGAACATCTCAGACACCCCCAGGGGTCTTTCTGGGGGTTTGCTCCGGTTTTGGCCCTGTGTTTAAAGTTGGCATCAGGCTTTCTAATCCCAGATTCCATTCTCTGCAAAGTGCCCAGCTGAACTCCTGCCTCCAGCCAGAGCCTGGCATGCAGCTGGGATGCCCTCCTGCTTTCCGTGCCCACCACGGCACTGCCACCCAGCACAGTGCCACCAGCAGAACAAGTGCACCCGCCACAGGTTTGGTTTTCCAAGAGCATCCCAGACAAGCTCTCCTCACAATATCTGCATTATTCCTCACTCAAATGAGGGAACCACAGAAAAATGTAATTTTGGAAGCTGAGTAACTTAACTCCCCGCAGCTGTGCCTCAGGCTGGGCTCCAGCTGCCTGCCTGCCCACAGGGCTCCTCCACGCTCACACAAGCACCAGATTCCTCCCGAAACTCGCTTCCCAGGATGGGCAGTTACTGTGAATGAAATCTGGGATTTGGATTTCTTTTCTCGGCCGGTTTGGCCGCCCCGTGGTGGTACCATAAACATGGTTTTTTCACGGAGCTCTCCACGGGAAGGCAACGCTCCTGACCGCTGCCCTTGCCCAGAGATGCTGTCACCCAGCCAAGCTGCGGGAGGGACTTCCCCCACTCCGTGCTGGTTAAGCTGGGTGTTTTTTCCCCACCCAACCCTGCACCACCAGGCGGAGAGACCTCTTTCAAAGCCAGTGCCAAGATTGCTCTGGATCCGACATCACTCCTGTGGCAATGACACACTGACATCCCGCCCCAAACCAACCCCCGCCACTCCCTGTGTGCCTTGGGGACAACCAGGAGCTGCTCTGACACAGCCTGGGGCAAGGTGGCAGCTGCTGGGGAGGCCAGGGCAGGGTCATCCCCCCACAGGAGTCGCCGTCTCCTCCCTCTGACTCCGCAGCGGAGCTGGCAGCGCCGCGGTGGCACCGCCACTGTCCCTGCGACACCGCGTGCCCTTCTCTTCCCATCACCCGGCTCAGCAGGGAAGGGCTGCTGCCCTGCACAGCCTCCCGGAGCGACGGGAACTCGCCAGCTCTGGGCTCGGGGGAGGCTCTAAACGCCTTGGTGCTGCTGCCGGGCAGGCTGGCGGCAGCGCTTGTCCCCAAACACGGTGGCACTGCCCAGCCCGTCCCGCATCCGGAGCCACAGCGCCCTTGCCCCGTCGGCTCTCATTAAGTGGAAGAGATTGTTCGTACAAAGCGTTCAGCCGGGAGCTCAGCGGGTCCCTACACTCAAAGTCACCCTTGAACACCCAGGGTCACCCTTGAACACCCAGGGTCACCCTTAAACACCCAGGGTCACCCTTGAACACCCAGGGTCATCCTTAAACACCCAGGGTCACCCTTGAACACCCAGTATCATCCTTAAACACCCAGGGTTACCCTTAAACACCGGCGCCGTGCTCCCCCAGCCTCTGCCCCAGGACATCTCTCCTTGCAGAAAGGCAAGAGCGAGCAGAGGGAGCTTCACTGCTGCCCTGAAGGGTTTGTGCCTGGGCTGTTTCCAGCTGGGATCCATCCCTTCCGAGCTCCCCCGAGCATCCGCAGCTCCGCTCCAGCTCACCCGTGCGAGGCCACAGCTTCCCCACCCAGCAGCCCGATGTCGCAGGGTTGGGTTTGTGCCTGCCGTGGGTTTATCGGGGTTTGGGATCACTGGGTTTGTGCCTGCCGTGGGTTTACTGGAGTTTGGGATGGCTGGGTTTGTGCCTGCCGTGGGTTTACTGGAGTTTGGGATGGCTGGGTTTGTATCTGCCGTGGGTTTATCGGGGTTTGGGGTGGCTGTGATGCCCAGCGCTGTGCTGAAGGCACAGCAAACCCACTTAACAACCAAAGCACCTCCACAAATCAGTCTGACCCTGTGTGTTTGTCTCGCCGGCTGAAGGGCTCTGTACTGTCCTGGTGAGCACCCGGGGACAGTAAATCACAAACGAGCTCAGAAAACGCAGCTCATGCACAGAAAGCTTCCTCCCCGCCTGCCCCGGCCACGGAAAATAGCACCGATAATGACAGGCACCGGCTTTCTCTTTAACCTGAGATCTTTACGAGTGATCAGCAAATTCGAGAGGCCAATTAAGGCAAATCAGTACTTCATTAGCTTCCTGAAATGCAGTCACCGCCGGAAGGAGAGACAGGGGAGCTCAGCGCGGTGTGAAAAGCAGAGCAGAAAAACGCTCCGGTCACTGCGGGCTGCAGCCAGGGAGAGCTCGTGGTGCCTTTCGGAGTCACCGTGCGAGGGTCGGCACCCGGGACTCTCTCCCTGACAGCTCCCGGGCTGCAGACCAGACGGGGGGAAAAAAAAAAAATTTAAAAGGCGTGGCTTGTTTGATGGTGTAAAATGCTTCCCCACCGCTTATCCAGGCTGGCTGCTGACCACGGGTGAGCTCATTCTCCAGCCCACTTCCAAACCGCTGTGCCCCAGTGCTGGCGGAGCTGTGATGACACCAGCACAAGCTAACCCCAGCCCAGCTCCGTTGGGAGGCCCATTTTCCCTGGCAGATGAAAGGGAAAACCCTGAGGTTAAGACTTGGCAGTGAAGTGAGACACCTCTCCCCTCCCCGGGTTATGGAATGCTTTGTTTTTTGAGACAGCCCTGTGAAAACGGCATGAAAATTTAATCACCCCTGCACAAAATCCAATAGCTGCTCTTCACACGTGCCTCACTGAGATTTATTCTCCTGCTAAAGCCTTCCCACTCCCCATCCACTCAGGGCAGCTCGTCTGTCCCGGGGAAAAGCAGCGTCCCCAGCACCCCTGCCATCCCCACAGGGGCTCCGGCTCTCTCTGGGATGCCCTGCTCCTCCTCAGCAGCTGCAGGGCCACGCAGGGTGGAGGGGCTTTAGGTGCAAAGTGCTTTTTACACCTCTGTGAACATTGCTGTGAGCACAGTGCGGGTCCAGGGCCCTTTTCACCGGCCTAGGCTGGCCCAGGGCAGGGATGTTTCCCGGGCAGGGGTCCCTGCAGGGCTCCCCTGGGCTCCAAGGAAAGATTTCTCTGTGGAAACTGAACGTGAGTGATGAGACACCCAGTGCTGCAAGAGATGGGCTTTGGCTCTTTACCCTTCCCTGGACTTGTGCTCAAGGAAAGCCATGACATTTATCAGGAGAATATCCTCCAGTTAAAACCAGAGACCCTGATTCTCTTAACAATTTGGCAACGAATTAATGACATTTTCCAGTGGAAAAGAAATTGCAAAACTCTCCTGGGAGCTTCTGATTGGACCCAAACAATCTGTCAAGTGAAGCCGACAGGAGCCTGCCCACTCAGCAGCTCCTGTGGCTCTGAGCTCATCCCCAGCCCAAGCAGCAATAAATAAAAAACCAGGAGGATGGCAGAGGATGCCAGGGATGAGTTGGGGTCTCTGCCTCCATCAGTACCCCTCAGCGAGGAGACCTGAGAGGGTGGACATACAGATTTTCAGGGGTCAGTGCCTTGGATGATAGGTTTACTTAAAATATCAAGAATATCAGTATTTAAAATATCAATTAGCCCCATGGTAAGGGTGGAGGTGCCACAGTCATTCCAAACCTGGACTGCAGCACCTCCAATTCCAGCCCCACATGCCAAATCACTGTGCTGCAGCATGGACATCCCTGAGCACTGTATATCAAGAAAGAAAAGATGCTTAAAGCGACTAATAGCTGGAGCTAAAGGAGAGATTATCATTATCCAAACTGCCTGTGCCTCAGAGAGAGCTGGGCAGACTTCCACCCTTTCCCTGGGCATCTGGGGGCTGCTCTGTGCCCCCTAAGCAGGAAGGCTGTGCAGAAATGCCAAGCTGAAGGGATGAAGGCCTGAGGACCCCCCTCGTGTGACACCCCATGGGATCCCCAGAGAGCAGGAGACATCCTGGGAGAGGCTCAGAGCAGGGCTGGGGCTCACTGCGATTCCTCAGCAGCCTCCTGGCTGCCTTAGGATGGAGTGTGAGCTCATGGGTGCTGAGCAGCAGAATGCTCAGCTTAAAAACAGGGAGATAAACGCTCATTTCTTGGGAAAATCCTCTGCCCACATCCCGAGCCCCCTGATTTACAGCTAGAAAGTTCGCCTTGATTGTGCTCAGAATCATTAAGCTACAAACCACGGGCTAATTATGGGGCCCTAGGCAAAAACGTTAATCCAAAGAGCATAAAATTATAATGACTTTCTTGGCATAATTAGCCCAAACAAGATAAACAGTCCAAACAGCAACTGCAGCTTGGGCACACTGGCAGCCCCAGCTCCATCCACCGCAGGCTGGTGGTGAGGGGCACTGGCAGAAGGGATGTCCTGAGGGCAGGGAGGCTGGGGAGCCGTGAGCAGCCCCACTGGAGCTCCCCCTGATCACAGAGCAGCTGGGATGTTCCCACCTCTCCCGTCAAGCAGAGCTGCCCCATGATCTGCGATTTCCCCAGTTTGGTGGGGACCAAACTCAATCCACCACCAGAGCTGCAGGAGGGGTGCAGCCGGTGCCAGCCGCGGGCTGTACATCCCTCCTGCCAGAGCACGGGGACAGCACAGCCCGGCACCATCTGCAGCAAAACTTCACCACATCCAGGCAGGCGGGGCTCTCTGAGGTCTGCCAAATCCAGACGGAGTCGCTCAGATCCCGGTGCCTCCGACCAGTCCCGGGCCCAGGGTGCAGTGACTGCACCAGGGAAGTGGCCCCAGGCAGGGCCAGAGGAGCCGTTTCCTAAAGCACAACTCAAGGGCAGCACTCACCCCATCTGCATCTTTATTTATTTATTGCTGGCTGGGAAGTGCAACGCAGGAGCTAATTATTTGATAAAAGCTTTGGGCAGGGTATTAACGAGCCAGACTTCCAAGCAGATTTCCAAACCTCTTTTCTGTCTCTGCCTGCGGACCGGAGCTGGCTGTGTCGGGGTGGGTTGGGAAACACGGGGCTCCTCTCACCTGTGCCTGTGGCTCACCCCGCACGGCCCGGGCACAGGCGTGCCAAGCCTCCACTGCAGCACCAAAGTGCTGTTCTCCCTCTTTCCTCCCTCCCGGAGGAACACTGGCTGTCCCCAGTTCCAGGGACAGAAGGAAGAGAGTTGCAAGACGATGGGCAGCAGCTCAGAAACTGAGCATCCGTCAGCATCTCCTTCCCAGACCCTGTTGGGAGGTTTAAAGCTGTTCACACCCTCCCACCAAGACATGCCTTGGGACTCGTGCTGTCCCTTCTTCCTATTCCAAACGCAAAAAGAGCCATCTCGGTGCTGGCAGCTCCTCTCGTGTGCCCAAACTGCCACCCTCGGGTACAGACAGAAGTGTCCCTGCAGCTCAGAGCCTGCAGAGAGGGCAGGGAGCACACAGAGTGCTGGGCACATTTTCCAGTCCAGAAAATCCCACTTGGACAGATTTTCCTGAGTCAGAGTGGCATTCTCTGCCTCCCCTCTGCCCGCAGCACCAGCTGGGCACCCCTTGGAGCCATTTCCCAACAATCTGCTGGTAAATCCAGCTGTAAACCCAGCTTCCAGTTCATTTTTGCCATTCCAGGCGACACCCTCGAGGTGAAATGTTGCTCATATCTGCACTCACATTCAAAAAAAGGACAGACCAAAAGCATGTGGCTGGAAACTCCACGGAGGGGATCCCACTTTGGGTGCTCCACCAGCGAGCCTCAGGTCTGGTTTTTCATGGGAAAATTAAGTAAATCCATCTCTTTTTTCTGCAGATTCATCTCTGTGTGGGGTTGCCCTTGTGGCAAACCCACCTCCCACCCACTCAAGGCAATGAAACCACTCAAACGTTTTAAAACCAGCACGTTAGCTGGAAAATTTTGCAACCACAGGATAAAGGAGACTATCTCCGGGCAAGCAAGAGATTAGGAAGATAAATGACAGCGATAAAGGGCATTTTAGCCCAAAGCACTTTGAAATCAATGCAAACGGGAGAGTTTCTGCAGGCAGATGTGCAGGTGCTGGGCTTGGCCATCAGGGCTCCAGGTTCCCTCCTGGCAGCACAACCAAAACTGGCTCTTACACTGGAATATTTATTGGCTGAATAATTTTCATTTCCTGTTAATTGGGAAAGTTGTGTTGAAATTTGATGTGCCTTGAACCAGCACCTATTTCAAATAAAAGAGGACAACTGCACCTGCAGTGAAGCCAGGCGCTGCTTGAGAGCAAAGGGCATCTTCTAGGAGTGGAAATTATTTGTCCCAGCAGTTAAAGCACCACCACCAACACAGAAATCAATGTGTGTGCACATGCTGTGCCTCCCATCTGTGCTTTTAAAGCTCCCCACGGGGACACCCACCCAACAGCTTCCACACGCCACCACTCCTCTTATTGCAGTCAAAATTCAGGGGTTTTTTAGGACAAGACACATGAAAGAGTAGTGCCAATGAAGGGGGTTAGCAATATGAAAAGCCCGTTCCAGATCCTGTGAACACAATGAATTGCTCTTTAAAAAAAAAAAAAAAAAAAAAAAAACAATACAAAAATTTTTTTTTTTTTTCCTTTTTTTTTTTTTTTTTTTTTTTTTTTCAGCAGGGACGGTATGTGGTGTGTACAGTCTCAAAAGGAGATTTACTAGAGACTGCTGTGACTAAGGCAAGATGTAATTAGAAGAGGGGAGGAACATTTATCATTTGCCAGAGTGAATTAGGTATTTCGACTTCTCAAAAGAATTGAACACAGAGGGTGAATTTTTTTCCAATTTCTCTCACATCTCCAGTGTTATTAAGTTCAGCTAGAAAACACTTGAGACAAATTGACTCATCTGAGCCCATCTCTTCATAATTGCTACACATTTTAAATTGGCTTAGTTAAATGAACACTTCGCTTGGTGGTTGACAGGCTCCGTTGTCTGGATGCAATATTAAAAGTATCAAAATCAACACGAGAGCTAGAGCAGAGCTTGGGGATATTGCTTTCTGAGGCTGGATATTGCTTTAGCTAGACTGTAGCAAATACCTACAGCCTTAAAGGTGTTTTTAGACGTAGATTAAGAGATCCTATTCCCTACCCATTAATAGTGAAGCATTTTTTTTTCCTCCTTTTCTTTCTACTTAGCAAGGAATTTATAAGCTCATGCTCTAAACGGCCATGGGTTGTGTACAGAAACCATCCCTAAAATGGTTTTTCACTTTGCAAGCCTCCACACAGTGCAATGCCCTCGTATATTGTGCATTTTCAGTTCTTTTTATGGAATGTACTGCGCTCCCAGCAGTCAGGAACCTCAAGGTGCCTGATCCTACCCAGATTTTGTAACTCCAGCCAGTGTTCGGTGCTCTGGGGCAGAGCTGGAGATGCTCAGCATCTCCCCAGCTCCCAGAAAATCCTCTCTCCCAGCTCATTTCCTCAGTGCTGTTGAGCACGTGAGACCTTTCACAGCTCCCATCTAAAGGCTACTGAGAGAGCCAGACAGAAGGGAAGAATTTGGGCCTGTGCTTTGCCAACGTGATCTCAGGCTGCATTTGCAAGACTCAAGAGCTTTGTGAAAACCCGAAGCCAGGCAAAATAATTGCTGATACAGAAACATTTGAGCAGCTCAGGCATGCATTAGATAAGGGATCTTGTTTCTGCTCCCCCTCCCCTTGGCCTGCGTGCTTCCTTTCCACATTGTTTTATCATGAACAGAAAATAACAGCAGAGACAGAAAGGCAGAGCCTGCCAACAGCGTGATTTATGTTGGCTTTGGAGCTGAAACACTTGATAAAGCATCCAAAGCCTTGGATGACTGAGCAGGGGCTGCAGCAGAGCTGGGTACCAGTCTGGCCTCGGAGCTGGCAGGGGAGGAAGGACGGAGGGCAGAAACCCCAGGGATGAGCTGTGACCAGCAATGGTGACACCGGGCTGGGCTTTGCCAACCTCCAGCCCCTTCCTGCACGCACACCCACCTCTGCTCCAGCCCCTGAGGCAGCACAGCTGTCCCTGCCCCTGGCAACCACGTGGGGAACTGCTCCAAAAGGAAAAAAAAAAAAAAGAAGAGCAGGTGAAACACCACCCAGCCAGGTCACGAAGCTGCAACCTGATGTTGGTAATAAATATCACTCAAAGTCTTGCTAGAAAAATGCCCCGAAGGTGGAGATGGAGAGGATGTGTTCCTACAGGGATGTGTCCACAGCAGGATGGAGGCTTTGCAGCCTCTCAGCCCGGTTTGCTGCAGAGATACACAAATAACCACGCTGGCAGAGCTTTTCACAGGGCTGTGATGGAAATAAACGGGTTACCAGAGCCCAGTGAGTATTTGTTCATTCCTACCCCGGCAGTGAGATTTCTCCCTTATTTAAATAGCGTCTCCAAGGCTTTACCCTTACTCATCTAATAAAGCAGCGTGTCAACACCAGTTCTGCATCACAAAATGAAGGGCACTCAGCGATTCCCCCACGGGACAATTAAATAAAGAGAGAAGAAAACAAAGGATCATCTCTGCCTCAGCAAAGACCTCTCATTGCACCACGGGGCCGGGGGGAGAGGAGTTCACCCTGTCTGATGGGGCACTGGGAGTGCTGCCCTGCCCAGCTCCGGGAAGAGCAGGGCTGGACAGGGGATTTACAGGCTCTAAAACCCCCCGAATAAAAGCTCAGGGTTAATTCTCCAGGTGGGATGGACAGGGAGCTCTGGCAGCAGCTGGGCTGCCCTGCACTGGTGCCCTCACAGGGATGGGAATCAGCAGCACTTCGAGGCTGAAATGGGAATTTTTGGAGCAAAAAGCCATAGAGCCAAGCAAAACACCTCAGTTTAGTGCTGGGCTTGGCAACCCTCATCCTCACACACAGCCTGCCCACAGCCCCACCACCTTTTCCCTTCCCTTTCTCTCCCCCTGACATCTGCAGGCAGCAGCAGCGATGGCATCCCTGGGTTTAACATCAAACTGCTTAAATTCTGGTTTTTTAATGAAAATACTTGAGGGCTTTTTTAGCACATCTCCATTGAGTTGCTCACCAAAAAAAAAAAGGACACTTGGAGAACAGAGCTGTCCTGAAACATCGTTGCTGTCAGGAAATACGGTGCTCTTATCCCCTTTGTAGAAGGGAAGCAGGGAATGTCTCCTTTAAAGTGCCTCAAAATGAATTTAATTTCGAATGGATTTCACATTCGCATTTGATGAATTAAAACCAGTGTGGTTTAACAACTATGTAATGGGGTATATATATGATCTGTTAAACAGGTGTTTGAGGTTTAGCAATTATCTAATAAGAGACTTATACATATTACAGAAGATAAACTTCAATAAATATGTTCTTAATCAACCGGAGAGCACTCAACACACAATTACCGTCCCTGCCACATCTTGTTGAAACGAGCAGCTGATTCAGTGCACGGCAGGGTTTTATGTGCTGCTTAAAAACCCCTCCTATGCCTCCTGCTTGTGCTGCTGGGGTGGGGTCTCCAGGCTTTCCAGCCGGGAACTGGGCAGGAATCCCAGCAGCTGATTTTTCCCGTGGGACACCCGTGCTGGGGACCCGTGTGACACCCGTGCTGGGGACCCGTGTGACAAGCACAAGCTCCTGCCCTCCCTCCTCTCCCCACCTTGCTACCCACACGTGCTCCTTCAGCAGGAGAAATGGGAAGGGATTCAGGATGGAGAGCTCCATCCTGCCGGAGGGATTTGCGTTAGGAAGTGTCAAAAGCGGAGCAATGGGATTAACGTGCACCACAAGCCGCTGGGATTGTCCCGGTTCCTGCCCCCTGGGTCACCCCAGGGCAGGATGCAGAAACCCAGCCCCACTGTGGGGTTCACGCCGCGATGTTTTGGCTAATTTACCACGTTTCTAGCTCGGGTGTTAAATCTAATTAGCACATTAGTGCTGGCTTTTCCCAGCTGTAAAACAGCAGGGGAAATCCCTACTAACACCAGAGACAAACGCGTGAGTTGCTTCAGCAGCTTCCCGCATCCCTGCGCCCCGGAAAGCCGGGGTGTCACCCTAAACCCGAGGACAATGACGACGCCACCGTCCCTCCCACTGCCGGGAAAATAAACACGGGCTGCTGTGTCGAAGGGGAAAGTACCCAGAAAGCACCACCGGGTTCACTGCATTTTTGTTTTATGCACAGACGTCGAAGAGAAGTTCACAGCGGGTTTGAATCAGTGCAGGGACAGAGGAAAATTCAACCCACTGCAGCATTGAGCCGACCCCTGAAACCGCATCCTCCGCTCCCTGGTGCCCCGCCAGGGACCTCCACCAGCCCCTGCTCATCCCGCGTTATCACCGGGTGAGCATCCCCTGTGCTGGATTAACTCTCTCCCCACCGCCGAGACGGGAGGGGGGTTTGTCTGCAGCTTTTCTGCTGAGATGGGGGTGTTTTGGGCTCTGACAGCCTGCAGGACCCCCCTTCTCCCTCCCCATCTGAGGGACACGATGCTGCCAGCAACAGGCACAGGCAAGGCGAGGGAGACAGCGATCCCCCTTCCTTCCTTCCTTCCCGGGGAGTTTTCCTCTCTTTCCCCCCGCCTGCACAAGACGAGCACATTTTCAAACCCAGCATTAGCGCTGTCTCACAGCCTGCTCGATGGGAAACCTGAGCCGCTCTCATTGATTTCACAGCAGCCAAATGCACGGACACCGGGCGTGCCCGGGTGAGGCGCAGCCTGCCCCGGCTTCGTGATTTCTGCCAAAAAAACATCCTCTGGAGCCCTCCCTCGCTGTGCACAGCCCGCCACAGCTTTGTCTTCTCCTGGTGGTACCTTTTTTTTTTCCCCCCATCGTTACCGGTGCAATTTTATCGATGAGTGTGTTGCTGGCTATTTAATTATTTCCTTTTAATCCCTTCAAGCAGATGAGACATAAAAGCAAAGGCCATTAGCGACTCTGGAGCCTCGGGCAGGGGCATTAGCCTGGCGGGCAGAGCGGATGCCAGCCTGGATTGTACCACCCACCACCCTCCGTGCTGGGCAGCCGTGTGGGAAGAGGAATGCCAGAGGGAACAGGGCTTTAAATAGAGCCAACAAAGTGGGAAAAACAAGGAGGGAAGGTGCCAAGGATGCCCCAGGGGCTGTTCCTACCCTCCCCAGAGCACTCACAGGCAGCCTTTGCAAGAAGAAGACAAAGGCTGAGCATCCTCAGCGGGTTTTTCTGCTCAGCCCGTATTCACAGCACCCAAACCCTGCTGTCGTGGTGGGGCTGTCACCCCCAGCACCCCAAGGCCGTGCTCCTGCTCAGTTTCAGCTGACAAGACCAGGTGGAGGGAAAGCAAAAGACATTTGCTTCTTTTTTTAGACCTGAGCGGAGAAGTTGTACAATTTCAGCGTATAAATAATTGAAGGGCTAATGTGATCTCAAACTGAGCACTTATTAAATGGAAACGTCCCTGTTGACAGATGAATTCCTGTAAATTTTCTTTGGTTGAGCTCAGATGCCCATTTTGTGCTTCGAAGCGGATGAGGTCATCCCGGCTGGACAGCACACGCTGTGCCTGGCAGGGACCTGGGCCTTTGGAAAGGAAAAAAGGATAATGACAATAATAGTCGTAATAAAGGACTGAGATTTTCAAGGCTGCAGGATGGTGCATACAGCTCAGTGCACACATTTGCTCTCCCTCTCTTCTCAGAGAGAGGGTTCCTGGGATGTCCCCAGGCAGCTGGAGATGTCCCTGGCCAGGTCCCCGTGCATCAGCACGGTGGCAGCAGGGTGGGAGGGATGGAGGGGAAGGTCAGGACCCCTCCCAGCACAGAGCTGCCCCCAGCGTGCCATCACCTCCCCCCCCACGCTGATGCTGTGTTTATGTTCTGCCTTCCTTCAATTATAATTAATAGCGGCTCATTATCAGGAGGGGACCGTTTATAAGATTCAATTAGAAGCCATTTATTTTAATGCTTTTGAACACAAAATGAGTTTGATCTCAGGAAACATTTCATTAGCATAATCTTCCCGTAACGAGATCATCTCCTGAGCCTGACATATTTACACTCGGGGAGCAGGCAGGGGGACAGTGTCCGAGCGCCGCTGCCCTGGGATGTGGCACTGGGAGGGGTCGGTGGGGCACGGCCAGCACCCCGCAGCACCCCCCAGCACCCCTCATTGCTCAGGGAACGGCATCCTCAGGGAAGGGCTCCGCACTTTCGTGGGAGTTCAGCTCCCGGAGCTGGCTCAGCCCGGCAGGCCCCGGGGTGGGTCACAGGTGCCGCTGAGCCACCGGCAAAGCTTTGTCCTTGACCAAACACAAGGCAGGGGCTGATGGCAATGTTCCCACTGACCCCTCCAGCTGGAATCCAGCAAACAGCTCTCAGCAAGGCTGTGCCGTGGCACAGAGAAGGAATGAGATCATTTTATTTGACTGTTCAGCTTAGGAAATTTAGTCATGAAGCAGGAATGAAAACTTGTGTCTACTCCAAGTCAAAATGCTCAATACAGCATAGCCATTTTTTTTTCCCCTGGGATAATCATCTCTGATTTGTTGCCCATATGGAAGATGTATTGGTTTTCCATACACTGGATGAGTTATACATTTCATAAGCTAAGCTGTCCATATATTCAAAGTAATATGATAGCATTCACTTAAGCTGCATAGTGCACCGCCGTGTATTTTGGGTATAAAACTATGCCATGAACATATTTTTAAATGCTTGGTCTTTATCAGAGCCCTGTCTGCAGCTATTGCCTTCCAGAGAATGATGCTCACGTTGTTCTGCCACATCAGCTACAAAACAGAAGGATAAAACACCCCGACCCTGCCTCAAGCACCAAGCCCTGGCAGTCCCTGCTGGGCTCAGTTTGGTTTCAGGGAACAGGATATGGGGCTGCAGAGTGCAGAAGAGCTGTGCCTTGTTTGTTGGGTGGAGGAGGAGCCCCCTTAGCCCAGGATCCATCTGACCCCGGGCTCAGACACGCTTTCCCAGGCCTGGTGCTACCTCCCTGTTCAATCCAGGGGCAGAGAGGTTGCAAACAGGCAGGGATTGAAGTCCCCAGATCATTGTAAATGGACAAAGGATATAAAAAGGATATAATTATAATTATTAGAGCACTGGAGAGCAGGCACAGGCAGTGCCCACGCTGCTGGCCCTCTGCTGCCTGGCATGGCACTGGGCACCGAGCCAAACCCTCCCTTCCCAGGATCAGGCTTTTAAAGCCGCCTGAAACAGCAGGAAATAAATTCCCCTCCAAAGAAATCTCTGGTGTCACAGCTCCAGATTATCTGCTGGTGCAGGAGGCAGTGCTCAAATATTTTAAATGTATGGGCCATACGTTCTGGGAAATATAACATACACAGAGAAAAAAAACATTGCCTCCCATATGGGCTTGGAGAAGCTGCGGATTACAGCGCGCCGAGCCAGATGGCCGGTAACTCACTGCAGCTGAACAGAAATCTCTGGGCCAAAATCATCCCCACCACAACCACCCCGAGCCCAAAAGGCTTATGACATCCCTCAGCTCCTCGTGTTTGACTCCTGAAAGGTGCCTGTGCTCAGGTGGGGGTTGGTCTCTTTCTCCAGGCAGCAGCTGACAGAACGCGAGGACACAGCCTTGAGCTGCGCCAAGGGAAATACAGGCTGGGTATCAGGGAAAAGCTTTTCCCAGCAAGGGTGATAAAGTATTGGAATGGTCTGCCTGGGGAGGGGGTGGATTCACCATCTCTGGGTGTGTTTGAGACAAGACTGGATGTGGCACTCAGTGCCAGGGTTGAGTTGAGGTGTCAGGGTTGGGTTGGACTCGGTGACCTTGGAGGTCTCTTCCAGCCTGGTGATTCTGTGACTCTGTTCTCCCCATGGAAGCACCAATCCTGCTCCTCTCCCTCTGTTCTCCCCATGGAAGCACCAATCCTGCCCCTCTCCCTCTGTTCTCCCCATGGAAGCACCAATCCTGCTCCTCTCCCTCTGTTTTCTCCCTGGAAGNGTTCTCCCCATGGAAGCACCAATCCTGCCCCTCTCCCTCTGTTTTTCCCCTGGAAGCACCAATCCTGCCCCTCTGCCTCTGTTTTTCCCCTGGAAGCACCAATCCTGCCCCTCTCCCTCTGTTCTCCCCCTGGAAGCACCAATCCTGCCCCTCTCCCCCTGTTACTGTCCCCATGAATCATTATTCTGCACTAGGGACACCAGATGCACTCAAAATGACTCATTTGAAGGAGGTGAAAGGAAAACCAGACCAGCCACGTACTGGAACTCCCTGGAACAATAAAAGGACTGTGTGCATAAATCTATTTTGACTACGGTGACCAGGCTTTGTTGAGAACACGCCGACTTGAGAAAAGAAATGCCAGGCCAGAACACTTCCAGGGATGGGGCAGCCACAGCTCCTCTGGGAAACCTGTTCCTTCATTAATGCCTCTGCCTTAATGAAGTTGAATTTAAGCACAGCTCAGGGGTGGAATGACACAGCCCAGGTGCTGCTGCAGAACCAGGTCCCTGGGCTTGGGGACATCAACCACAACCCAAAGAGAAGCAGCCCATCAGCCCTGCCAGGAGCTGCTGCTCCAGCCACGCCTGCCCACTGAAGGGAAGGCAGGAGCTGTGATCACAGGAGTAAAGATAATTTAGTTTGTGACACAGACTGGGATTATTGCCTGGGTATGGTGTGATTAGAGGGGCTCAGGGTCACCCCAGAGGCAGAGGAGCAAAAGGGAGGTGCTGCAAGATAATCTGGGCATGCATTTAATGAAGCACAAGCACAGCTTCCCTCATTAACCCGGCTCCACGACGGGGCCAAGGGATTTTATGGGATTTTTTGGAGTCTCACCAAGATCTGCACCCTGGAACACCCCTGCAGTCCTGGAGAAGGGGAGAAGGGATGAGCCCTGTGGTGCTGCATGCCCTGCTCAGAGCTGTGCCAGCACAGGGCCCTGGGGATCCCAGCTGGCAGAGGGAGCCCTGGCAGTGCCAGCCAACACCGCGGCTCATCCTAAACTCCTCACATTCCTCCCCAGCCAACACCGCGGCTCATCCTAAACTCCTCACATTCCTCCCCTAACCCCCGGGCTGCTCCTCTCAGCATCTCTGAGGAACTGGGGGCTGCTTCTTCCCTGCCCTCCCCTAAGCTGCTCAAGGTGCTTTTGCAGCAGTCACAGGGAAAGCAGAGGACGGGACAGGCGTGGATTTGGGGCTCCAAAGTGACGCAGACGAACACATCCTCGCTAAAAAGTAATACCCTTCCTCCAGCTAGCAAAGCCACGAAATGGGAGCGATCTGCCTGTCCCAGAGCCCACAGCTGAGCAGACGTGTGGGGCAGGGCTGTTTGCACCCTCAGGAAATGCCGGAGCACAGCCCTGCAGCCCTTGCCTGCCTCCTGCAAGGAAAACTCCGGGATCAGAGCCATTGCCAGCCAGCAGGATGCCAGGATTTGTGTGTACCGAGTCTCCTACGTGGGGAAGGCAGAAAGGGAGAGGATTTTGAGCAGCAGAGAGAGGTACAGAGAGCTCTGAAATCCCTCTGGCTTCGCTTCACCGAGGTCTGTGTTTAACCAAGCCAGCTCCCTCCCTGCCAAATGCAAACATGATCCTCGGGGGAATAACAGAGCGGAGAATTTGGATGAAGAAGCTTTAAAGAAAAAAAAAAAAAAAAAAAGGGAAAAAGGAANAAAAAAAAAAAAAAAACGGGAAAAAGGAAGACATCCAATAAATACTTAAGGGAACAACTGAAGAAGAGATTTCCAAAAATTCAGAAGAGTAAGGGGTTGTTCTTATGGGAAAGCCAGTCTGAGAATTTCCAGGGGCCGCTGGTGGCCCTGGGATGGCCCTGCCTGTCCCGGCAGCCTCCCATGCCCAGGAAGGTTGGCTTTATTTCTGAGCATCCCCAGGGCTTACCCAGCGACAGAAAAGTCAGAAACCACCTCAGGACACGTGCAGTGGTTAAAAAAGTATCCAATTCATCTTGAAGAGCTCTGGAGGTCCTCCACCATGCGATCATCCTGCCCTCCAGGCTGAGCAAACCTGCAGGAACCCCCCTGATGCCACCTGAGGGGCAGCCCATGGGGCGAGTGCAATTCCCTAGGGACAGCAGATAAGCCAGGAAGATAGAGAGGTAATTAAGACTTTCTTAATTTCCTGTCCCTCTGGTCCTGTTTCGAGACCACTGCTCTTCCCCGTGGCAGTGGGGTGTGGTGGTGTCCCGCTCTAGAGCCCCAAATGCAGGGTGCTCTGTCTGCTTTGGAACCCCAACATCCACCCCCGCCAAGGCTCATCCTCCATGCCCGCAGCTCCCAGCACTGGCAGAGACAGGTGGGCATCAGCCTGGGGCTCTGAGCAAACAGGAGAGGCCGGGGAGCAGGGACTCTGCCCTCGCTTTTCTTGCCTGGCAGCAGGGTCACACCGGGGTTTGGGGCACTGGCTCTGCTGCCCTGGTGCCATGCTGGGTGCCCCCCACACCACAGCACCCTCCTGCCTCACCTGCACCCGCTGAGCAGGCACTAAAGGCTGTGGAGCATGGGCATTAAATAAATTATGCTGCTGCGAGATCGATTTGGCTGCACAAGCGGTGCATTAACATCCTATTAGAGGAGGGGGAAAAGCCTCTCCTTCCCTCTCCTTCCTTCCTGGATGGAGGAGCAGCTCTGTGCCTGTTCCTTTGGCAGGGCCAGCCCTCAGGAGGGTGGGAAGGGAAGTTTGTGTTCGAGGCAGCTCTGTCCAGGTTCCTGGGTTTTCCAGATGGTTTGGCTGTCTGGGGATGCCTCTTGATGCCTTTCACAGAGAGAGCCCTCCCAGAAATGTGGGAAATGGGAACTAATGCAAGTCAAAAAGCAGATTGCAGGAGACTGAGAATGCAGGTGTGTCGAGAAATCCAAGGGTTGCTTTTCCCCTTCGCCGCTATGGCTGTGGGACTCTTTTTATAGCCAGAATATTAATGTAAAACAAGCCTTTCCCCAAATGCCTGAAGTTAAGAGCCTCTCTCTGCAGAGGAAATTGCGAATTCAGTGCAGGGTAGACCTCTGTCCACAGGAAATGGGAGGCTGGAGGAAAACCAGGGAATTCCTGGGGAGGGCATCCCTGGATAAGCCAGGACCTCCAAAGGGATGTGCAATACTGCAGAGGGTTGTTGTAGTTCCCTTCCAACTGAACTGTCCTACCCCTATTCTACCCTGTTTTGTCTGTCACCCCCGGAGCCCTGAGCCCTCACAGGGACCTTATTTTGCACCCCCAGCCCTTGGAAAATCTCCATTTCCTCCAGCTGTTTCCAGGGAGACTCTGCCACTCTCTGCAGCAGCCCAGCAGGGAGAACAAGGCAGGCTGGCTGCCTGCTTTAAACAAGAAAATCCATACATGGTAGAAAAGTTTGTAAAAGGCAGAATCATTTCGATCTCAGATAGAGTCAGCACGTGATGGAAAGAATTTCCCCACTGGCAGGGCAGGAGAATCAATTTAAGGTGTTTACACAATGCAAAGCTCCCAGTGTATAATTATCATTTTATAGTCAATCAATTGTAATTCTGATCCAGAGCACAGCACAGGAAAATTAGCATTCAGGAGCACCTTTGATAAATTAGTGAGGATTACGGAGTCTGTGTTTGCAGAGATTTTGGTCTGGCACTGGGGGAGGATTTAAAAATGG
This sequence comes from Picathartes gymnocephalus, assembly GCA_013390045.1. NCBI lineage: Eukaryota > Metazoa > Chordata > Aves > Passeriformes > Picathartidae > Picathartes > Picathartes gymnocephalus. Next base: position 1,774,079 of record WEKY01008187.1, read on the forward strand.
CAAAGTTTTTGCCTCTGCAGCTGAATACACATGGGACTGGGGAATTTAAAGCTGTTTAGTTCTGGAAGAGAAGTAGGATTAAAGCTATGGAGAGGGCAGGGATCTATTCTGTATTTGATTAGGAGTTTTATGATGCAAAGAAGCTTTAGGGAACGCTCTGTGCACAGGATTATACACATCACTGTATTAATTATTAGTATTAGAATAACACCTAAAAGCCCCAGCAGCGTGCAGAGCCCTCCTGTTCCATATACTTTGTGTTTGAGCCAAGCCCAGCTGAAGTGACCCAGGATGTGAGCTGATCCCTGGGCTCTGGCTGTGGCCCCTGGAAGGGATGGCTGCACCCAGGGAAGGTGCTCAGGGCTTTTCAGGGATCCCTCAGTGCTGCCGTGAACCAGAGCAGCCCCAAACCAGGCACGAGGAGAAGCTGTTCTCTGAGGAAGAGCCAAATAAGGATGGAGTTACCTTGAATCACCCCAGTGCAGCCACAGATCTTTCCCAAAGGAAATCTCAGACAGGGGTTGATGAGTGTTTCCAAAAAAAGACCTTTCCCTGCAGACCTGACATCACCGTCCTTCGCCCAGATTCCTGCAACAGGTCCACGGGAGGGGATGGAGCATTTCTGCCTGCCCAAGTTCCACTTTGCAAAAAGCAAAAGCATCCTCAGCACGGGGGGCGGGGGGGAAAGCCCTCAAAAAGGTTTGGTGGGTCTGGAATCTGTCAGCCCTTGGTGCCAGGGAAGCTGAGACAGCCTCGGTGCAGATGGAGAGATGCTCCCAGCACTGCCTCCCCAGATCTCAGGGATTCAATCACTCCCAGAAAACAGCAGAAAATCAATCCAGTCAAAAGAGATGTGGGTTTGTTGTTTGTTTGTTTTTTTTTTTTCCTGCCAGGGGAATGACTTGCCCAGCTGACGGAACCTGCACATGGAAAAACAGTTTCCAAAAGCTGCTCTTCTGAGAAGCTGAGGGTCGGGGTGGCTCCTGGTAGGAACTGGCAATGCCCTGCACACCCACTCCTCACCCACCTGCCCCTCCAAGCCTTTTCTTTGGGAAAATGAAGAATTTGGAAAGCCCTGATGGCAGCCAGAGGAGCCAGGCAGTCTCCAGGATTCCCTCCCCTGACCTGTCCCATCACACGCCTTTTTTAAAATGCCTTTTAGCAGCACAGTTAATAGGCAAAAATGGATGGGGAGGGGGGGGGAAAAAAAACCAGCAGGAAAAGGGGCCCGAGCAGCAGCTGGGTGCAGGGACTGTGTGACCAACACTCCCTCCCCAGCTCCAGCCCTGGGGAAGGCGCTGGGCTCGGGATGCGGCGAAGGGAGGCTGCTCTGTATGCACGACCCGCCCTTCATCCGAGCCGGCTTTATCATGGTAATACCGGCAGCCCAGTCTGGTGGCAATAATCTCCTCATTCTCTGCCGTTTCCTCACGGGGGTAAAGATCACGGAGCATTAACACAACGGATGTGCACTTTGAACCAGAAGCTGTTCCCTGGGCTATAAATCAGTGCCTGCCACCGCGCCACAGTGGCCCCGGAATTAATGACCCTGTGGCTCTGCCGAAGGGAAAAGCTGCTGAGGAGGCAGGCACTGGCAGGAGCACAGCCCCGGGGTGGCTGCAGTCACAATTTGGGGACACATCTCTCCTAAAACCTCTCCAGCCATCTGACTGTGCCTGGGCTAGTCTGTCCTGCTCCCTCCTCATCCCCATGGTCCTGCTGAGGCTTCAGGAGAGCGATAAAAATACCAAATACTGGCGCCATGGAGCCCAGTCATTCATCTTGGGGTAAATACCCGTGGTTTTTGTCCCTGTGCTGATCCAGTCAGCTCTTCCAGATAAATCTGCTCTCCGCAGGCTTGAAGATGGTCTGCAGGAGAGATTTACAGGGAGTGCAGACATAAAGAACAAGCTGAGAGCCAAAAAGGGCAGTGAAGGAATGTGTTCTTTTCATTAAGGCCTCCAAAACGAGACATTTCTAACGTTTCTCTGATTAAAGAGCCATCCACTCTTTCTATACCTTTCCCATTGTTTCTCAAAGAGAAAAGGAACAGGGAAGACACGCCAGGTCTGAAATCTGGGTGATCTCTGGGGGTCTCTCAGCTCCCAACAACACCTGGACATCGTTGCCTCAATTTGCCCCTCCACATTCAGCAGAAAGTCTCCCACCACCCTGGGATGCTGCTGCATCCCCACAAATGCACATTTTTCCCTCTGACCCTTCTGTCCGAAGCTCTCTGCCAGCAGACACCCCTCAAATGACACACAGACCCCACCCCGAGCAGCTGGCACCTGCCAAATTCCCTGCCCAGGAGGAGCCCGAGGTGCTGCAGAGGATGTGCCAGCAGTGCCAGGCAGGAGCAGTGCCCGGCAGGAATTTGGCTGTCACCCTTGGGCTGCTCTCCCTCCACACCTCCTGCTGCCCTACGAGATGCTATTTAGGAGAAACACAGACCTGCTTTGCCTTCCCCACAGCCCAAAAGGTCACATCGAGCGAGTGGTGAAGATTTCCAGCTGGAACAGACTGTTTGGGGGTTGTTTGCTGTAAATTTTCTGTTTGGTTTGGGTTTTGGTTTGGTTTTTTTGGGGTTTTTTTGGTTTTTTTACATCTTAAGAACTGGCACAGCAGAGCCTGTACACAAGACCTCGTCTCACATGAGACACAAGAAAGAAAAATGCAGACCAGAGCATCTCCAGATCCTCCTGTGACCCACTGCAAACTCTCACCTGTCTCACCCTCAGCGCCAGGGCTGGCAGTGCCACCTGCACAGCCCAGCAGGATGGCTGCTCCTCTGAGACAGCAGCTGTGACCAGGAGCCAAAAACATCGCTGCTTTTGGGAGCTGGAACAGCAAAACTTATGTGGAAATGAGGCCTGAAAACACTGGTGCCAATGGAAGGGAGAGGTTGTGTAGAGAAAATGAAAATACAGTCCAAGGGATGCAGAGTAAGGCAACAGCATCCATCAGCTCTGAGATGTTTGAATGCAAAGCAGAGGCTCTGGCTGTGAATTTCACCACCATTACAAAAGGGAAAGGGGAAATTAGAGCACTTTTTCAGCCTGGTTTCCTCCCTGCCTGTGCAACCCATCCCTCTCTGCACTAAAAGCTGTAAAAGGACAAAGAAAGATGAACCGACCGACCGACCAAAACCCAGGCCACAACAAAACAAGTCAATTTATTGAAGAGATATTTACATTTGAGGAAAGAAAACTAGAAGCATTCCAAAGGAGCAGCAGTTTTCCCCACTGACAGCTTAATAAAAAAATACCCTGCATCCCTCTGCACCTGGATGAAATCTAGCTAGGCAATGCCTCTTGGGAACCACCAGCTCAGCTCTGCTGCTCCACGGCACGGTGCTTGCCATCAAAAAAAAAAAAAAAAAAAAACCACCAA